>JAANDH010000125.1:257762-445196 GCA_011799765.1 Nymphaea thermarum
TGAGAAGGTGGTATAAAATTAATCAATAAACCGCTGAAAAAATTAAAAACGAAAAAAAATGGGTAACTTATGGCTAAAGAAAGAACCCCTTCGTCTTCTTTTTTTCATGGACACCTTGCATTTTTTCCAGGGCCGCCGTAATAGAAATAATTTCCCCATACCCTGTTGATCCCTCCTTGAATATTGTAGCAGTTGGGGTGATCGGCAACAACACGAAGGTTGGTCGGAGGGATCAAGTTGTTATCCCAATCAACCACCTGCAAGTTCCGGAAATAGCTGGATTTTCCGAATCCCTGGTCGGAAAAGTGGCCGCTTCCCATCTGAGTGTTCGTGTGGATTCCATAAGGTCTGGTGTTCACAATTTCTCCTCCAAATTGCACCATGCTGGCGTGGTCCGCCAGGTGGCTGAACAACACCGACGGCCAATACCCCACCAGCACTCCCGATCCAAATTCCAACCACCAATTCCCATGTTTCGGATCCTGGAAAATTGAAAAAAAAGATTTAAAACATATGTTCACACAGTTCTGAAGTAGTTCTAGACCCTAGGGACGAAGTGGGAGAACTTCGGCTTTTCTTTGAACGGCTTCTGGGACATTAGTGGCGGACATAACAGCCTAATCCTGTCTCCTCAC
This sequence comes from Nymphaea thermarum, assembly GCA_011799765.1. Taxonomy (NCBI): domain Eukaryota; kingdom Viridiplantae; phylum Streptophyta; class Magnoliopsida; order Nymphaeales; family Nymphaeaceae; genus Nymphaea; species Nymphaea thermarum. The sequence goes on from JAANDH010000125.1 coordinate 258,398, forward strand.
ATCAACTGAATCGGTTGCGAATCAGAATCGGCCGATTCCAATTGATTTAAGCCTCAATCATGTGCATCATAGCACTTTCTCAATACAAATAGGATCTATGGTTGGTGCATGGGGTCGTTGAGAATCGAACCAGATACTAGCCTTATACTTCTAGCTCTTGGCTGTTGCTCTTCTGATCAGCTACCTCAAACCCCTTCAAGCAGGTGTTTGTGTGCCCACACTAACTACTTTGCGCAACATTTTCAACGAGGTAGGTATGCAATTAAATTCCCTAATGAATGAGAAAAATATACATCATAAAAGGCTATATGCTATAAAATGTCAGTCTCCCAACGACTTCTTGCATCATTTCATGAATGCATGTACTTTCATTCATAACCAAGAGTAAATCCTACACTTCCTTCCTTTCTTTCTTTTTCCTAAAACTTGTTCATAAATATAGAAACCACATTTGGACATCCATGTTTTGGATGATTAGTTGAGCTTTATGTAGGTTACATTAAACGTTTGGCTAACGAAACAGTAATATGCCATTGGGCAAGTTCTTGGAACGCTAGTTCTAGTGTTCCATGAATTAGGGTTCTATGAACCTGCATAGATCAAACACTAGTTCTAGTGCTCCATGAACCCCTCCAATGTTTAGGATGTGAAACCTTTTATCTAGCATTTAATAGTTTGGGACAAAAAAGGCTCCATATTTGCCCCCCATTTTTCAAAGTTGCATTATCAATACCACATGCACTTCATCTGCCCCACATAATCAACTGGAACATCATTAATATTCATCAACTGCATCTTTTGACTGAAATTATGAGCTCAAATTAATATGCCAACCTATAATTCGGCCTCTAAGTACTTCTAAGTGGCCAACTTATGCACCAATTTTCTCAAAGGGCCTACAACCTTCTCAGCTGGCTAGGGCTCCTTCCAAGTTATATTAACCAGTGAAATGAGTCGATAAATCATAGGTTATAACATGTTTATGTTGTTAAATTGGAGATCATTGTTTGGAATCTTAAGTGACCACTTACTATACGAAGGAGCAGACAGAAGAAAGTTTACCTTCCAGACCAGCAGGCTGATGTCAAATTGGCCGCCATTGTAGGTGGAGATGGGAGAGATGGCTGCACCAATGGCGATCCTATTGTTGGTCTGGACGAACCCGGAACACAGTAGGTTGTAGCACCCGGTCGTCTGGTACGCGTCGGTCTGTGAAAGTTACAAAACTACCCTTGTCATTCTAAATCACCCATGATCCCAAACAAGGGCAAATCAGTCACAATTTCATGGAGATCTTGACGTTTAATTTGCAAAAAACTGGATAGAAACCGGATTGAGGTTGAATCAGACCGGGTCAGTCCACTTGGATCCGGAGCAAAAGAAAAGATTTGTAGTTTTGTACTCCTGGTCGGTGGATCCAAAACCAGAGACACTTAGACAGGATTTAATCCACAACCACCTCGATTTTGGAAACTTTCTAGACACCAAAATGATTTGTAAATCCAAAGGAAGAAAGAAGAAAGCAAAAACAAATTCCTCCTTACCGTCCAGTAGGTGAAAAATCGGGGACGAAGGTCTCCGTACAACTCGGGACTAACCTGCATAGAAGAGGAACGGAGAGTTCGGTCAGGAATTAATTGTGACAGCCATAGCCATTTCCAATCAAGAAACTATTGTACCATCAAACTGATAGAGGAAATAATATGCATGAAGATCTAAGACCAACTAATTAATCTCAAAGTTTGAATCTTGGGCATGATATTTTGCACCAAACTGCTCTAAGATTGAGGATGAAAGGAAAGATATAGATAAAGAAAGAAATGAAGAAAACTTTAGGTTATTAGTTAATGCTCAAGATTGGTAGTGTTAAAAATTCATTAACATACATAATGTCATCTGTCATCAACCAAGTGTAATGAACGCCTGAAAAGACAGCATATTCAAGCATTTTGATGTCCCCGAAAAACTTAAGACTGTGGTGCTCAATAAATGAGATATACACGCTCTTAACTACCGGATTAATGTGAAGAGTACTGACCTGCCATCCGGCTTCAATGGTGTTGAGATCCTCCCCAAAGGAGCCAGAGATCACCCACATCTGTGATAGGCTGAACTCATTTCGGTTGTTCACAAAGGGGGCCCAGACATTTAAGCTAGACTTGGCCCCATAATATTGCTCCCCTGACATGTATCCGACTGCATGCTGTAGCCCCAATTAAAACGCCCATAATCAGATGTTTCAGTTAAATCAACCATCAATGCAGATAACAGGAGTGCATATGCACGCCATAAGTATCATGTTCAGTAAGTAACATAATATGATTATTTAGGGTTTTGATTGTTAAAACAAAGTAGGGAGATACCCAGAAAAGGCCAAAAGCCTTTCTCATTTCCCTCTTGCCCTTAGGATTCAAGGCTGGTTCGAGAGTACATCTGTTAACTAGAACTAGAGTGTTCACCATTGGCAGTGCGAAAGAAGAACGCTTATGGAAACCAACTGCCCTCTAATAGATTCATCTCAAAACCACCTGAAGTTGCGCTTCTGGCCTAGAAGATAAGTGTTTGTAATTGTACCCATACACCAACTAACTCACTGAGCAGGGACCGGGCATTTCAGATCGAGCATTCCAACGAGAGCAAGAAGATGGCAGAGAGCCGGTACGCGATCTTTGTTGCAGATCAGTACTTTTGGAGATGGAGCGTGGAGAAGGAAGGCTGCATATGATGGTGACCATCGACAGTTTTTGCATGTTCTTCTATTCCGATGTTGAACCATGCACAGTACTGTGGCACAGAGCTGCCCCCACTGTGGGGCTCGTCTTGTACAATCCTTCTCTGGATATGCTCTTCCCCGAGTCATTATAGGGCGCATAAAGAGCATGTTCATTGCTGTTGAAGGACTCCATGTCCTTTACGCTATGCTACAATGGAACCGTCCATCTCAAGATGGACGGTCTGGATACGCGGATCGAATGCTGGATAAAGAACGGCTCCTGCTAGCTTTTGCAGAACAGTGTACCAACACATTGACTATGGTGTCTGGTTTCAAAGATGCAATCCTATATATATGCAACTGCTCAGTTTCTTTCGAAGCCGAAGAAGATGGAACTAATTCGACCTCATATGAACTTATATGCTTTATTTATCAAATCACGTCACATGAATGCGCCTAATGTTTCTAAGAAATTAGCATCAGTGCGTCCTTGTGATATGGGCATCCATCTCATGCACACACCTCCTTTAGTCTGCTGAGATACTGTAAATTTCTTGAAGTGTCAGGGGCAAAATTGGCATTTCATGTGGTATAAGTGTGATCAACATGGTGTCGACAATGGGACAGGGGTTCAGTCGACTCGAGGTATTTCCCAGTTTGCCCCTCATGCTTTTGCAGAAGCCTGTATGAGAGATCTGAAACCCTAGAATAGAGCATTTCAGAGGGAGTAAAAGCAAAAGGTGATCTTAAGACCCTGAAACATAAATGTGTGAAAGGGACGTGCTGTGGTAATTTCTAGAACGCTCATACTGCTCCTTGAAATTACCGCTACTACCTGCGGCTATCATACTGCTGATTTTCATGGTTAAATGCGGATGAAAATTCTGATGAAAAGGAAGAGAACAGGTAAGAGATGCTAAAGAAGTTGCAGAGTAAATCAAGAACGCCAGAAAATGCTCCATTCTGAAAACACCACTTTTATGAAAAACCAATTTCTTGCATCAATGAGAAGTTGCCTTAATAAATCAAAATTAGATGCATTAACTGTGTCGATTTGCCATCATAAAATGCATCAATCGATAAAAGAAAAAAAAAATCAACTGAACCAAGGAGCTTATTAAGAAACAGTATGAAAAGCACCATTTTTGCAACATGTCCGAAGTAATAACTTGTCATATAAATAAATAATATATATACGTATCAAACAAATAAAGAGAATTGCAAAAAACTTTGGAAGAATTATGAAAAGAAACAACTGTGGGGGATCGATCTCCAAAGTAGGCCACAACCAGATTGTCTTGCTGCTGTCATGAAAGCTCTTTTTGACCCGGAAACTAAAACTGTTACTGCAGAGAGAAGACAGGTAACGAACCTCATGACTGCTGCTGGTCGTGTCTCGCCGGACCACCCTCAGTGCCGGCCTCCTTGCCTTCCGTCCAAATCTCGCAAGAGAGCTGGCCCGCAGAATGTCGGCCTCGGTCACCCTCCTGATGGGCACGGTTCCTTCTGGGCATGACTCTCCCCTCATGTTCCATGATTGAAAGTTCTGTGCCTCCGTCCCTGGTTCAGTGTTGTGTCCTTTAGGCCTCTCAGGCGGATCCTGATATCAGACAAAACCAGGAAGAAAGAAACAATGAGCGCCAGAACTTGAAGGACCGATAAGACTAGCTAGTGCCCAAGAAGGCGCTTCGAATCCCACAGCCATTGGCTGCGCTTGTTTGTTTTTTGGTTTCAGAAACACCCATAACTTCTGAATCAATGGCATCTAATTCTGGTTTGTACTTTTGCCGCGTGCATTTATTACACAATCAAGCGTCTGTCTATGCATTAAGCCTAATCTAATTCTTGCCAAGATTAGCATCAAAATAATGGCAATAAAAATGATGCTAGGACTGATAGTAATGTAAAGCTGAAAACCAGAAGGAAATGGTTGAAGAAAAGGGAAGTGAAGCGGGCGGTACCAAAGGCCTTCCTCCTCTCAATTTTGGATGATCAAATGCTGGTTGGAGGTGAGAAAGAACACAGTCAATCACGTCACCGTCTGGACTCTGCTGAAAAGTTTCAAGAAAAAATGGTTAGAGAGAAAAAGAGCATACATGGTGAATTTGGTGCAAGCATCTTTAGTCCATGGCAGACAAGGCATTTATTCGTGTTAATTGGTGCTTCGCTGCCAGGAAATCGGGTGCACCAAGAAGCTGGTAGTATTCCGGCATGCCGGAAACCGGGCGAAATCCGAAAAGCAAAAACAGAAAAGAAAGAGAACGGAGAAGAAACTTCAGAATTGCCTGAATTGTCCTGACAGAAGGCTTGTTGAACTTCTTGAGGTGAGCTCTGATCCTCCTCAGCTTCTTCAACTCCTCTCCCACATTGAAAGTCTGGTTGGCCGATGGGACGCCGGAATCAGGCGAGATGGATGACGAAACAGGGCATGTGCAGACGAGGAGGTAAATGATGGAGACGGCGAAGACGGCTGTGGAGATCCTGAGACCGCTAGCGTCCATTTTGGAAGAATTTTGAGAGTCTGTGGAGGCTAGTTTGAACCATCTCTGTTGTCTTCTTCTACGGCTATTATGATGGCCAAGGAGGTCCATCCAAGGGGAGGAGAGCCACACTGATGAGATCTTACTTCATTCTTTTTTTTCACCAATAACAATGGTATAAAAAAATGCTAGACAGAGAGAGAGAGAGAGAGGAAGAGAGAGTTGGGGAGGAGGCAGAAGCTGAATTAAAAAAGGAAGCAGGAGGATGAGGGTGAGGATTTTTAGGGGGTTTTTCCCATGTGGGTTGGCGAGAAAAATGGTGCACTTACAAGGGCCAATGGCGTGCCCTGCAACTTTCACCTTTAAACATTTATTAAAGAGAGGAGGAGGGAAATAATGAAGCGGGTGGGCGGCTTTTTCTTTCTTCCTGCTCTTTCATTTCTGTGTGTGGATGTGCGCGTGCTCCCCACTGCACCTCTGCGGGTTGCAGAGAGAGAAGATGATCCGGATTTAAATTCTTTACGTGGCCTTCTCTTTTCTCTCTTCCCCAGATGTTCCTCTAGGGAACTGACGTCTTCTCCTGTAGCTTCGAGTGCCAAAAGCAAGGGAGACATCATTATCATTTGTCTATATTATTACGGTGTTTATGCGGCAAAATTTATGACTCTATGGAATCTCACTGATGCCTTTATCTTTTCAATAAAAAAGCTCCTCATAACCTAGAAAAACTCCGGCATGCATGCATGCATGTGTGTGCGTGCCAGCGCCTTCTTCAAATTTGGTTTACCAGTTTCGATTAAAAAGTAGCTGAAACCTGTACAGATCTGTTCTTTATTATAAAGAACTCTAGAACAGAGTTGGACTCTCCTGCTCAAGCACACAGTGGTAATCAGACTATTATTTACTCATCTATTTCAGTTCAGAGAATTTTCTTTCCCGCTGCACATAAAGAGTTTTATGAAGGTACCAACTTCATTAATCATTTATTTATTTATTACTTAATTTTCATGAGATTGGTGACTCTTCATTCTTATGAAGCTCCCCCATGTTTCAACTTGCAGAGAAAAAACCGGTAGAAATTTCCACGACCGCTTCTTAAATCTAAAGCATTCGCTTCCTTTAACTTTCCTTTTCTCTGAAAGTTCTACGTGTACGTTAAGTGCCCATTCAAGGAGTTCCCCCTCTACCCAATACATATTTTTTTCCCAATCTTTCCTCAAATATTTGAAAGAAAATAAGAAAAATCTTGCACATTGTTTCCATAACTTATTGCATAAAGCTAAAACAAAACTTACCAAAATATCAATAGAGATTATTATTATGGTTGGGGGAACCAAGGTTGGGTAGCTTTTTAGGGTTTCTGGGCATCATGCTTCCCACTTGCCCTACAATCTTCCTTGTAAGATCCACTTACATCAATCCTGCCAATCTAAAAGCGGGGGAAGGCATGGGAAACTTGTGGGCCCACAAGAACCTAACTCCCAAGAGCTATGAGAATAGATTCTCTCACTAGCCCAAGGAATTCTCTCTCATATATATATATATATATAAAAGCTAATATTATTAAGAGCACTGTATTTTTTGATTTTTTTTTTGTATTGTGAAATATTTTTTCCGCATCTGTGAGTTGCACGCTGAGCAGTCCACTCTTGTTCGCCACTTCAATGCTTTCTCATCTCCTTAGAAGTTAAGTCAACCTTTCATTTTCTTAAAAAAGGAAGACGCCAGCCTGTGGTTTAGAAGGAACTGAAACTCAAAAAAAATCGAATAATATTTAATTTAATGAGGTTTGGGATCTTAAGCATGTGGGGAGAAGATCAGATCATTAAATGGGCCGCGTGGTTCCATTAAATCCTTGGCAACCCATGCCCATCAATCCGTCCATCGCTTTCTCCTCATTTTTAAATCCTGGCCCTTGAAATTACCGTCAAAAACATATAATCTTTTTTCGGCTTTAATTTTATTATTATTTAATATGCATGATTAAAAAGTTAATTGAATTTTGTCAGTCAAAGATAGGAGGAGGAATGGTCGATTTTGTCCTTTGACCGGGGCCAATCTCCGCTTTGGCCTACAAAGGCTGCCATGGATGCTTTTCTTCTTTAAAGAAAGAAGGGAGTGACATTCCAATATACAAAAAACACGCCGTGCTGGGAGCTCGAAAAGTTGCGACCGCATAATGTTAAGCCACGGCACGCCTGTGGCATGATGACCGGCATCGTGAAATTCATTGTATAATTTAACGAGAAAAGACAATTTCCGTTTTTTTTTAAATTTATTTTAAAGAAGCCCAAGATACGCGGTCTCTCATGTTCGAAAAAAATACAATGATTTTTGTATTAAATACAGTGGTTTCCCAAGTGGCAAGAGTTAATCTTTATATACTCTTCTTTCACATAATCTAAGTTTTGTTTTTTCAAATATTTAAAATTAGGTAGCATCTTTTAGTTACAAATTTCTGGCTCTGTCACTGGTAGAATAACAGTTGTGAGGGTTTCTCAGCATAGTTCAAGTCCAGCCATGGCTGATTGAGCACCCCATATAGTTAAAGCTCGACCTATAGAGGTCCATGCATGCTCACATATAGATCTTTCATTGGTTAAGATGTAACAACCCAATCCATTTGTGGGTTCGGACCGACCCCTAGTCTCGCAGATTCCAACTTGCTTTCTAGCAGTTTCAGCTCTAGCTTTAAAAGGACTATGAATCAAGACAAATATCTATATAATAACTTATTTTATAAGTATTTTAAGATTTCTCATAATTTTTAATACAGACTAAATTTTTAGGGTGTTACATTAACAACTTAACATGTTGATTAAACTTTTGTTAATTTGCAATTTGAGGTTGAAGGGTTATGTGCATATGAAAGTCTAGAATCTAACTTTGGGGAATCAATCCTTTTTGACTTCTATCAACTAAAAGATGTTGGATCCAATCTCTCTTTATATATATATATATATATATATATATATATAAAACTTGGATGGGGATAAAAGGCAGCAGATGCCGGAGATGGTGGGAAGGGACAAGAGGGGAGCAAGTGGTTCCGTTTGAGCCAAGGAGTGAAGTGCAAGGACGTAATAACGTAATGCGGGCGTCATCTTCTTCCTTAGTTGCTCTTTTTACCTTTAATATTGAGCTGCTAGATCCATGTCCTTCTTCTTTGGGGCGGTAATAATTCATAATTGATGCTTATCAAATAAGGTCCGACTTTTTCACCGTGTTTGATAGCGAGGAGAAAATTTTTAGGTGTACCATTGTATTGTTCACCTTTAATTTGTTGCAATCAATGATATCTTTTGAAGGGTAGCATGTGCAACATTTTAATTTTCTCCTAAGGTGTTATAAGATTTATTTTTATTTTAAATTAATTCTTACGTCTTTCTCTTTTTTTTTTTTTGAAAATAATTTTTTTATATTTTTGGCTAATTTGCGACCGATTATTGGCTCGACAATATGAGCCTCAACAAAAACGAAAAGCTAAGCTGGTTATATGCACAGAGCAGCGCGCGTGCACACACACACACACGATAGTGTTGCATGGACATACTTAACATTATAATTACTGCCATTGCTGTCCTCTAATACTATTTTAAAATAATAAATCTGATTGTTCATCAATCTAAGTAAACTGTATTGAAGCACCCATTATAGCTGCCACTACAGCGCTTCACATTAAAGTTAGCGCCTCTGCCAATTTACCACTATCGGATGGCATAAACCCAAGGCATAATTATTCCTATTCCAGGACTTAAATAAAAAAATATTCCAAAAGGTTCTGGAAAAGAAATTTTCACAAAAAAGGCACCTACTTTTAGTGAATTAACGAAAACACACTTAAAATTCAGGAACGTTCGTTTATACCTCACATCTCAATTTACGCAGTTAAATTCAAAATATTTTTAAGTGCAAGTACTGTCATCTTGTTATTCCTTCAAAAGTTGAGTATGTTTTTGGTGAAGCATATCTTAAGTAGAATTGCTAAGGGTCGTAATAATAGTCTAAAAGATTTGGTTATGAAAAATTATTCTTTGCTTTAGAGTCTCATCTAAGCAATATGGAAAGATTATGCCCACGTTTGATTTGACACAGACATTCCCGCTTCCTGCGTTTCTCTGAGATGCCTTTCTCTCATTCTTTAGGACATCGGTGTCGATGGAACAATTTCTTCGTATTTGCTTTCTATTTTATCCCCTCGGCAAAGTGGAGCAAAAAAGGGACACTAAGATTAGAATATCATATCTAGTCTTTTTCTAAATCCGGTTTAGTTCAATTCTATTCAACTGAGTTCAGATTTGGAGTTGGAATTTTACTCTAATTTTTAAGGTCTGAGCGTAGCTGGTCGGGTTAGGGGCTTGTATAAGGCAGATCTCTAATTTGATTCCCGTGAGCGTTCTGTTCATGTGTCTTAAGGTGGTAGGGTGCGACACCCAAGTTGAAGGGTGCACCGTTCTATCACTGACACTGATGCAGTTCAGGACCCCAAAGGCAGGGGGAATGGAGGGGCTTTTAGGCCTCGTTTCAGGCGGTGGGATAATCATCTCGCTCACCCGACACATATATGCAACTGAAGTACCACTTTTATCGAATCTCACTCTAATATGGGACTTGAATTGTGGATTAAACTATAAAACTAGATACTGAATCTGTGCCAAATTAGTGATTGATCTGGATTTCTTTACAAATTCTTACTAAAGAATTCATAATCGAAACAATAATTCTATTATACTCAATCCATTTACATAACTATACACATGGGGCGAGTATGTTCATGGGTCATGTCTGAATGGACCCAACGTGGGTTAGTCTTGCTTCCCTAGAAATGAACCACTCAACTTTTCCCAAACAAATAAACAAACCAAAAATCTCGGTGGGTTCTGATCAAAGAGTCATGTATGCGTGCATTTATGTGGACAAGAAGATGGCAGTGGAACAACAGATCGGCCAACTTAAGATCAGAATGGAAGGTCTTGACAGGACGTGTTGAGAAAGAAGGGAACACTTACTTAGGTGACCACTAGTGTCTTTTTGGACTACAGCCATAGTGCACCCACTGGAAGCAGTGGTACTGCCATGATCTGAGTAATAAAGTGGATCACTTGGCCCATGGAATTTCAACAAAAGAATTCATGGGACACACTTTTTTGGGCTACCAACCTCAAATCTTTTTGATCCAGGAAAGTTTACTTTGTGCCAAAGACATTAAAGTTTACTTCCAAGTGAATATAGTGATTTTAAATTATTTTCTTATATCATAAGTTGTAAGGTTATTTAATTGTATATATTAGCCCATACAGGGCACCATAGGTATTGGTCAGTATTTGGAAGGACACAGTTTGGGAAACTAATGTGTGAGATATTAATCAGGTTAGGCAGTTTACGTTCAAGATCAAAACAATAAAGCACTCCGCTGACAGGTGTACCATGGGTCCATCCAGATCCTGAAGCAGCTTGCCCATGGGGTGGGGCGAAGAAGGGAGGGTTTTGTCCCTTATTCGAGGGGGGAGACTTCTACTCATCCGAAGTTCGGACATGACCAGCCCATACGATGTCCATTGGGTCTGAACCACACCCACCAACAAAACTAGATTAACTTATCCCAAAGTATTCGACTCCCCAAGTGTAAGGGAATTCATGAACCAACTCAAAGTTCTTTATTCATGAATGTGTTTAATTGCATCGCCGTGTGAAGCAAGGGTTGGGAACTCAATGAAACTTGACTGGAAAAGCGATGGACCGAAACTTGCAAGGCAGAAAGAGAAGGCAAAAAAGAAAAGGTTCGTTGTGGAAACTTTTCTGCAAAGGTAAGAATATTTTCCACCTTTTAGAAGGGAGGTGGTGGCACACCATAACATTATCAATATTCCATATTCGAGAACTTAAGATTGCCTTGCCCACTCAAAAAAGAATAAGGTAGGAAAATTTTCCCTCCTTCAAAGCATACAATCACATCTGTGCGTGTGAATGTGCGCATCCACATTCAAAACAATGTTTCTTTTACCTTTAGATTCACCATACACATATCGGTCTTCTTCAGAGGTGGAGCCAGGAAGTTTTCATAAGGAGGCCAAACTAAAGTTTTTAAATTTTGACAAGGACCGAAATATCATTTTTCAAAATTTGTATATAGGACAAGTGAAATTTTTTAAAATTTACATGTAAAATTTAATTTTATTTTTTTGAGGGAGGGCCAGGGCCCCCCTGGCTCCGCCCCTAGTCTTCTCCATGAGGTTAGCTGCTCCCGTTTCTGTTAATCACCTTGGCGGTTGGTCATGATGCCAACATTACTTGAGACCAGAGCCCTGTTTATCGGATTATATAATCTGCAAATGCCGTTATGATCTTGATGTCTGTAATTATCTGAGTCAAAGCAGCATTGCACTTTACATATAGGAAATTTAACAAGAATTTGGATAATATATTTAAAATCATGTATATTCATTCTACTTCCAACAAAAGGGCCAAAACTTCTACCATTCCCTTCATTAGATTAGGATTATAGGTCTACACAGTGTTTTAGAATGACGACTTTACTATGCTTCAACTTGCATATCAATGCTCTTCCTTTTGTATTATAAGAATTTGATGCCCTTGTAATTCAAAACAAAAACTAAAACTATTTTCCCACCAGCCCTCATCCTTTCTATTACACTAACCCCTTTGGAGATTAATCTTGTAGATATATTAAACTTCAGGATTTCTCGAGTTTGGCCTTATCATATAAACTATATAAATTACATTTGTATGATAAAATTTGATCAGCGAAACATGCCCACCATATCATTTTGAAGGATGCCTTGCATATAGCTTCAACTACATCTTGCATTTTGTGATACAATATTACACATGCATTTTGTATGCAATACTTATGGATGAGTGAGAAGCTAACCAATGAAAGCTGAAGCCCCATCTCTTTTCCCATTTTCACTAAGGTCCAAGACTGTGTTGGGTCTTCAAGTGGAGAAAAAATTCCATATCAGTTTGATATTACACACCATAATATAGCATAGCGCCGTGAAAATCAAACTAACATACAACATATCTTCCTGCACCATCAGTTCCACCAGCTATCTCATGTTCCTTGAAACGTCTACACTCAATTGACTAACAATACACACACACACACACACACACANATATATATATATATATATATATATATATATATATATATATATATATATATATATATATATATATATATATATATATATATATATATATATATATATATATATATATATATATGTCCTTGTTAAGGACACACTGTGCAATGGACGAAGACGTTGACGACTGAGATAGAATGTCCAAGATTCCAAAGTGTTGCAGCCAGCTGACTTGCACAGTGAAAGTTAGTTGTTCTTGAAGCCCCTTGTCCTTGGTTTCGTAGGCAGCAGAAATGATCGGTTCTCATGAGCTATCAGATCAAGTTTGTGAAATGCTCTCAAATCTCCGTCGTCTGCTGTTTCGATCTAATGATTATTTGCTAGCCCCAGCGGTGGGGTCGACGGCATGCTCTCGCCGGCGATCATTCATCTTCATGATTGGCGAACACAGATATTAGAGAATTTTAACGGCGTATTTTGGCAGGTTCTATGATTTAGTTAGCGTATTTTTGGAATGCTCATCATTGTAATAATGGATCGTAGTTTCTTGGCATCATGATGAAGAGGTAACTGCTCTTTTACCATTTCAATAAACAGTGGTCGTCTTTTGAAAATTATGATGTATATAAAGGGTCGGTTTCGTATTATGAAGAGTTTTCCAAGATCTCAGATCCAGGAAATTGATATCATAAATCTTCATTTTTACATAATGGTCACAAGCTTCTGAATTTCAGATCCAAGCTATCAAACACACCTGCAAACAGTCGCGGATTCACTGTTGTATGGTGCTGGTTGTATAGAAGAGTACTGAAAAGTTTCTGGTTTGGCTTTTCACTGTTGTAACAATTTTATAACAATAAAAAGAAGGCTTTATACCACGAGTAATTATGTAACATTGGCCACATTTTTTCATGTGTGCGATTGTTCTATAAAGTAAAAGCAAAAGCAAAAGTTGGGAAGAGATAGAGAGGATACATCATAATTGCAAGTCTTGTTTCCAAGAATCTGCTCACCGTGGTTTCATATATCAGATTGACTTATATAGTAAAAGAAAATGTTGGTATTCGTGTAGAAATTAATCACAGTGAGAGAGAAAGGGAGAGTTTGAAACCCCATGATCCGGACTATAAGGATGTAGAAGACAAGACTTCCCCAATAGCAATTCTTTATAGAAATGTACTCTAAACCAACAAAAAAAAATTGAGATTTGGAACCAAAAGGTCTCTAAGTGCTTTATAAAAGTGGGACTCTGGACTCATCCTCTTGCTGGGACCATCATAATTTCGAGAAGTGTGAGCACTCATTGTACTGCGGCGTCAGTTTACTGAAATAAATCAATAAAGCTTGATTTGATTTCAAATGGGTTTCATATAAAGTGAATTCACCCCATTGCTTTTCTGCAGGTTAAATTAAAGTGCCGTAAGATTTTAAATAACGAAATACAATCATATAGTCCAACTAATATTATGTGTTAATGGTACCGTTGGATACCAATTTTTTGAAGTATGGAGCCAAGTGGTGGAACACATAATCCACCAAACTATCTTTATATAGTTTACAGAAAAAAAAAAAAAATTGACAATTAACACAGCATTGTCTTCTGAGTTTATTATGGGTGTTGAGTGGATAAACGAGATTAATTATTGAACTCCATGAATGCTATATTAGCCGAGACTGAGTAGACCTATATGACCTAACACTACTTATATTTGGTTTCACAAGCTATGATGAGAGAACTGAGGCATCATTTGGTAAGACAAAAGACACAGTTCCTTTGAACAGAACTCTCTTATATCTCCATTTTTCTATGTTATTTTTTAAGCACTTGCAGTTCTTAGGATTAAGAAAACTACACTTGTTCCATAAAAAATTGTCTAAGAAATGAAGGGGACTTTATCAATCGTGCTTTTGCTCTCTCTCTCTCTCTCCACCCCCTCTCTCTCTTTATATATATATATATATATATATATATATATATATATATATATATATATATATATATATATATATATATATATATATATATATATATATATATATATATATATATATATAGCGCTCGCATTCAGGGTTAGGGCTGATGGGTGTTTCTTGCAGTTTCCGGACTTGGGTTATTAGCTGTGCTCTGTGTGTGTGTGATGATATTAAGCCTAAGCAGATGGTGAAACAGACCCATCTAGCTAGAACTTAAGTGAAGGCATCATTAATGGAAACGTGATTAAATGAAATAAAATGTAAGGCATGTAAAGCATCAATTAATCATCATCATGGTGCTTTTGCTGTCACTCCTACCAAATGCAAATAATTTATGTTTCTGATCTCATCAAAGTCACCTGAGCAATGTTTCAGGTGCCATGTCAAGTTATTATGCAAGCCGAATCTGATCAGTATTATATTTGTGAATATAGTATTACACCAGCAAAAGTTTAGCCTCATATAAAGTAGGTTGTTAAGTGATCTACTGAGTTAAAACAGAAACTGATTAACAGTGGGTTAGGATCTGCTGGCCGAGTCATTATAGTAGTATCAGAGTCAGTTCAACATTCAGACTTGGGATCCCACATATGCGGATATATAGGCTTTAAGAGGGATAAATTGTAGCATTCCATAAGTTTAGTATCGTATATAAGATTGTGATAAATCTTGATGGACTCACAAATATAATTGTTAAGTAATTGGTTGTATTGTTCTTTAACATTTTTGGACTCTAATCAAAACTACTAAGGGGCAGGTTGAGATCCACTAAGGTCACGACACTAAGTCTGGCATATCCAAATCTTATTTATCATTTGGCTGGATCTGACTGTATTAGACTTCGCAAAAGCAGCAATTGAACCAAATCCAACATGTTAGTCTTCCGATCCAAAGCTACCGAAAGTGTTATTTGGCCATTTTAGCATTGCACCACTGAACTAAAGCTCTTTGCATCATGTCTACAATTGAGCTTTAAGTTGTTCTAAGTAAGTTCTGCATGGTGAGATGGGTTTTGGCTGTATGCGGACAGAGTCCAAATCTAGTGGACGTCAGTATTACATGTCTGGAAAAATAGTTTGAAGTCTAAAATCTATAAAATCCAATACAATTAATATGTGAAAATGAGAAAAAGTATTTCAGACTCAATTCGTTTGCTACAAGAATCAGCAAAAAGAAAAACAATTAGAAAACAGCCTTTTTAAGTCATAACAATTGTGAAATACGCAAGAATAATAAATTATAACAACAGAGTTTGTTTCCCAGGCAACTTTCTTTTTTTTTTCTTTTTTTCTCTCGATTCGAAATGGCTCGGAGGGTCCATTTAGGCCTATCGGAATCGATTCAGATAACAGTTGAACCAACCACAGGATGCATCATTTACCTTATGTATCGCAATGAAAACCTATTGTGTGGATAGCTTTTCTTTTTTTTTTTTCTCGCATAATTCCCATAATAATATCAGCCAATTGATGTCGCCAAATGTGAACCATCTTAAATCATAGCCTATCGAGTTCACTCATGACGATGAGCATGCCTTATGATATATATATATATATATATATATAACACAGTCCTTTGGTGCTCCATATAGTTGTCAAGTTATCATAATGTTTTTTTTTTTTAATTTCAACAAAATTTTTGATGGGTAGTGTGGGCAGTGGCCCCCATGTATCTATGCCACAAGTGGGAGAGAGATGTTCTTGGCAAGGCCTATGGGCCTTTGAGGTAAGGGGTACATCTGCCCCCTCATAGCTGCTATTTTCGGCTTTCAAAAATGATTTTTTGGCACACTTTATAAGAAGAAGATTGTATGTTTAGAAGATATTTTAAAAATACACGTTTCAAGAATGTCATGTTCATGTTTTAGAATATGTGATGTGATTATGCTTACCGTTCAAATCTTGGATTAAAAAAAAAAAAAAGCATCTATCACGGTGTTTTTCTTATCAGACACACCCCATTGGTGTTGTTTAGTTTTCTATAGAGTATGTAGCTATTAGCGTTGTTTACTGGAAGAAGGTTTTGCATCATGCATTACTATCTATACCGCCTGCCAATTTGGTTGTTTTTATTTATTAAGTTTATTTGTTTTAATCTTTGAATATGAGCTTCATTCAGTTCATATTAAGCTCATTCAATCTCATAAGCTTACAAGACATGCGACACCTTTCATGTCAGAATATGGTCAAAATAATTATCAGTAAGACAAAAAGTTGAATTCAAGTGGATAGGTATACCAAAGAGACTCCGTCAGTTACAATGTCTTATCGCTTATCAAGTTAAACTGAAATATGTAACTTAGATTATTCCAGTTCAGAAATTTGTGCAAAAAAACACCGGAGACCCTGTTTCAGCTTCGCATTTCACATGGTTTACAGGCCGTCTGATTCGGAAGCTTAACGGTGAGAGGACAAACACGTAGAACAGATTGTTCCATTTGATCAACAGCGGCTACCACCAGTGCCACCAGGCAGCTCTCACACAGAGAGAGAGAGAGAGAGATGGCGTTCGCTGTGCGTTCTTCACTTTTTCCTCTGGTGTATGGGAATGCCAGCGTCTCTCTCCGGCGGCCCGGGCGGAGGCTTCCTGCCCTCCTCTGCAAGTCGTCCCTCCGCAACAATCTCTCCACGTCACCGTCCGTCGATGAGCAGAAGGTACTTCCTCTCTCGCTCTCCCCGGTTGAATGCCGACGCAGTTGTGTTTTTTCTCTATCCTGTTTCTTTCTGCTTCTTCTTCTTCTTCTTTTTTTAGGACGGAATTTTAGCCGGCATAATGTATCCACGAACATTCGTTCTCCAACTTTTGCCTTTACTTTCACGAATGGATGGCACTGGCTGTTTCCTTTTACTCTTTAGCGCTCAGTTAGGCTTTGCTTTTTCGTCCAATTGATGCAACTGCAGTGCGATGATGGAGGACAGGAGGAGGGTAAGATTCTCTGTTAGTGTTCTGGGTTAGACGACTACCCAAAACTAGTGAAACTTCTCTGAAGCTCTAGCATCTATTGCCAAGGGCTGACAGTAGCAACTCTTCTATTGACAACTGATCCATGTCTCCATGGTCATATGGTGTACACTGGCTTCTTGCTGGCCGGCATTGGTCATAATAAAAGCCAAATAGGGGGCGTGAAGTGCTTCTCCTTCAGGCACAGACTAAAGAAGGAAACCTTTTATCTCCCTCTGGTGCTATTAGAGATTCTTCGTGAAAAGGATGCTTTTTTCTTAAATTTCGGAAATTATAAGAACTTCCTTTCTGGGGAAACAGTAGTATGTTGAGGGGCCTAGCAATTTGCCCAAGTAAACATCTTTTCGCAACTTTTCCTGGCCGCCAAGTTCCTAAATAGCCCTTGCTTTGAAGTCCTGCAGTCTAAGCCATGTGCAGAAGTAGGTGATGATGGATGGCTCTTATCTCTTCAAATGTTGCTTCGGTTGACTCCGGTTATCAAATAATAATCCGTGCACCTCTGTAATTCCTGTTGCCAACGCCTGTTCTTCAAGTTGATAAAGGCTTTGAATTTCCCCTCTCAACATGTCTGGTGAACCCAATTGGACCGGGGGCTTTAATTTCGTAGTAAATCTAACTGCCAGAAAACTACTAAATAAATGGGTTTTCAACTTTTTTATTTCATACGATTTATTAATTATTTTCACTTTCTTCTGCATATGTTTCTAGACAATGCTGTTGATCTTTTATTGTTACAGCCTTTTTCTTTCGTAGAATCTTTCATTTTGTTTATTCTGAACTGTGCAGCTCATACTAGAAGTGAAAAACAAGCTAGAGAGAGAATACCCCATGCTTCCACTAGGCAGCTATGGAAGGGATGACGATGAGATGATTCTGTGGTTTCTGAAGGATCGGAAGTTTCACATTGAAGAAACTATTTCAAAGCTTACCAAAGCTATCGTATCCACAAAGAGATGTTATCAATTATGTTAGATGATCTGAAATTTAAATTGTTTGTGGAACAGGGTGCGGTACTACATTCACTGATTTTTTGTTTTTAAAACCTTCCTTATTTCCACAGTTTCATTTTAACTAGCAATTAAAAGAGATATATTCAGGCTTGAAATTAATTTATATCGATTAAATAAGCCATTCTTCACCTTGTTTATTAAGTAGTGCACTTAAGTGAGAAAATTTCGGCAAGTAGTGCACTTCCTGAAAGGATGTACTTACTTAGGTTTAATGAGCGTCAAAATTCAATATAGTCAAGCTGCTGTCAGTTTCTAAACTTGGGTTTTGGGTAAGCAGGATCACTTGAACAGGCCAGACAAGCTTGGGGATGGAAGCAGAAGTTTTATAGCCTACCTGACAGGAGTGCGTAATAATGGTCTTAGTCATCTAGCTAGCCTGGACAAGGCCAAGGCAATTAGTTGATACAACACAGTCGTACATAATAAGCATCTTTCAAACAGCAAAAAAGCAGACCAGTTACTTAATTAACTGGCACATTGGAAGCAAGTTGCAAGCTCTTGACTGACCTTGAACTCAGGAAATGACACGTCGTGCTATAAACCAACCTTTTCAAGATCTGAACCTTCTAGATCTTGAATACTGCACTGACAAAATATTCGGTATGGACTAGTTTCATTCATGCAAAGAAACAAAATGTTCTTACTTATGTTGCAAGAGGGATGAAAGAAAATGGTTGTCCGCCAGTTGCATATCCCCAGTTTGCTTTTTAACTATTATCTAAGAATAGGAAATCCAGCACTATGATAATCATATTTTTTGGTGCTCATTCTTTTAAAAGTGCGGGTCACAGCAGACTTCTTAGATTGTAACTGAGAATTGTATAGTTAGCATGAAAACCTGATTTGTTTTTGTTTTTGAACAGATCCATTTGTGATTCTGTGATGTAATTGGTCATCTGAGATGGTTGTCTTTGGTAAAATTTTTTCCTATGTGTGTTTGTCTTAAACTTCCTTTGTAGACATGGCGTAGAGAGTTTGGTGTGTCAAATCTCTCAGAAAACGCTGTCAGTGAGATTGCTAAGACTGGCAAGGCCTATGTGCATGAATTCCCTGATGTTCATGGTAGGCCAGTTCTTGTGGTCGTTGCCTCTAAACACTTCCCAGCAGTGAGTTCTTTGGCACAATTCCATCTTGTGTTCTTGGACTTCATAAAAGTTCTGGCAACATGTCACATTCTCTTAGCTATTCTTGTTTCGAGTGTACCATGAAAATTCTCTGCTTTTTCCTGAGATTATATTTACCATCATTCATTTCATATCTATTGCATCGACAAACCCCTTCCCTTGGGAAGAAAGCACCAAAGGCTGTCATGGTTAGGTAAGTAGACATGTATATTCTCAACTGCCATAAAAGTTCTTATTTAAGTAGACGGGCCCAACTAAAGACATAAGATACATTGTAAGAAGGAACTGGTTCCAACAGGTTGGAGTACCCCATGATTGCCTGCTTGATATTCTGTTGCATCTTACAGTTTTTTTTTGTTCTTTTCTTTCTCTGTTATGCAGATTTAATTGTCTGTATAATTTACTTTCATAATTTGTTCTTTTTCCTTTTTTGTCAGAAGCATGATCCTTTGCAGAGTGAAAAGCTCTGCGTCTTTCTGATTGAGAAAATCATCAATTCATTGCCTGCTGGGAAAGGAGAGGTTCTGGGAATATTTGATCTCCGTGGATTTGGCCCTGAAAATGGAGATATTTTATTTTTGAAGTTCCTGGTAAGAGTATCAAGTTGCAAATGCTCATTTTTTTCATTGTTTTGGTTCTTTTTATGTAAAACAACATCTATTTATGTAAATGTGCTTTACAAAAGGGTGTCTTTCTCAGTTTATATTTTCTACTATGTGAAGTCGCAGCTACTGACCAACGTCTAGGTTTTTTCTTGTAATTGTTCATGATCGTGCCCGTTGATACAAGTAAATTTTCTCATGAATGTCTTTTTCTTATGAACCATGAGAAGTTTGGCTTAATCAAGGAAGGTGAAATTCAGAAACCGAACTAAGGCTTGACGAGTTGCATGCAGAAACAGGAGCTATATTTCCTGTCAAGTCACCATCTTGATTTGTTGCTTTGAGGCTTTTCTTACTAAATGCATTTTGTATTTGTAAAACTCCGGACTCATATTCTATAGACTGGAATGTGCTTTTCATATGTTCATACTTCATAGGTATTCAGTATGCATTGGTTTCACCTTATAAGATGGTTTTTCTTTTCTGATGGTGCAGATTGATGTCTTTTATTACTACTATCCTCGGCGGCTGGGTCAAGTCCTATTTGTCGATGCCCCTGTTATTTTCCAGCCAATTTGGCAGTTAGTGAAGCCTTTATTGAGATCATATGCAAATTTGGTATGTTTATACTAATGAGAACAAACTTTTGTGATTCTTTATTGTTAATCATTCTACTTTTGTATGGTTAAATTTTCGTGTGTGGTCTCTCTTTACGTATACAGTATGAATTGGTAGTTTGACCCTTAAGGTTTTTATTTATTTTTAGTTTATATCCATTTCTCTGATTTCTTGAGACCAAGTATTTGATCTGCTTTTTACTTCCGTCTATTGATAAGAAGATGCAGCATCAGGCTGCAGGTGCGTAAACTATCTATTCATAAATTGTTTGCATTTAAATTTATACAAAATGTTCAGTTACATAAATGCGTGTGTTTTCAAAGACTTTCGTTCAATCAATGCTGCAGCAAAGATGGCGCAGAATGGGTGTCGATGGGTTTAGAGACCTTATTCATTCAACAGAAGAATGTAGCATTTTTAGTCTCAGCTCATTCTTTTAGTCTATTTTTCCTGCTGATGGATTTTTTCTGAACTCCTTTGAAGGTAAGGTTTTGCTCGTCAGACACTGTCCGAAGGGAGTACTTCACAGAGGCAACAATACCTCCGAACTTCAGAGGCTGAAATGGTGCCCAGTATCAATTTTCCTTTCACGTTTCTCTACAGGAAGAGATGGAGGCCTCTTGGAGGAAAGAGATCAACGACTGCGCCATACTTCACCATCATTAGTGCCAAAGAACTGTTAGTGCAGATATGACGCAGGGGTATTGAAGATGTCTGCTTTTTTTGCAGCATCATCTAGTTTGAACAGGTCAGTTCTTGCCACTTCTAGAACGAATAGTCCCAAAATCTATGCCACCCTTTATCTAAATTATGCTTTTGCCATGCATAACGTTACATCAATTGTGACAATTCAGGCCATACAATTACGGTATTCGCTATCGACAATGGATATCTTCTGTATATGATCAAGCTACCTGTAGCTTGACAAAGTATATCAACAGTATGGAATAATATCAAATTAGCAGCTTGAAATTAGAACACTTGCGACTGGTTCTATTATCTATTTATAATAATGTAATTAAAATAAACGTGGTTTCCCTAAAGGTTCATTAGGTTGTATAATTAAGCTCGCTAGAATTGAATACAAACCCATTTTATTTATGAATCAGGTCATTTTATGGGAACGACCTTTTTATACAAAAATTTAAAGGGAAGTAAAAATTTTAATTAGCTAACGTCCAATTGGACAAGGCCGACCGCGGTGAACTGAGTTTAAAAAGAAAATAAAACTTGTCTCCACACGTTAAACAAATTTAGAAATGACAGTAAATATTAAAAGAACTAAGAGTAGCTGCAATTACAATGGTAACGAGTCATGCCCGATCTAAATTTGAGGCTCGTTTGCTAATTAAGAATACACGGGTTAAACTGTGAACAGAGAGTTTTTAGATTTTACACATCCATGTATTGTAATAAAGTTCTTTGCTTTCATTTTTGTCACCTAGTTTGGGGCTGCGGCGTCACTTATTCGTAGCCAATGACCTTCTTTGGAGGCCTAGAGAAGTAACAAGAACTGAAGTTTTCTTTGGGAATGTCTTGGAATGGTACCAAAATTTTTCTGCATAAAAAAAAAAATGGTTATCCAAACTTTGGGGATGCTTATTTTTTCATGTCAACTTTGGTTCTTCTTTGATGAATTGGGTGATTATTTGATATATTTCTTCTTCGAGTTTCACTAGGGATGTCATCAATGTAGATCTGATATCTGGTTGAATCGTTAAAAAAAAAAAAATTGGATATTGGGAAAAGCTTGATATGAAATTAAGAAATTGGATATGATGTGGACTTAAGAGATAACATTCGATTGGATTCAGATCGGTTGTAAATTTTATAAACATACTATATGCAATGTCTATATTCTGAAACTTGTATGTTAACATTGGGTTTTAAAAGACTATGGATTGGAATATTAATTTAACGATCAGATTTTGATAGGATTCGGTTTGTGAATTTGGATATAGATATATTATAGAATTTCTTGCTTTGTATTGGAATCCAAATGTGTCAAGATTCGGAAAAGTGTATGTGGTAAAGAATACGTTCCCTTCGAATAGGATCTAATGCCATTTTCCGTAACATGTACTGGTTTTTTATTTTTTTTTGCTGCTAAGCAAACCCCTAATTGTGTGTTCGTAGGAAATGAACTGTACGGTAACCAATATTGAAAAAACAGAACTTATTTATGGTTAAGTATTGCTCCCATCTTTCCACCAAAAGTACAGTGGATAAAGACGGTGCAAGGGTCTGTGCTGTGTCGCTTCCGAGAAGCACTAAATGTTCCCAGTCTGTTGTTCACTGATCGTGATTGCCCCGAAGCTACAACAGACTGGCCCGACTCAGTAGAGGGTACATCCTTTAGATGGGAGGAGAAAGTCAAAGCAACTTTTCTCTCAAGTAAATGATAATAAGAATTGGATAAATGCTTTAGAGAGTCATACGTCAGGCGAATTTAGTATGACAACGGTCAGTAACGAAGTAGAAATGTAACTCTACATTTTCTTTATTTTCTTCTGAAAAAAAAAACATATTTATAATGACACCTCATTAGGTCCAGAAGACAAATACAGAGTTAATTTATATGTTCTCAATCATTTGGGTAACTAATTCCACTCATATTTGTCAACATAACTTGAACTGTTTATCCCAAGCTATATGCTCGTATCGATTACATGCCCAAGTATCTAGAGATTGCTCCACTCGGAAGCCTCAAAGTTGTTGCCATTACCTACGTTGAAATGCTCGAGGGAAAAAATTTGTGGATAGGCGTGCAGCGCGGCAGGATATTTGCTCTGACAGAAACTCTCCTTCTCTCTTTCTCTTACACACACACACACACACACACACAAAGCACGCACAGTATCAAGGATGCAGACTGCACTTGCTTTATTTTTCGCATACAAACAATCCTTTTTCTCCTTTGGTTTCGTCAGGAGTGCACAGCTCATCTTATTTAGCACATACAAGAACATATGATACTCTCCTATGACGCCAGTATGGCTACTTATTTTGTTGATGGAATTGGCGGAATAAACTGTTCAAGGCTAGGGTGCTGTAAGGAGAATAAGCAGCTTCTGCGGTTGACGTTCTTCGATGATGCCATCGGGATTTATGTAATGGACAGCAGATACAAAACCATCACCGGCTTTCTCAATGCAAGAATAATACTACTGGAAATTCAACAGAGCCTGCATGAAAGGAAACCAAGGAACCAGCAAACAGGCACATAAGTCGATGAGCACGAGAAAGTCGACGACCATAACGAGTTTTAGTTGAAGAACACGAATCATTACTACCCAACGTGGGGCAGTGCTTACAGTATTAATAAGGCGGAGCGCAGCAGGCCGGGTGAATTTCCTCGCGAAAAGAAAACATGCGGATGGTCGGCCCTTGCTGCTGCACCATTCTCTTCTGTTCTCGGTCTCGTAATGGATATTATCAATTGCCTGCAAAAGAAACAGCCAAATAAGGGTACCAGTAAAGCAAAATACAGTTGAAAAGTTGCCCCTCGTTCTCATCTATTTAACAGATGGGAGCAAAATTTGCTAACGAAAATCTGTGCCAGATTTAGATTTGAAAACAACCAAAATGCAAGTCCATATTTCCTTTGTTGAAAAATAGATACCAACATATTGTGTCAAAAGGGGTGAACAAGTATTACCAGCCACTATACTAAAGGTACCAACAAATTGAACGGGGGTTTCGAGAAATAAGATACTTGTTTTGTTAAATTGATCCAGTATATCATTTATCTCATGAACACGGCAAACATGTTATTTTTCTTCTCTAAATGCATTAGGCCGCAAACACCAAATGTATGTGAAACTCTTTCTTCCTGTAATCCCTTTCTTCACTAGATTATCAAGTACAGTAGTAAAAGTAGTGACACCACGCTCTTGAACATTAGTCTAGCTTATCCTTTCCCACCATTACCGCATACAGATTCAATGCCTTTTCATTCTATTGGATCAAACTATATTATATTTTTCCAACTTGTAAGGTACACCAGATTGAAGAATAATGGTTAAGAAATGAACCTGATTGCATTCTTCGTACCTTTATGTCTTGAATAAGTTTTGCTGTAGCATCTGAAAATTTGTAGGAAAGTGGATGCCATCCTCGTCTTTCAGGATCTTTTGAGGCTGACAAATCCCATGCAGAGTGGGTCAACGGTCTTCTAGTTATTTCCTTCTCAAGCCCCTTGTACTGGAAATCAAGGATGAAGAAAGGTCACAGAAACATACAGAATCAGCTACAAGAATGCAATGACTACCAACGAATTTATCGTATTTGACCACCTTAACAACGTTATAGGGGTAAGGCTGGCACTTTTCTAGCTTGGCACTTTCAGAATGTTTTCTATCCATAAGCACTAGATGTTCAACAATGAAATACATCCAGACTTCCAGAAGTGACAAATGAAATTTTATGCATTGGCAATGCAAAGAGGCTATAGATAAACAACTTTATGCACAGGTAATGAATTTCATGGTCTAAATCAAGGATTCTACAGTAACTTACTGCCAAAAGTGTCTGGACATAATGTTCATCAGGTATACAGTTATGCTCTTTGGATGGATCCACAGGCTAGAAAAAAAGAACCACTTCGTGTCAGAATATAGAACTCCAAGATCTAGAAATTTATATCTTACATCAAGGATGTATTGGTTAGCAATGTACCAAGAAAACCAGCTATTTCTTTACAATTTCACAAGAAAGCAAATATGTAAAGCAAATCAAACTTGGGGACACATCGTTATATCAATCTTGTTTGACAAATACTTACAAAGGGTTTATCCCTCCAAAACTCTGGAAGTGACCTTCGCTGCAAATGTTAAACGATTCAGTAGATCAAGCGAAACAATATGGCTGTAAAGACAATATTCAAGAAATAAATTATTAAAGAATAATCGGAAGAGCTAATGAGTTGCATGTCACAGTAGAACAACTTAGAAGCTTGTTTTCAACTTCCCAAGCGCACCAACCCCATTGCAAAAGGATTAGGAGCGAGAAAAATTTTGGCAGCTTTAGATCATATACATTCCTAGAAAAGAGAATGTTTGTTGGACTTAAGACTTCAAGTAGAATCCGCTGCCAAAAAGCTAATAAAAGACCTCAACTACATCATTCCAGGCCTGACCAAACACATAAATACCCTGATTGAGAGCTATGCAAACCTTGCAATGCAGCTGAAAAACTGGAAAAACAACTTCATCCTCCACTATGACCTCAGCATGTTTTCTGATCAAAACAGTCCACTGTAAAAAGAAATGGTAAAACAAATGAGGATAAACAATCATGGAGAATATGTTGCAGGTGAAATGACAATAAAAAGTAGATACAACCTTCACCAAAAACAAAAGGCTCCCGTATCTTACCTGGGATCCCTTCCTCCAACTAGTAACAGGGACTATTGGATGCATTTTTGGATTATATCGACCATGTTTTGTGTCAGCAAAGCTGTTTGAAGCGTAAATGATCATTTAAATCAATGCTGCTACACTCAACACAGAAATCTGCTCTTTGATAATTATAACGGCATCTCAGAACACATAAAGAAATAGGATGCAGAACAATGCTAGCAAGTATGTAATGACGATGTTGATACGTAAGAACCGCAAAAGTTTCTTCAATGAATGACAAATTGGAACAGAAAAGCAGCAAATGAATTCAGATTCTTTTTCTAGCATAATGGTCACTAGCAAAGGCAATTGAAGCATCTCCAGAAAAAAAAAAAAGGGAGAAAGATGAAGAAGAAAACTGAAAACCACTAAAAAAAAATGAGAATTAGAAAACAGTGCCGACCCATGCAACAAAGGAGAGGCTGAAAGAAAGAACATTAGCTACCTGTCAACAAAACTTGTTGATGAAGACATTATGTAGTCGTATATGTAGCTGAAGTTGTACAAGGGAATACAACTGCCAATACATAAAAATAGAAGAGCATAAGCATCTATCGTGAGAGTCAGAGGAGGAAGGCCATCAAACCATTGATACAAACAATCTTATCACCCCAACCTATGTTTTGACAAATCAATCCAAATTCTGGATTTCTGCAAAATGATGTTTAATAGTGACAACATGGTTGTTTTCAGTCATTTCTAGCGGCAGCTGTTACTTGGTGAGGCCAACTATATCTTCAAAGACAAGTTTAAGGGTCATCTGGAAAGGAGGGAATAGAATTGCAGAATGACATGCAACACGAACAAATTCCCCAACTAGTGTATACCACAGTTCTTTAAAGAAAAGCAAAATCCCAGTTATTAAGTTCATCATTAAAGTTAAATATACCGACGCTTCCCATAGGAGAAAGTTATGTCTCTCAACTCAGATGCTGGATCCACCCTAAGTCATGAACTACCAAGTCTAGTCAGTCACTTCGAGAAGCTTACCAGCAACCAGGCTCAATCGTCTCTATGAGCAAGTCGATTAAACTAGAAAGGATTCAGATCCGCTGTTCTGCTCTTAGGAAGTTTTCTGCTGTCCAAATTATAGAACCACTAAATGCATCAAACCATGCGACCCGAACATTAATTTTCTGAGTTACAGTTCATGAGTACGATGGACAAGAAACTTCTCCACTTCTACAATCACAGAAATCTTTTGTAGTAGAAATACTATTCACAGAAAATATTTTGCATAATATATATGGGAGTCAAGTGAAACATTTTTTAAAGGGAAACCTGTTCTATCAAATGGAAACTCTGCAACAGCAATTAACATGAATGAGCAGCCTCAGAAGTATATTCTTCTTATCATGCCTATTTCATTCATGAATTTTGATAATATTTGCTCATACTAAGATGCGCCAAACCACATGAATGCAGTACCAAGGTAGACAAACCCACCTATCAGACAGAAAAACAAATCTTTGATTTAGTGGATCCTTCAAGGCATGCTGAAGCAAAATACGCTCAGCTTGAATCATGCTGGCCTCCCCCCAATCTACCTGAGATTATGGACGAGAAAATAAGTCAAAATATTATGAAGATTCATAATCAGCTTTCCATATGAGCTCCATCCAATAATTACTATGAAAACTAAAAGAAACATGATCTTCTAATAAGAAAAAGGATTACTTCAAAATATAATCTCCCATAATTAAATATACTCATAGACGAGAAAATAGCAAGCAGATACTTAGCAAAAAGATACCGATTATTACAAGAAAAATAACATGTTCAGGAGAGGTAGTGAATTTACTTTTTCCTTTGAGGTTAGAATTAACCTTTCGTCCTCAAGTGGAAATAGGTTAGTTAACAATTTCCTGATGGAATGCAACAGACTAAAGATTTAAGGTTTTAAAAAGTAAAGAATTTATAATAACCATATACAGGCCCTGACAGAGGAGGGGACAGGAAAGACAATCACGTGTCCCAAACCATAAAATACCATCAAGAAGGCAAAGGGAAAAAAGAAAACATAGACTCATTTCCAAGTTAACGTTAACATTCATGTAGATATCAATTTGATGGCCACAAACCTGTATGCTGTCATTGACTTGACGGCCAAGAAAATATGCCGACTTTGTTGTTGCCTTGCTAAACACAAATCCAGGTCTTGAATGAACAAATATTGAAAATATAGGCTCTTTTGCTCCCTGAGAAATGGTGGGAAGAAAAGCCCAATCAGATTATTGCTTTCATGCTCGCAAGTGACACCTTAATGAGGAATCTTCCTGCTGTTAGAACTATCTCCAGTCAAGAAAATCAACATATCTAATGTAACTGAAACAAGTAAGGCAAGAAACAAAATGCCAGAATAGGCTTATTACACCTCGTTAATTTTTTTAGCGTTGGAAACTGTGATATGTATCTGCTGCTATGTTGTGAAACAGCTTGCAAAAATGAAGTGTAAAGTCCATGCTCTAGTTCGATAATGATATGAAAAGCTCAATTCATCTCCTTTTTGACATGAAGATTCTGATATACAGTAACCTTCATTAAGGCAGTTCATGAGTTGAATTTGACCCACAGTCAGACAGCTCAAATTAGGTTTGTATCCTAGGCAGCCCAGCTCAAG
Source organism: Nymphaea thermarum (assembly GCA_011799765.1). Lineage (NCBI taxonomy): Eukaryota > Viridiplantae > Streptophyta > Magnoliopsida > Nymphaeales > Nymphaeaceae > Nymphaea > Nymphaea thermarum. Next base: position 287,008 of record JAANDH010000125.1, read on the forward strand.
CTTGAACGTATTAGCTCGGCTTGACTAAGAGCCTAGCCAAAGCCATGTATATAATTTCTTTTCTCTAGCATAGAAAATGCAATCATGAGCTTGAACTAAAAATATCTTTTTAGAAAATGAAAGAAGCACCCATTGATCCCAAAGCATTTCTTGCGACAACAAGAAGAAGCATGTTGTACATATGCACATTCAACGAGCCTAAATGTGCTTAAACAAGCTGAGCCTGCCTCGTTCAAGCTCGGCTCATTTGAATAAGGCTCAAACTTAGCCAAGGTTATATAAGTCGAGCCCGAGCCAGGCTCAAGTTACTCGATTCACTGTGCGAACATCTCCCAGTATATTGGAAGAATTCTAATTCTGCATATAAGAGAGGAAAAATGGAGGGAGAGATTTGCATATTTGAAGTTTCCCATTAGTATAATGCTTGTTGCTGTTATCCTTGTGTTTTTTAACTCCTGAAGTGGAATTAACATAAATAATCCACATTACAGAAAACCACCTTCCAATTGACCCTTGCCGGCACAAAGATACATTCCTTTTCTAACAAGAATATGCTATAGCATGGTGTAATTTAATATGCAACTCAAGTTATGTTCAATGCGGTTAAAAACACCAGAGCTGATGAAATTATTAAAGGGAGTCATGTCTTGTTGGGAGATGTTGAATAGGACAACCAGTGATTGAAGATCCTCTATCCACTAAGCCCTCTTTGATTAACAGTATTGACTCACATGCATGATCCGACAATCCTATTAAGCTGCCATCTTCCACATGCATAGATAGCTTACTTATTCATGCACTCCAGCTTTACTGATTGCGTATTGTATGTTGCTTTGTTACCAAGTATTATAAAAAGCTAACTTTTTTTTTTGTCACAAGAATATGCATGACATAGGCTCAAGCTTTATCGGCAATGTCTTAAAAGAAGTCCTGAATTCATGCAATTGAGTGAAAACTAAAATTTTCTGAAATTTTAGAGGAAAAAGAAACCACCTGAAAAAACTGATCCCAGACAAGATCTAAAGACAGCCGGTTCCGTGCTATAAAAAGAAATGAAATCTTAGGCTCCCGAGATAATAACTGGAGCTTAATCCGGTTGTGCCACATATGCATCAACACAAAGCTCCCTAGACAACAACTGATCAACAGGAAAGCAATAATTTTGTACTTCCATTGGTTCTGTTGCATCTGCTGGAGGTTTCTTCTTTTCATTCTCTTGTGGAAGGAAGTTATATCCAATTGATATACCCTAGCAGGGAAGAAATAGCTGCATCATGCTAAAGAATTATCAATTCCTTGTTTTCGTGAGCAACCTTGTCAAAACAACATAAAGGTTAGCCATTAAGAAAATATTCCAAGAAAGGTATTCATACGATCATCAACTAGTTCCTCAGATAAAATAACCACGTGGACAGTTTTCATGCTATACAGAAAAACATAAACTAAAGACTAAAGCAGATTGTTCATCATAAGAGCCACATAATGCACAATGTTCCGACATGTTTTCAATAGTAATCCTAGCTTCACAACAATTAATGAAATTTTTTCAAACTTTACTACTCTAGCAAACTTGAACCTAGAAATCGACCTGATTGTTCTTTAATACTACCAAGTAGCCTGTCCTTCACATGATCTTAACCACATTTTTCTTATAGACTAAAAAACAATACTACAAGTTTCCTCAAGTCCAGCCACAAACGGTTAGATTTTTTTTCCCTTTCTCTAGCAGAGATCTAATTACTGATTTAAATTTAAATTTCTTTAAATTTCATGTTCTTGAAAAAAAAAAAAACTTAAGTGCAATTTCCGAAACAGTCACAAACAGGAAATTCTTGAAATCAAGCACTGAACTAAAAAAAAAACTGTCTGCAAGCACGTGATTACCCTTTCTACAAAATCATACTTTGAAATCACTGAATACACATGACGATCTTAAGAAAAGAAAACGATTTAATGCCAATGTGTTATTAGCTCCAAAGGCTCGCATCAACGATCAGAAGACGAACAACTCAATTTTATGTAAAGGAAAACTTAATTTCATGGGAACGTTTCTGATAGAGTTACAGAAAGTCAAGCAGGAAATTCCTCTTCAAGAAAATACTACATAAATAACCGTTAATTTTGAGAAACGAAAAGCATAACAAAGTTATTCGCTCTCCGTTGGATTGCTTAACTATATTGAACAAAAGGACCCACTCCTCATCCGCCATTTTTCATAAATTCCTCATCCACTAGTCGCACGGCATTATTTTCGGATGTTGACGACACAGAAAGAAAAACATGCGATTCTGCACTTGTCCCACATTGTCTAAACTGATAACGTTTTAACAATTCCACGTTATATTATCTCTTTTGAAAGGAAAAACATGAAAAATACAAAAAATAGCACACATGTCTCATCTTTGGCTCAATAATCGCACGAACTTTTAGTCGCCCTTCCATAAACCAACAAACACACCATTCCTCTTCAAACACAATTTAAGAAACACATAATGCGTACACTTCTCTGTTTTTTCTTCAAAAACAAAAACAAAAAAACACATCCACGCTAATTCCCAACTCCATTTTCTTCAAAAGAACAGCTAAACCATCAAAACAAGCAAAAAAATGCTTAATTCTCAACCATTACTCAACTACTATTTTAAAGAACATCACTCCGCAAGCACATGGAAAGCGCATAGCGCAACAACCACTCCTTTTTAAATTACTTATCGGAGGCTAGAAGCAAGAGAAAACAAAAAAGAACAACTTACAACTTCGAGCTCTGCTCTGTTCAAAGAAGATCCCATCCGTCGTTCCTGTGCTAAAATTCATGATCCACCAAATCGTGCGACCTCCCCGACGATCGTGAGCTTAAGAAGAGCAAGGACGGGGATCTCGAACCGGGCGGCCAAACTCCGGGACTCAAAAACTATGGGGAAGGAGCAAAAGTGAGGTGCCGGGAGTCCGAATTTCTGTCCATTTCTATTTATTGGGGAAAGGGGAAGCCGAGAGGGAAAAGAGAAAAGGGAAAGGTGAAGAGGACGCGGGAGCTGACTGACTGGGGGACTGTCAGGCAGAGGCAAGGGTATGGCCTCCTGGTGATGTCGTTTTACCAATCGGTCCTTGCCTTCCGTGCAAGCTAACGAGCATGTCTTCCAAGGAGACCGGTTTAGTGAATTCGTTCGACCCGATACAAGCCCCATAGATCGAGGATCGGTTGACCGATTCGATTGAGTCCGTTGTGAACATTTACGCGAAATTATTTCAAGAAAAACAGGTAAATAAAACTTGCAAAAAAGTTTATTACCAAATATTTTTAAGTACTGAAAAATAACTGAATCGGTCATCGGATCAATTGAATTTGCCACCGATCTGATTCGAACGCTGAACGTTGCAAACTCGTTGTCGCTTGTGCCTACCTCATCCACCAAACTCTCTAACGCGAAACCCAAAGTCATTAACAAGTCTTACAAAATTGACTCGAATCGGTCGTTCCAGATTCAGTCAATGGAAAATAAATTTTATTTTGTAGGCGCCTTTGGAAGTTTATGGGAACCCATTTAACTGTTCCTCTAACTAGTTTAAATTATTCTTTTATATGTTTTATTTGTCTTTCAAAAATATACTTCCAGCCAACATTTGTTTTCCTTCCAAATGGATCTCAGGAACCATGGCTGGAATCTGTTATGGATCTTAGATCCATGAAGTTTCTAATAATAATAGTTTATTATTATTTTGTAAATATGCTCCAACATTATGACATATTAGTAAAACTACTGTTGTGGCATTATTCCATAAAAACCGTCCGATCTTTTAACAAACTATTTCTATCATTAAATAGCTCATGCGTGAATTACCCGGCAGTCTAGTCACCACATGCCCACTTTACAACTTTACTTTTAATATATTATGAAAAAAGTTGGCTATTCTTTCTCATATAACATAAACTTTTTCATTTAAAATTTGGTATCTTGTTCAAGGCATTTTAGGAGATGGTGGTGTTTCATTAAAGTTGCATAAACAACAACTACTAACACTTCTCAAACTGCAAAAAAAAAAAAACTACTAAACTATTATGTGCATCAAACATGAGTAATTTTACCATGACAAATTCTACCCTTTCATCAAACATGACTTTTAAATTTTTCCACAGATAAATTTTTACCACGTTAAATTCTTCTTTGTCCACATAAATGCCTTATTAAGGGATGATATTAATTTTTTTTTCTTGTAATAACAACGTCATATAAAATCCACATGAAAGATTCGAATCAAGGGCATTTACGTTATTGATGTCAAATCTGGGTGCAAAGCTGCTGTTTGAACGACCCGGGGGAGGAGAGGGTAATGTGTCTCTTCCCCCCACCCTCACGCGATTCTCGCGAGAAAGAGACCACCTAACCGCTTTGGCCTTTTGCCCTCACCTGAGGTCAGGTGAAAGCGCCCTCTCATTGTTTCCTCCAGCATTCTTCCTATTGATAGATCTTATGTGGAGACCTTTTTTCAGCAAATACTGTAATTTCATTTTTGTTTTTCTCATAAATAAAAGTATTATTGGCCGATTCACTACAGATTCAACTGGATCGTCAGCCATGCTGATTCCGTTTAAGAACTGATCTTTACAACATTAGTACAGCAACATGAGCGATGCATGACTCATCTCAAAACTTCAAAGCAACCATTTGCTCTCTTAACCTTAATTTCAATGGGGTTTAACCCATGCTGTAATCACGATCTTGAATTAGTGCTTTATTAATATATCGGCCAACGTGAGCTGATCAGCTTCGTATTTGGGGTTCATGCGCTGCTGTTAACAGCAGTGGCAGGTCTGTTCTGTTCACGGCTCGAGCTCTCCAACTCCGTCCGTTGGTGCTCCCAAGTGGACCATTCAAGAGATTCCTCAACGTGATTTCTGGAGAAAAAGAACAAAAGATAGAAAAGCAGGAACGATACCGTCACAAAAGGAACAGCGAGAGTGAATGGCCGGGAAACGGCCGGGAAGGTGATACATCTGTTGCGTGCAAAGCTCCTTGGATTGGGAGCTGCCTTTGTACCATCCATGACGCCGGCCAGTGGTGTTCATGATCAGTTCGAGTTCGATGTTTTCCTGAGCATCACTCGGGAAAGCGACCTCCTTAATGGCTTCACTCAAGGTCTCTGCGCAGGCCTCAAGCAGAGAGGTGTGCGTGCCTCCTTTGGGGAGCAGGAAAAGAGTTTGGATGATGCGGTCGATCAGAAGGCGGGGGCGGCGCTCAGGGACATCGAGGTGTCGGAGATCTTCCTGCCCATCTTCTCCAGGGGATTTGCGGATTCCAAGCTCCACCTTACGCAGGTGGCGGAGATGGTGGCGCACAGGCGCTTGATACTTCCCGTGTTCTACGACGTCGAGCCTCGGCAAGTCAGGAACCAGAGGAGCCCCTTCGAGACCGCGTTCAGGAAGCATGAAGAAAACGAAGACTTAGATGAGAAGATGGTGGAGAGATGGAGGGCTGCTCTGAGAGAAGTTGGGGAGACTAAGGGATACGACATGCAAACCGAGGCTAATGGGTAGTCATTATACACACCCTCTCTTTCTTTTCACTCTCTTTCTTTGCAAGAAAAGAAACTTGGTTGAGACCAAAGTAATTAAAAGCATGACTTACTTCATTTTATCTCAGGAAAATTCTCTTATCATTGTAGTAAGTGAACTCGATATATAATGGATTATAAAAAGTCATTTATACGCCAGAAAATTACTTACTGTATGTCACTCTCAGTTTTCGGACATGTGAAATCTACTGTATATGGTTCATTTTTTGCAAAAACAAGCACTTTGATTGAAGCTGTTGGATTTGCGAAAAGTGCACCTAGTTGAAGGTCCGAATGTCGGACTGAGCCTATTTAGATGTTGGAAGTACGTTAAGTGGCTGAAGAGATTGATTCTGATTGTTGAGACAGTCCACTACAAAGAGTGAAGACGTGAAATTGAATGGCTTCACATTTGTGGAGAGGGACTGAAGCCTTTTATTCTGTGGGTTAACAATCTGTATCTCGGCAATTTTTGGTTTTCTCGTAGATCTTGCTTTCTGCTTGCCCATTGCTTTTCTTACTGCAAGTGCGCTTATAGTTCTGCATCTGGTTCTTTGCTTTTGGCAGGAAAGAAGGTAAAATCATTCTGTTGATCGTGAAGGATGTTTTGGATAAAGTGAAAAAGGTGGCGTTGGATGTAGCGAAATACCCTGTTGGACTTGATTCTCGTGTGAAACATATGATAAAGTTGTTGGATGTGGAAACCCCTGGCCTTCGAATGGTTGGCATCTTTGGGATGGGCGGAGTCGGGAAGACAACCCTGGCAAAGGCCGTCTACAACCGAATCTCTTCCAGGTATCAAGCTAGCTGCTTCTTTTCAAATATCAAAGATGTGTCAGAAAAATTTGGCGGGCTCGTCGCACTGCAAAAGCAACTGATCTCTGAGGTTCTGAGAGACAAACATGCATCCATACATAATGTGAGTCAGGGGATCAACCTCATCAAAAGAAGAATACACAGCAAGGCTGTTCTTATTGTCCTTGATGATGTGAGTGATATTAGCCAACTTCAAGCATTGGCTGGTGAACGGAATTGGTTTTCTCCAAGAAGCAGAATCATCATTACGACAAGAAATAAGCACATACTGAACTTGCTAGGATTGGAAGAAGATGAGCTCTACCCGCTTCAAGAATTGAATCTGAGGGAATCGCTTCAGCTATTCAGTTACCACGCCTTTGGAACTGCCAAACCAATTGAGAAATTTGTGGACTTATCCAGGAAAGTGGTAAGGGTTACGGGTGGACTTCCCCTTACACTTGAAGTGTTAGGGTCTCTTTTCTTTGACAAGAATGACCCAAAAGAATGGGAGGTCTTGCTGGTGCGATTGAAAAGCGATCAGTCGAAAGATGTTCACTTAAGGTTAAAGATAAGTTATGATGGATTGGACGTGAGTGAGAAGCAAATATTTCTCGATATAGCATGCTTTTTTATCGGAAAGGGCAAAGGAAACGCGATCCACATGTGGAAAGATTCCGATTTCTTCCCATACATTGATCTCAAAGTTTTATTGCTGAAGTCTCTAATTAAAATTAACAATGGTGATGAGTTCGAAATGCACGACCAACTTCGAGATATGGGCAGGCAAATTGTGGTCCAAGAAAGCCCTTTGAGGCCTGGGTTTCGTAGTAGGCTTTGGGATTCCTGCGAAACATTGGAAGTGTTACATGACCTAGAAGTAAGTTGGCTAACCTCCTTTCCACTTTTTCTTTTTCCTTTTTCTTTCTTCATTTGTTTTCTACTTGCATAATCTGATCTCTCATGACACCACTTATAAAATTGGGTGCTCAACTTCTTGAGTCTTGAAGAAGAGTTAAACTTAAAAAGCTTCTCTGACCAATCCAACGATTGAAAATATGGAATGATTTCAATGCAAACCAGTTTTGATGCTTGTGGTGTCAAGAATAGAACTGTGGACCAGGTTACTTGGTGTTTTACACAACTTGCCCTAGAGATCATAGACATGCCCTTGACAAATTTGTCACTGTCAGGTCTTGATAATGTGTTCCAAGTAAAACGACAGGGTGACAGATCTCTCCAGTAGACCAATTCTTAAGCAACTCATTAGTAATCGTTACTGGTTTGCACGTATAGAATCATGGTCACAACCATATGTCTTCTTGAAGCCTGAAGTTTTCGTTTGTTTTGTCTCCAGGGAACGAGGAACATTGAAGGTATTGTCCTTGACCTTGGGAAGGAAAGCCTTACAGATTTGGAAACTAAGGCTTTTACTGCAATGTCCGGGCTCAGATTGCTTCATATTGCGAACGTAAACTTTGTTGGTGAGCTCACTTGCATTCTCAACAAAGTAAAATGGTTGGAATGGAAAGGATGCCCTTTCAAGTCATTGCCTTCTGAGTTTAACCTTCAGGAAGTTGTTGTTCTGGACATATCTTTTGGCATGATGAGTGAAGTTTGGAACCAAAACTTGTCGATGATCAAGGTGCACCTAGTTAAAAGTCAGTTCTTTTGCCAATGGGAATCAATGCTTCAACCTTTGTTATGTCTTTGCATCATATTATTTCTTATTAGATATTTTCATCGTTGACAGGCCTTTGATAGCTTAAAGGTGCTCAATCTCATGAACTGTATGCATCTTACTGCTACACCGGATTTTTCTTGCACTCCACACATAGTAAAATTGATGCTCGACGGATGCCATATGTTGGCCCAAGTTCATGAATCCATTGGATGCCTTAAGTCTTTGATTAACTTGAGTATGAGAGATTGCTACCAACTAAAGGAATTACCTGACAATATCTGTCAACTAAGTTCGCTTGAAACACTTAGCCTTTCCAGATGCTCCAAAGTTTCAGTATTGGCAAAACATTTGGGAGATATGGAATCATTAAAACATCTCATACTTGACCAGACAAAAATAAAGGCACTACCTGACTCCATGAAACAGCTGAAGAAGCTCATTCTACTATCTTTAGATGGGTGCAGATCATTGACGGAGCTTCCTGAATGGATAGCAAGCATGGAAGCTTTGAGAAAGTTGACATTGCAACGCAGCACAGTGGAAAAAATACCAGAATCCGTAGGACATTTGACCAACCTCTCTACGGTAAATGCTGAAGGTTGTAGTATTGTAGCTTTGCCCCATTCTATTGGCAGCGCAAAGAGCCTGAGGCGGATTTATGTTGATCATACAGCAATCAAGGTGGTGCCTTATTCAATTGGATCCTTGGAAAGACTTGAGATATTATCATTAAATGGTTGTAATGGCATCAAATCTCTGCCTTCCTCGATTGGGCTTCTGAAAAATCTTGCCGAATTATCAATAGGTGCACAAGTGGGATCCTCTGGTGGTATAAAAGAGCTCCCTGAAGGCTTTGGAGGCCTCACCGCTTTGAGGCGTTTAAACATGGATGATAACCTTGTGCTTCTCACAGTTCCTTCTAGTTTTTTCCAAATCAGCTCATTGGAGAATTTGAGCGCCCGTGGCTGTAACTGGCTAGAAGGGATAGATGGAAATGATTTTAGTAAATTGTCCTCATTGAAACAATTGGACTTGGCACGCGGTAATTTCTACATTCTACCTTCTTTGGCTAGCTTCTCTTTTCTCAAGACCCTTACTTTGAGCTTTTGTCAATTCCTCAGCTTCCATCCTCCTTAGAAAATCTTTTTGCAATGAGTTGCTCTTCTTTGGCAATTATCTCTGATGTTTCGAACTTGAAGGCCTTGGGAGTGCTAAACCTTGATAGATGCGCAAAGCTCATTGATGTTCATGGCCTTGAAAAATTGAGATCCTTGGAGGACTTGACATTGGACAACTGCAGTAATCTTTCTGATGCTCTAAGGGACAGACTGAAGGTAACCTCTTATTCAATGTGGCAAATGCTTTGCATACTAACATTACTTGCCTCTTTAAAAATTGAGGGCAATTTCGCTTACTGATTAATGGCCTGAACCTGAATCAGGATGCGGAGTTTGAATACTTATCCCGCTTCACAATTTCTGGTATTATGGACCTTCACCAGTGTAATGATCAAGGGCTATCTTTTGTTCTTCCCAAAATGTTCAGATGCAACAACCCTCGATTGCAAATAACTGGAGACTTCAAGGGCAGGAGGTGTATAGCTGTTCATATCAAAGTCATGGTGGACAACCTTTTGCTTTTTCAGACAACACGTCAACCTAATCTCGAGCTCGATGACTATTGCATATGCAACTTTGACAAGGGCGATGAGATGCTGACGCATATCGGAAACAGGTATAGCATAATGCATGTCTGGACAGATGACTTCCCTATGTTAGGAGCCACGATCTACATGGGGAACGCGTAAAGCTTTTAAAGCCTCTGCAATGAACCGATGGGAAACTAGATGCAGAGCGAAGGTCAAGGCAGGACATTGTTCTTTCAGCTACTCATAGTGGGCGTATGGAAAATGACACAGTGTCTTCTTGGACAAGCTGCACAGCTCGAAATTCTTCAGTAAGCATGAATAATAATACAGATTTTCTTTTGTCGCAACCTACAGCTTCAAAGCCATCTTCAGAAGATTGATGACCAGTAGAAGATAAAGGCATTATATTACCAGTCTTCTGTGCTGCGTTCTTCTTGAAACTACCTGTCTCATAATTCTCAGGAAGGGAAAGAAAATTTTATTTGCCTTCTAATTCAACGCCTCCATCAAGCTGCTCAGCATGCATTATTCGTTGAAGAGAATTCGAAAGTCAAAGGTGGGATGCAGGTCCCAATGGTTTTTCAGTATGAGAAACAAAGGTTGGTGTTCATGTATCTACTGCAAAGTAGCGGAACGGTCGAATTTAAAGAAGGGCAGACGAGAGTTGGTGGTTAGATACTTAACATCAGGTGGTTTTTGACTGAAATTCTGTCATTGCAGTGATACGTGAAGCAGGACAGAGGAGGAGAGGAAAATGAACTCTAAAATGCTTTTGTATATTACAATGAATGGCTTTTGCTTCATTTAAAAGATACATTGTCATTTTCTTGGACTGAAACTAAACTACATAGAATTTATCAATTTTATCCTTTGTATATTACATGTTTAACTTTGTGCTTTACCCTAAATTTGATAGGGTTGAATTGTGGTTGGTTTGTCCCCTGTTTGATTATGCCCACAGAGACGAAAGATGTTCACTTACCAATCCGAATCGCGAGTCGCCCAAGTCAGTTAGGACCGTCCCTTCATCGCGAGTCGTAGCCCGCCGAGTTAGCTGGGATTGTCAACTAAGTACCTTTTCTTTTTTATTGTGCATTGGTTAATATTGAAGTTTGTATTTTTGAATTAAACTTTGCTAAATATACACACATACTCATATTACATGTCATTCACTTTTATTTGATGATAAAATCAAATATGAAGTCTCAACAGACTTTAACTATTGAAAAAATGCACAATAAAAATTTATGACGTAACCCAGCCGAGTTGCCGAGTCCATTCTCTGACCCCGTAATTCAGCCTTTAACCAATCCGAGTCATGAGTTTACCAATTATATCCTCTCCTTTAGTTCCTAGAGGGAAAAAATTGGTTCAGCAATGAAAAGTTTGTTACTCCACCTGGTTGAACTACTCCGTATAAATTGGGGGAGAATGGAACAGTAAGCAAGATGTAAGCAGCTTCTTATGGGTATAGGCCAAAATTTTTATGAAAAAAACGAAGCAAAATCTCAAAACTATAAGGGGTATTTGGTTATTTCACATTTTAATTTATATATAGACATCATGTGGTAAATGTTTATTGGTGTGAGCATTTGTTGATGTGACAAAAGATCCACACTAATAAATATAGTTCATCAAACTAATATATGTACAATTGAGATCCTCATTTTGCTTCTTACATTAGCAAATACTTGATCTAATTAAGATTGGTGAGAAAGGTCCCATACTAAATCTATGGACCTCAAATCCTCATGATCTTACATTATATTAAATCAAAGGTAATAAAACACGTCCCAATGAACGGTTTGCGCTCGAATCGGGTTGTAAATCAAATAGTTCATCTAGAATCAAATAAAATTTATGGCTTGCCGTCCTTATGTATTAATTGCACATACAAACTGTCGGCATGTGGATTTCAGATTTTTTTTTTCGTTATAAAATTCCGTTTTACTTTGAAAATTAGACATTAGATCCAAATCTTCTGTATTTGTACAAACTTGCAATAATCGGGTGGGAGCTTCGAAGGATCGAGTTCCCATCTCGATCCAACAAATATAGCTTTCGAGGAGAAAGGGAAGCTCGAAGACTTATTTAAGCCCAGAATTAAACAAACTCAATTAAGCCCAAGGTTTATACCAAACCCACTTTCTGTTTCTAACTTTTGCTTCTTCAAGTTATTCGCTTGCTTTTTCCTTCAAAAAAAATGTCATATGCTTTGTTTGTAATTTTGTCCTTGCTTTCTTAACCTGTTTTGTCTTTTTTTTTTTTGTTTTATATATAACGATTTATTTCATTTGTATTGTTGATTTTTATCTTTTCTTAACTCAATCACATACTTGTTTCTTACTAATTTTTCCTTTTTGTTGCTATTTGCTTTACTAATTTGTTTCTATTCACTTTATTTATTTGTTAATTGGTTTAGAAAGCATGGCAACTTATAGAGAAGCTTCTGGCGCAATCCTGTGAACTTCAACCAATATTGGCTGCTTCTTCAAGTTGCAGAGAGAGGATACAGTCTTGGATCATGATTTTGTAATCATCAGACCATCATTGGCTGTCCCTGGAATCTGGGAGAGGACATGATTTTGTAATCATCAGACCATCATTGGCTATATCTCAAATGTAGAAAGAGCGAGAGAGAGAAAGCATGAGAGAAAATGAACATGGGGTAGGCACTACAAGGAAGAAGCAACTACGTTGGCCAGCCACGGCAGATGCTTTATCTGGAACTTCGGCAAATATGTCTGGTTCCATCACTTTCCAGGCATACAATCACTTTATTCTTCTCTGGTAACGTCGTTGAGGAAAACTATCCAGGATTCGTTTTCTTAATCGAAGAGGAATTAGATGCGGATGTTACACATGCAGAAAGAGAGAGAGTGCGAGAGAGGACCGCTGCGAGGGGAAGAGACTCGAGAGGAAGCGGCTGTCCATGTCTCCAACAAGAAAAGTGCTTATGATTGTAATGCTGGTAACAGCGGTGGTCGTAGCAGCAGCAATAGTATGGAGATTTAGAAGGTGGAGGAGGAAGAGAAGAACAGCCGCTGCTAAAAACAATGGGAGGGAAGAGACGGAGGAGATTTGGGTGTCTTCTGCAGGATTGCCTTCAGATACAAACGTAAATAGGGATGAAGTTGAGGATCCCCCCGCATCTTCTAGGTCGTCGTCTTCAGCTGCAACCGTTGCGAGAGATGAAGGTGAGGAACGCTCGGTGTCTCCTTCAGCACCAAGGGATGGGGCCGGTGGTCGGCTTGAGTTTGAAGTGTTCATCAGCTTCAGATGGCAAGACACAGCCAGTGGCTTCTGTTGGCAACTCCACGAGGCACTCAAGCAGCGGGATGCACGTGCTTTCCTCATGCATACCGATGAAGAGATGTTGAACACAGCAGGAGATATGAGTGAGAAGGCATCTGAGGCCATGAACAGCGCGGAGGTCTTCATACCTATCTTCTCCAAAGGCTACGCGGAGAGCAGATCCTGCCTTGATGAGATGGCCAAGATGGTAAAATGCAAAAAATTGATGCTTCCTGTGTTCTATGACGTTGAACCAAGGGAAGTCAGAAACCAAAAGGGATCATATGAAGCAGCCTTCAATAGATATGAGGAGGATGAGGGATTGGACAAGAAGAAGGTGAAGGCATGGAGGGATGCTCTTCAAGAAGCAGGGGAAATCAAGGGATACGATATGAAGACCGAAGCTGAAGGGTATGCTCTCTCTCTCTTTTGGTAATATAAATAAAAAACAGCGCGGGTAGAGTGAACAGTTCCTACCTTTCTTTGTTTATTTTGATTTGTCCGGGGGCTGCGCCCTTGAGTCTCCTGATCTCCCCTTCGAATTGACAGTAGATTTGGTGCAACGCAATCTCTCCCAGTCTCAGTTCAGAACAGACTGGGTTCTCTGTCATCTCACAATTCTATAGTTTGCATTTTGTCAAATCAGTTTTATTCAAAATTCTAATCGTAGGTATGCAGTTTACAGCTCGGGGTTGAAATCCTGAAAATCTGGACCAATTTATTTGGACTGCGTTGTGGATAAAAACCATTTTTTGAATATTATAAACCATAACCAAGTGTAAAAAAAAAAAGTGTGATAAAGTCATGGCATTGTATCGGAAAAATATGTCAGAAATTTTTCATGAGGGGGTCAAATTAAAGTTTTTAAATTTTGATAGGAGTCCAAATATCATTTTTTGATGATTTTTTTTTTTTATGTAAGACCAATAAAATTTTCTAAAATTTATATATACTTTTTTTTTTTTAATTTTGAAGTGGGCCAGGTCCATAGCCCCCTTGGCCTCCTCCCCTGTTTTCATGTTTTCAGACATTTAGATTTACATCCACGAAAGTAGTCTGTTAAAAAATGCACCGATATTTAGTTGCGGTGCATTTCGCTTCAGTCTACATACTCATTTTTTTCGCATATATTCACCTGAACCTGTGTAAAAAGGTGATGAAGATTGTCAGATCAGAAAGGAGTCTTAGTTGGCTAACGAGGAACAAGACTTTTTTTCTTTAAGAAGTTACTGTGCAATTCATAGAACACCCTATCATATTAAGCAAATAACTAATGACAGCGAGCGCTGGTGGTTACACATCTGAATCCTAAATCCTGCCATTTGATAATATGTATTCCGACACTTAGATGCCTGGAATTAACGACTTGCGTATCAAAAGTATTTTTGATCCGAAATTTTGAATCTAGTGTACACTCCTTTAAATCTTTGTCCGTTTGAAAGTTTTTGGCATGTAAAAGGTGAATTATATGTCAGAAATTTATTTATTGTGCATCAGTTCTATGTTCACCGAACATGTGAAAGCCACAGTATATGGTCAACTTTTTTAGAAATATGCACTTGATTGAAGCTCTCAGATTTGCGACAAAATGCACCTATTTGAAGGCCTTAATGTGGAGAAAGAGCTCATTTGAAGACACTTGTAGGTATACTACGCGGCTGAAATTTGTTGTTGGCATCCACTAGAAAGGATGAAGTGAATCTAAGAGATAAAACTGAGAGCTTTCACGTTCATTATGGGGAGAGTGGACTGAGACCTTTCATTCTGTTGGTTGACAGTCCCTATCTGGGCAATTCTTTTGTTTTCCTGTAGCTCTGGTTTCTTCTCGGCCATTAATTTTTCTTGTTGCAAATGCCCATTATATTTGTGCATTTGGTTCTTTGCTTTTGGCAGGAAAGAAGGCAAGATTATTCTGTTGATTGTCAAGGATGTTCTGGATAAAGTCAACAAGGTGGTGTTGGATGTAGCAAAATACCCTGTTGGACTTGATTCTCGTGTGAATCATATGACGAAGCTGTTGGATGTGGAAACCCCTGGCCTTCGAATG
Source organism: Nymphaea thermarum (assembly GCA_011799765.1). Classification (NCBI taxonomy): domain Eukaryota; kingdom Viridiplantae; phylum Streptophyta; class Magnoliopsida; order Nymphaeales; family Nymphaeaceae; genus Nymphaea; species Nymphaea thermarum. Next base: position 302,026 of record JAANDH010000125.1, read on the forward strand.
GTTGGCATCTACGGGATGGGCGGAGTCGGGAAGACAACCCTCGGAAAGGCCGTCTACAACAGAATTTCTTCCAGATATAAAGCTAGTTGCTTCTTTTCAAATATCAAAGAAGCATCGACAAAATTCGATGGGCTCGTCGCCCTGCAAAAGCAACTCATCTCTGAGGTTCTGCATGACAAATATACATCCATAGATAGTGTGAGTCAGGGGATCAACGTAATCAAAAGAAGAGTACACAGCAAGACCGTTCTTATCGTCCTTGATGATGTGAGTGATGTTAGCCAACTTCAGGCATTGGCTGGTGAACGGAATTGGTTTTCTCCGAGAAGCAGGATCATCATTACGACAAGAAATAAGCACATACTGAATTTGCAAGGATTGAAAGAAGATGAGACCTACCAACTTGAAGAATTGAATCCGAAGGAATCCCTTCAGCTATTCAGTTATCACGCCTTTGGAACTGCCAAACCAATTGAGAAATATGTGGACCTATCCATGAAGGTTGTGAGGGTTACTGGTGGACTTCCCCTGACACTTGAAGTTTTAGGGTCTCTTTTCTTCGACAAGAATGGCTCTAAAGAATGGGAGGACCTGCTGGAGCGATTGAAACGGGATCAATCGAAAGATGTTCACCTGAGGTTAAAGATAAGTTATGATGGATTGGATGTGAATGAGAAGCAAATATTTCTAGATATTGCATGCTTTTTCATTGGGAAAGGCAAAGAAAGAGCTATCCACATGTGGAAAGATTCCCACTTCTTCCCAAGCATCGCAATCAGAGTTTTATTGCAAAAGTCTCTAATTAAAAATGAGAGTGGTGAGTTTGAAATGCATGACCAGCTTCGAGATATGGGCAGGCAAATCGTGGTTCAAGAAAGCCCTTTGAGGCCCGGTCTGCGTAGCAGGCTTTGGGATTCTGCTCAAAGCTTGGAAGTATTACACAACCTAGAAGTAAGGGACTGCAAGCCAACCTCTCATTTTTCTTTTTCTTCTGTTCTTCAATTTCTTCTTCTACTTGCAGAGCCTGATCTCTCAAGACTTACAATTGAAATTGGATGCTCTCAAGTTCGAGTCTTGTACGAGAGTTTACAATTTCTTAGACCAGACCATCGGTTGGGAATATTGAACCATTTCAATTTTCAACTTAAAGTAGTTCTGAGTTTCGATGCTTCTACTGTCCATAACCAATTTAAATCAGGTTATTTGGTTTTTTTCACGACTTGTTCTAGACGTCATAGATATGCCCTGATAGCTTTGTCACTGTGTGGTCTTGGTGGTGTTTTTCATTACTAAATTAAAACACTCTGTGACCGGCCCTCTATTAAACCATTTCTTAAGCAATTCCTGTTAATTGTTACTATTGCTTGATGCAACTCATAAACTAAGAGTAGACAACACAAAACCTTGTGCTATTATGTATAAAATCCTGGATATAAACGACCATATCTCTTCTTGATGACGCAAGTTTTTATTTGTTTTTTCTATAGGGAACGAGTAACATTGAAGCTATTGCCCTTGACATTGGGAAGAAAGACCCAACAGATTTAAGAACTGAGGCTTTTGCTGCAATGTCCGGGCTCAGATTGCTTCACGTTGCCAATGTGAATTTTGCTGGTGATTTTACTTGCATTCCCAACAAACTAAAATGGTTGAAATGGGAAGGATGCCCCTTCAAGTCGTTGCCTTCTGAATTTAATCTTCAGGAAGTTGTTGTGTTGGACTTACCTTTTGGCATGGTCAGTGAGGTTTGGAACCGAAACGTGTCGATGATCAAGGTGCACATGGCAGAGCCTTTTCTTTTACCGAAGGGAATCAATGCTTCAACTTTTTTTTATGTATTTTGCCCCATACACTTTCTTATTCGATGTTTTCATCATTGCAGGCCTTTGATAGATTAAAAGTGCTCAATCTGAGGGACTGTAAGCATCTTACTGCTACACCAGATTTTTCTAGCACTCCTCACATAGTTAAATTGATACTCGATGGATGCATTTTGTTGGCCCAAGTTCATGAATCCATTGGGTGCCTCAAGACTTTGATTTACGTGAGTATGAGAGGTTGCTACCAACTGAAGGAACTACCCAACAGCATTTGTGAATTGAGCTCGCTTGAAACACTTGACCTTCACAGATGCTCCAAAGTTTCAGTATTGGCGATGCATGTGGGGGACATGGAATCATTGAAACGTCTCATACTTGACCAGACAAAAATAAAGACACTGCCTGACTCCATGAGACAACTGAAGAAGCTCACTCTACTGTCTCTAGATGGGTGCAGATCGCTGACAGAGCTTCCTGAATGGACAGGAAGCATGGAATCTTTGAGAAACCTGACATTGCGAGGCAGTACCGTGGAAAGAATTCCAGAATCTATTGGGCATTTGACCAGTCTAGCAAGACTAAATGCTGAACGTTCTAGTATTGTGGCTTTGCCCCATTCTATTGGCAATGCGAAGAACCTGAGAAGAATTTACGTGGATCATACAGCAATTGAGGAGGTACCGGATTCAATTGGATCACTGGAAAGACTTGAGACACTTTCATTAGATGGTTGTAACCACATCAAATTTCTACCTTCTTCCATTGGGCTTCTCAAAAATCTTGCAGAATTATCAATAGGTGCAACACTGGGATGCACCGGTGGTATAAGAGAGCTCCCAGAAAGCTTTGGAAGCCTCACCGCTTTGAGACGTCTATACATAAATCGTAACGCTGAGCTTCTCACAGTTCCTTCTAGTTTTTTCCAGATCAGTTCATTGGAGGATTTGAGCGCCCGTGGCTGTAACTGGCTAGAAGGGGTACACGGAAATGATTTTTCTAAATTGTCTTCATTGAAAAAGTTGAACTTGGCAGACAGCAATTTCTACACCCTACCTTCCTTGGCTAGCTTCTCTTTTCTCAAGACTCTTACTTTGAGCTTTTGTGAAAGGCTTCTCTCAATTCCTCAGCTTCCATCCTCCTTACAAAAACTTGTTGCGATGGGTTGCTCTGCTTTGGAAACCATCATCGATATTTCCCACTTGAAGGCTCTGAGAGTGCTAAAACTTAACGAATGCACAAAGGTCATTGATGTTCATGGCCTTGAAAAATTGAGATCCTTGGAGGAGTTGACATTAAATGACTGCAGTAATCTTTCTCGTGCACTCAGGGATAGAATTAAGGTAACCTCTTAATGTGGAAACTACTTCCTAACGCTTCTTTAAAAATTTACGACATTGCATATGATTAACGCCCTGAACCTTAACCAGGCTGCAGAGTTCGAGTACTTATCCTACTTCACAATTTCTGGAACTCTGGGCCTTCACCAGGGTAGACATCAAGTGCTATCTTTTGTTCTTCCCAAAATGTTCAGATGCAACAATCCTCAGTTGCAAATAACCGGCGACTTCAAGGACAGGAATTGTGCAGCTGTGCATATCGAAGTCATGGTGGATAGTCTTCTGCTTTTTGAGGCAACACGTGAACCTAATCTTCAGCTTGATGACTACTGCATATGCGACTTTGAAGAGGGAGATGAGATGCTGACGCATGTGGGAAATGGGTATAGGATAATGCATGTGTGGATAGATGGCTTCACTATGGCGGGAGCCACCATCTACATGGGGAACTTGGAAAGCTTTTAGAGTTTCTGCAAAGAATCCATGTGAAAATAGATGCAGACCGAAGGCTAACTGGCCAAGGCAGTACAATGTTCTGTCAAGGAAAAGGCCAAACCACGCAAGACATTGTTCTCTCTAGAACTTGAAGGACTATAAAAGTTGAACCTCTTAAAATAAATGTAATTGGTCGATCGAACTGTGCTTCCAACAGTCGGGTGTTCCTAAAATCAGGTTAAAGACGGTGGTCCTCTCCAACTTTCTTCAAGTATAATGGTAATCTTGAGTTTCTTGCTGTATCTGCTTGATCAGTTTAGAGTTCAATGCATAAGTTCATCTTTTTATGGGGAAGTGCGGATTAGTTACCATGGTGTCTTATTCATTGGAACTTTCAGAGATGAAGCATGGGCAATTAAGAATATATCCTGCAAATCCATAAGTCGCTAGTACTTCTAAGAAAACCAGCTCTTCTCATTCGCAAATTGAAACTCAAAATCTTTGGCTGATCGTATACGGAAATTCTTTTCTTTTTTTGATAAATAAATTATGGGTTTTTTGGGTTAGCTACATATTAAGATAGACTTGTATCTTCGAGGCAAGGGAATTTCTTTGTTCATGTGAAATGTAGGGCGCGAGTGTTGTATTTAGGGTTGAAAGCCATTCTCCTTCAAGTGCCTTTAATTGTTGGATTTCGACCGTTGTATCATGCTGACATTGTCTCTATATTTATATATACATATAATATATCAAGTGAATAATAATTCACCGTTTCATCTTAAAAGCAATAAAACAAAATGAATTTTGAATAGTGGGAATGAAAGAGAAGGGCTGCATATTAACAACATTCGAGTACTTTCAATAATTTGATGGACGGATAAGTACTTTTCCGACGACCGGAAATGACATTTGAAGATCCATTTTCCTCTCTATTTGCAAGGATTATTAGTAGCTGACGATTTGGAATCGGGTTCTTGGCTCTGCAAACGGAGGTGCGGGTCCGGTTCCCACTTGTTCAAAGTGGTGATTTTGGTTTCCACAGTCTCTTTTTGTTAAACATAGCTACTAGTGCAACTTGCTCGCTTGATACTTGCATTCCGGTCACTTCTTGATCTGCACTGAACCAGATACAATCCAATTAAATGAAAGCTGATTTAGCAAATCTGAGTCGAATCCGAAGTGAATTCAGATTTTACCTCGGTAATCCAAATGCAAACGCAGAGATTGTTGAAGAAATTGAACCAATTGGAGCTCGATCCGCGCCTACCAATCCGGGGATTGTTGAAAAAACTCATTTCTAAAGAGGTTCATGTTAATACTTTGAATTGACTTTTTTGAACTTTAGCACTTTGCAGTGGAGAACCGAAAAACAAAATTTTCAATGATAATAGTCTGAACATCCCCAATATTTCAATATAAAATTCCAATTTTCGCTAGGAGATTAGATATATATAACACCGTCGGGCGTGCTTGAATGGAAATCAGAATGTCCGACTTTCTGGGTTTTAAAGTTTTCTGAAATTGTGCCGTAACAAACCCACCCAAAATTTTAGAAAAACAAAAATAATTTGTTTTCTGATGTGGGAATTGTATATAATTTTAGAGCTGTGATATTAAAACATTGTCATGCAATTTTTTGTGGGTAACTTCTTCGCTATTTGACATATATATGTATGCATACTCGGATCAGCCTATTATGGTAGCAAGCATCAAGATCTATTGAAAACAACTGGTACAGGAACCAATCAAATGAAATTTTGATTGGATATAACTGTTTGGTATCTGGCAAATTGGTAATTGGCTGCTTAGATTCATTTGATTCAGATATATAAAACGAAAAAAAAAACCCAAAAGCTTCTTAAAGCTCACACCATAATTTAAAAATTGGAAATAAATTATAATATTAATGTTTAAATAGTTGCATAAAATCTAAACATGCAATAGCACCATATTATTTGAGAGAGAGAGTGGGATGCGCTCATTGGTAGAATGAACGGATGGCCAAAGTTAACAAACAGAAAAAATGAACATAAGGGAGATAATATGGAAAAAAAAGCCCGCACGTGTTTTTAGGGCTTCCAAAATCAAAATTTTTCCTCAACTTTTTGGAAAAAACCACCTATGTTTTAGTTTAACATTTTGGTTTCCTAATTTTCTCTTTTTTCATCCAAACGCCAAAAACCTCATAAACCACTCTTCTTATTTTTTTATTTTTATCTTTGGAAATATGAGCTAACCAAACAGAGCCTTCAAAGTGCATGCATCTTCATCAACATGATCTGGCTGGAATATGCGTGACCCCAGCATGCCCATAAGATTTTTAAATAGAAACACCGAAATTTTAATATATATATATATATATATATATATATATATATCCAGGATGGATCTGGACCACCCCGGTGTTGGTTTAATTCCTTGCCATAAAAAAGGGTATTTCGGCACATTTTGTCTCTTCATATATTGGCAGGAAGGATAAATTGCTGCCATGCGCCAAACACCTTTTTTGACATGTAGTGATGCAATGAGATCGTAGAGTTATCTCATACATTTGTCATTATCTCATATCTCTCTTGTTATCTCATACTTATGTTTAGCGTTATTTCATGTATCTGTGATTATCTCATAACTCTTTTGACATCTCGTACACATTATCTCATACTTCTGTTTATCGTTATCTCATACACATGACATTATCTCGTACCTAGTTTGTTATATCATAATACTCTTTGTCATTATCTCAAACGCAACGAGTACAACTATGGATGAGTATTAAAATAAATATACATATTGATCATAGACGGTACTTAAGCTTGTTATTTACACAAAATAATGTACTAAACTTGGCCGTAATTACCGAGTGACAAAGAAGGACGGTCCGTCGCAAGGCTTTTTAAACTGACACGGAAGAGACCCATGTTAGCAATATCTTTCTTGATCGACCGTACAAGGTTTTTATTTTTACCCTTTCAATTTAGTTAATTAATTTAATGGTTCTTCAATTTTTTAATAAAAAAAGTCTAAAAAGCCTTTTGAAATTGAATGTGTTTTCTTCTTCAATCCAAAATTCTTTCTCGGTGGCGAACCCGAAAGAATCCACCAAAACGTCAACAAATCCTTTTGGAGTGGTTTTGGCATGCCGTTTGAGTTTCAAGAAAATGAATCTAAAACATATACAAAAGGGTTTAAATGTTTTTTTACTTAATTAAAAAAATGAAATTATATGGATGGCTTGTGATACCTAATCAATTTCTATGTGCTGATGAATCAAACGATTTGCCATCGAGCTGGATCAGCCATTGTAGGCTGACTTCGGTATTAACTCACGTACCTTTTATTGCTACATGATTGAGACAATGCTTATCCTTTTATATCCATCACGAGGCAAGCCTTTTTTTCATTTAAAAACCTTCGCTCTATCAATCTTTTCTTCTTCCCGTGGGGAGATACAAATATATAAATTAGAAGCAAAGATGCACACATGAAGGACCACATATATGGATTAACTATTTTTTAATAACAATACACATAAAAGTGAATCTGATAAAACATGGTTTATTATCTACAACAATAACTTCATATCAACAAAAATAACAAGGTGTGTTATATGAGTAATCATAAGAGGACACGACGTACACATTTTTTTGTACTTTATCAATCCGTATAGAGTTGACATTTTTCCTTATGTTCTTTCACCTACCCTAACCTGCTTCTTTATTTCTTTCTTTTTTTTTTAACCTCCCCTCTTCTCTCTTCCTCTTCTTATTGTTTGACAAATACTTAATCATTAACGAAAATGGCTTCAACGGTCACTTTTTCCTTCCCCTGTTTGAAAGGAAGGAAATTTTCTAAAAAAATTGAATAACATTTCTCGTTGAATTCTCCTGGTTGCCTTATAAATAGCATGTGGGTGCTGGGTGCCAAAACTTTTGCTAGTCTTACGTTTGGAGGTGTAGCACGAGGCTGAGGAGATGCAGCACGGTTCCCTCCCTGTCGAGCAGCTTCAGGTGACCTCTCTCTGCTTTGATTTCTTGATTAGTCAATTGGGTTTACGTTCTTCCTTTTGGTATTTTGCTTCCCTTAAAAATTTTAAGGAGGATCAAAGAGGGGTGCCAAGAAGGACCATATATATGGATTAACTATTTTTTAATAACAATACACACAAAAGTAAATCCGATAAAATATGGTTTATTATCTACAACAATAACTTCATATCAACAAAAATAACAATGTGGGCTATATGGGTATCTTGAAAGGGCACAACATACACAGTTTTTTGTACTTTTATCAATCCGTATAGAGTTGACCTTTTTCCTTCTATTCTTTCACCTACGTGACCGTATGGAAGAAAATTTTCTGAAAAAATTGAATAACATTTCTCGTTGAACTCCCCTGGTTGCCTTATAAATAGCTTGTGGGTGCTGGGTTTGAAAACTTCCACTAGTCTTTCACCAACATGTTTCCTTCTTTCTTTTTCTTTTTCTTTTTAACCTCCCCTCTTCTCTCTTCTTCTTCTTATTGTTTGAAAATACCTTAATCATTACCGAAAATGGCTTCAACGGTCACTTTTTTCTTTCCCTGTTTGAAGGGAAAGAAATTTTCTGAAGGTTAAAAAAAATAGAAAAAGAAGAAGGAAGCACGTAGATGAAAGAATAGAAGGAAAAAGATAAACTCTATATGGGTTGATAAAGTACAAAAAACTGTGTATGTTGTGTGCCCTCTCAAGATACCCATATAGCACACATTGTTATTTTTGTTGATAATAAACCATGTTTTATCACTTTCACTTTTGTGTGTATTGTTATTAAAAATTTGTTAATACATATATATGGTCCTTCTTGGCTCCCCTCTTTGATCCTCCTTAAAATTTTTAGGAAGCAAAATACCAACAAAAAGAACGTAAACCCAATTCACTAATAAAGAAAACAAAGCAGAGAGAGGTCACCTGAAGCTACTCGACAGGGAGGGAACTGTGCTGCATCTCCTAAGCCTCGTGCTACACCTCCAAACGTAAGACTAGTAGAAGTTTTCAAACCCAACACCCACATGTTATTTATAAGGCAACCAGGGAAGTTCAACGAGATATGTTATTCATTTTTTTTCAAAAAATTTCTTTCTATTCAAATAGGAGAAGGAAAAAGTGACCGTTGAAACCATTTTCGGTAATAATTAAGGTATTTTCAAACAATAAGAAGAAGAAAGAAGAGGGGAGGTTAAAAAAAAAGAAAAAGAAAAAAGGAAGCATGTAGGTGAAAAAAAAGAAAAAGTGAACGTTGAAGCCATTTTTGGTAATGATTAAGATATTTGCCAAACAATAACAAGAAGAAGAGAGAAGAGGGGAGGTTAAAAGAAATAGAAAAAGAAAGAAGGAAGCACGTAGGTGAAAGAATAGAAGGAAAAAGGTCAACTTTATACGGATTGATAAAGTAATCATCTCATGATACCCATATAGCACACATTGTTATTTTTGTTGATATGAAGTTATTGTTGTAGATAATAAACCATATTTTATCGGATTTACTTTTTTGTGTATTGTTATTAAAAAATAGTTAATCCATATATGTGGTCCTTCAAGGTCCCCCTCTTTGATCCTCCTTAAAATTTTTAAGGGAAACAAAATACCAACAAAAAGAACGTAAAACCCAATATACTAATCAATAAATCAAAGTAGAAAGAGGTCAACTGAAGCTACTCGAGAGGGAGGAAACAATGTTGCATCTCCTCAGCCCCGTGCTACACCTCCAAACGTAACACTAGCAGAAGTTTTCAAACCTAGCACCCACATGCTATTTATAAGGTAACCAGGGAAGTTCAACGAGAAATGTTATTCAATTTTTTCAGAAAAATTTCTTTCCGTTCAAACAGGGGAAGGAAAAAGTGACCGTTGAAACCATTTTTGGTAATGATTTAGGTATTTTCAAACAATAAGAAGAAGAGAGAAGATGGGAGGTTAAAAAAAAACAAAAAGAAAGAAGGAAGCACGTAGGTGAAAGAATAGAAAAAGTGACCGTTGAAGCAATTTTTGGTAATGATTAAAATATTTGGCAAACAATAAAAAGAAGGAGAGAGAGGAGGGAAGGTTAAAAAAAAAATAGAAAAAACAAAGAAGGAAGCAGGTAGGTGAAAAAATAGAAGAAAAAAAGACAACTATATACGGATTGATGGTAAGGTAATCGAAATCTGCACTTTCAAAGAGAATTTGTGAGTGAATATCTTGTGACAGCACTGACAGGCAGGGGTTGAAATGGAAAATGTTGTACCTTGCTGCAATCTCTTAGAGCCGCTCTGTCTGAAATGCATGTCCTGAATCAATGTACAATACTTTTCTTGCACCATCTTCTTGATCCGACGGGAGCTGAAAAAGAAAATACATGATCAACATGCATTTTGATGGGGCCAATTTGGTTGTTCTCTAGTTCTGTCTTGAATCCTTCTAATTAAACTTTGAAAACATGGGACAGGAACATAACCACTTACTTGGAATGTGACACACAATGTGTGACATAATTGAGTTTTGCCTGAATTAGACTCCCCATATATCTCAGTAATTACTCCCATTCGAATTCCACCTGCACAAACTACAATGTAAAACCTTTGTCTTCCTTTTTTTTCTAAATAAGAATATAGGTAGTTGTTAGATCCATTAAGCTGATAACTTTCACACTTCATTGTGAAACCAATGAACATACCTCGTAAAATCCTATCTATTTCTCTCGAACCAGAAGTTATCTTCTTATGGATTAGAGGTTGTTCAACACTCCACTGGCTACCACTTGTGAATTCTAGCGGGACCAGCTTGGATGCTACACAAGACAAACACACAGAAAATCAAAAGAGATATAAACGTTTACAATATTATAATAAAAACATGCGCAAGATGAAATTTGCTTCAGAAGGAACTGGACAAAGGACATTAAACACAGATAAATTTAATTATTAATCACAATGACATGCCTGCTTCAGTAATCTTGTTAATTACTGCCTTCTTGATCCCTTTCTTCAGCAAGAGATTCTTAAGATCATTCCTTGGTAGATAGGTCACAGATTCCACCGTACAAAAGCCAGCAACCTTCAGTTTTTTAACGTCAGCAGCAGATATACTTCTTCGGATTTGCGTGAATGAACTAGCAGATCCGGGCCAATTTGGAAAGTGAAAAATGATTAAAGCCCAATAGTTGGTAAATCAGATGTATTATGAGATCATATATTAAATTTACTTTTGTGTATTGTAATTAAAAAATAGTTAATCCATATATGTGGTCCTTCAAGGTCCCCCTTTTTGATCCTCCTTAAAATTTTTAAGGGAAACAAAATACCAACAAAAAGAACGTAAAACCCAATATACTAATCAAGAAATCAAAGTAGAAAGAGGTCACCTGAAGCTACTCGACAGGGAGGAAACTGTGTTGCATCTCCTCAGCCTCGTGCTACACCTCCAAACAAAACACTAGCAGAAGTTTTCAAACACAGCACCCACATGCTATTTATAAGGTAACCAGGGAAGTTCAACGAGAAATGTTATTCAATTTTTTCAGAAAATTTCTTTCTGTTCAAACAGGGGAAGGAAAAAGTGACCGTTGAAACCATTTTCGGTAATGATTTAGGTATTTTCAAACAATAAGAAGAAGAAGAGAGAAGAGGGGAGGTTAAAAAAAAACAAAAAGAAAGAAGGAAGCACGTAGGTGAAAGAATAGAAAAAGTGACCATTGAAGCAATTTTTGGTAATGATTAAAATATTTGTCAAACAATAAAAAGAAGGAGAGAGAGGAGGGAAGGTTAAAAAAAAAATAGAAAAAACAAAGAAGGAAGCAGGTAGGTGAAAAAATAAAAGAAAAAAAGACAACTATATACGGATTGATGGTAAGGTAATCGAAATCTGCACTTTCAAAGAGAATTTGTGAGTAAATATCTTGTGACAGCACTGACAGGCAGGGGTTGAAATGGAAAATGTTGTACCTTGCTGCAATCTCTTGGAGCCGCTCTGTCTGAAATGCATGTCCTGAATCAATGTACAATACTTTTCTTGCACCATCTTCTTGATTCGACGAGAGCTGAAAAAGAAAATACATGATCAACATGCATTTTAACGTCAGCAGCAGATATTCCAGATCCCTTAAATATGGAAAGTGAAAAATGATTAATGCCCAACAGTTGGTAAATCAGATGTATTATGACATCATATATTAGATTTACTTTTTTGTGTATTGTTATTAAAAAATAGTTAATCCATATATGTGGTCCTTCAAGGTCCCCTCTTTGATCCTCCTTAAAATTTTTAAGGGAAACAAAATACCAACAAAAAGAACGTAAAACCCAATATACTAATCAATAAATCAAAGTAGAAAGAGGGCAACTGAAGCTACTCGAGAGGGAGGAAACAATGTTGCATCTCCTCAGCCCCGTGCTACACCTCCAAACGTAACACTAGCAGAAGTTTTCAAACCTAGCACCCACATGCTATTTATAAGGTAACCAGGGAAGTTCAACGAGAAATGTTATTCAATTTTTTCAGAAAAATTTCTTTCCGTTCAAACAGGGGAAGGAAAAAGTGACCGTTGAAACCATTTTTGGTAATGATTTAGGTATTTTCAAAAAAAAAGAAGAAGAAGAGAGAAGATGGGAGGTTAAAAAAAAACAAAAAGAAAGAAGGAAGCACGTAGGTGAAAGAATAGAAAAAGTGACCGTTGAACCAATTTTTGGTAATGATTAAAATATTTGTCAAACAATAAAAAGAAGGAGAGAGAGGAGGGAAGGTTAAAAAAAAAAATAGAAAAAACAAAGAAGGAAGCAGGTAGGTGAAAAAATAGAAGAAAAAAAGACAACTATATACGGATTGATGGTAAGGTAATCGATGTACCTTGCTGCAATCTCTTGGAGCCGCTCTGTCTGAAATGCATGTCCTGAATCAATGTACAATACTTTTCTTGCACCATCTTCTTGATCCGACGAGAGCTGAAAAAGAAAATACATGATCAACATGCATTTTGACGGGCCAATTTGGTTGTTCTCCAGTTTTGTCTTGAATCATTCTAATTAAACTTTGAAAACATGGGACGGGAACATAACCACTTACTTGGAATGTGACACACAATGTGTGACATAATTGAGTTTTGCCTGAATTAGACTCCCCATATATCTCAGTAATTACTCGCATTTGAATTCCACCTGCACAAACTACAATGTAAAACTTTTGTCTTCTTTTTTTTTTCAGAATAAGAATATAGGTAGTTGTTAGATTCATGAAGCTGATAACTTTCACACTTCATTGTGAAACCAATGAACATACCTCGTAAAATCCTATCTATTTCTCTCGAACCAGAAGTTATCTTCTTATGGATTAGAGGTTGTTCAACACTCTACTAGTGAATTCCAGCGGGACCAGCTTGGATGCTATAAAAGACAAACACACAAAAAATCAAAAGAGATATAAACGTTTACAATATTATAATAAAAACATGCGCAAGATGAAATTTGCTTCAGAAGGAACTGGACAAAGGACATTAAACACAGAGAAATTTAATTATCAATCACAATGACATGCCGGCTTCAGTAATCTTGTTAATTACTGCTTTCTTGATCCCTTTCTTCAGCAAGAGATTCTTAAGATCATTCCTTGGTAGATAGGTCACAGATTCCCCCGTACAAAAGCCAACATCTTTCAGTTTTTTAACGTCGGCAGCAGATATTCCAGATCCCTTAAATATGGAAAGTGAAAAATGATTAATGACCAACAGTTGGTAAATCAGATGTATTATGACATCATATATCGGATTTACTTTTTGTGTATTGTTATTAAAAAATAGTTAATCCATATATGTGGTCCTTCAAGGTCCCCCTCTTTGATCCTCCTTAAAATTTTTAAGGGAAACAAAATACCAACAAAAAGAACGTAAAACCCAATATACTAATCAATAAATCAAAGTTGAAAGGGGTCACCTGAAGCTACTCGACAGGGAGGAAACTGTGTTGCATCTCCTCAGCCTCGTGCTACACCTCCAAACGTAACACTAGCAGAAGTTTTCAAACCTAGCACCCACATGCTATTTATAAGGTAACCAGGGAAGTTCAACGAGAAATGTTATTCAATTTTTTCAGAAAAATTTCTTTCCGTTCAAACAGGGAAAGGAAAAAGTGACCGTTGAAACCATTTTTGGTAATGATTTAGGTATTTTCAAACAATAAGAAGAAGAAGAGAGAAGATGGGAGGTTAAAAAAAAAACAAAAAGAAAGAAGGAAGCACGTAGGTGAAAGAATAGAAAAAGTGACCATTGAAGCAATTTTTGGTAATGATTAAAATATTTGTCAAACAATAAAAAGAAGGAGAGAGAGGAGGGAAGGTTAAAAAAAAAATAGAAAAAACAAAGAAGGAAGCAGGTAGGTGAAAAAATAGAAGAAAAAAAGACAACTATATACGGATTGATGGTAAGGTAATCGAAATCTGCACTTTCAAAGAGAATTTGTGAGTAAATATCTTGTGACAGCACTGACAAGCAGGGGTTGAAATGGAAAATGTTGTACCTTGCCGCAATCCCTTGGAGCCGCTCTGTCTGAAATGCATGTCCTGAATCAATGTACAATACTTTTCTTGCACCATCTTCTTGATTCGACGAGAGCTGAAAAAGAAAATACATGATCAACATGCATTTTGACGGGGCCAATTTGGTTGTTCTCCAGTTCTGTCTTGAATCATTCTAAGTAAACTTTGAAAACATGGGACGAGAACATAACCACTTACTTGGAATGTGACACACAATGTGTGACATAATTGAGTTTTGCCTGAATTAGACTCCCCATATATCTCAGTAATTACTCCCATTTGAATTCCACCTGCACAAACTACAATGTAAAACCTTTGTCTTCCTTTTTTTTTCAGAATAAGAATATAGGTAGTTGTTAGATCCATTAAGTTGATAACTTTCACACTTCATTGTGAAACCAATGAACATACCTCGTAAAATCCTGTCTATTTCTCTCGAACCAGAAGTTATCTTCTTATGGATTAGAGGTTGTTCAACACTCCACTGGCTACCACTGGTGAATTCCAGCGGGACCAGCTTGGATGCTACACAAGACAAACACATAGAAAATCAGAAGAGATATAAACGTTTACAATATTATAATAAAAACATGCGCAAGATGAAATTTGCTTCAGAAGGAACTGAACAAAAGACATTAAACACAGAGAAATTTAATTATCAATCATAGACATACCTGCTTCAGTAATCTTGTTAATTACTGCCTTCTTGATCCCTTTCATCAGCGAGAGATTCTTAAGATCATTCCTTGGTAGATAGGTCACAGATTCCACCGTACAAAAGCCAGAATCCTTCAGTTTTTTAACGTCAACAGTAGATATTCCAGATCCTTTAAATATGAAAAGTGAAAAATGATTAATGCCCAACAGTTGGTAAATCAGATGTATTATGACATCATATATCGGATTTACTTTTGTGTGTATTGTTATCAAAAAATAGTTAATCCATATATGTGGTCCTTCAAGGTCCCCCTCTTTGATCCTCCTTAAAATTTTTAAGGGAAACAAAATACCAACAAAAAGAACGTAAACCCCAATATACTAATCAAGAAATCAAAGTAGAAAGAGGTCACTTGAAGCTACTCGACAGGGAGGAAACTGTGTTGCATCTCCTCAGCCTCGTGCTACACCTCCAAACGTAACACTAGCAGAAGTTTTCAAACCTAGCACCCACATGCTATTTATAAGGTAACCAGGGAAGTTCAACGAGAAATGTTATTCAATTTTTTCAGAAAATTTCTTTCCGTTCAAACAGGGGAAGGAAAAAGTGACCGTTGAAACCATTTTCGGTAATGATTTAGGTATTTTCAAACAATAAGAAGAAGAGAGAAGATGGGAGGTTAAAAAAAAAAGAAAAAGAAAGAAGGAAGCACGTAGGTGAAAGAATAGAAAAAGTGATCGTTGAACCAATTTTTGGTAATGATTAAAATATTTGTCAAACAATAAAAAGAAGGAGAGAGAGGAGGGAAGGTTAAAAAAAAATAGAAAAAACAAAGAAGGAAGCAGGTAGGTGAAAAAATAGAAGAAAAAAAGACAACTATATACGGATTCATGGTAAGGTAATCGAAATCTGCACTTTCAAAGAGAATTTGTGAGTGTATATCTTGTGACAGCACTGACAGGCAGAGGTTGAAATGGAAAATGTTGTACCTTGCTGCAATCTCTTGGAGCCGCTCTGTCTGAAATGCATGTCCTGAATCAATGTACAATACTTTTCTTGCACCATCTTCTTGATTCGATGGGAGCTGAAAAAGAAAATACATGATCAACATGCATTTTGACGGGGCCAATTTGGTTGTTCTCCAGTTCTGTCTTGAATTATTCTAATTAAACTTTGAAAACATGGGACGGGAACATAACCACTTACTTGGAATGTGACACAATGTGTGACATAATTGAGCTTTGCCTGAATTAGACTCCCCATATATCTCAGTAATTACTCCCATTTGAATTCCACCTGCACAAACTACAATGTAAAACCTTTGTCTTCCTCTTTTTTTCAGAATAAGAATATATGTAGTTGTTAGATCCATTAAGCTGACAACTTTCACACTTCATTGTGAAACCAATGAACATACATCGTAAAATCCTGTCTATTTCTCTCGAACCAGAAGTTATCTTCTTATGGATTAGAGGTTGTTCAACACTCCACTGGCTACCACTGGTGAATTCTAGCGGGACCAGGTTGGATGCTACACAAGACAAACACACATAAAATCAAAAGAGATATAAACGTTTACAATATTATAATAAAAACATGCGCAAGATGAAATTTGCTTCAGAAGGAACTGGACAAAGGACATTAAACACAGAGAAATTTAATTATCAATCACAATGACATGCCTGCTTCAGTAATCTTGTT
This sequence comes from Nymphaea thermarum, assembly GCA_011799765.1. Classification (NCBI taxonomy): domain Eukaryota; kingdom Viridiplantae; phylum Streptophyta; class Magnoliopsida; order Nymphaeales; family Nymphaeaceae; genus Nymphaea; species Nymphaea thermarum. The sequence goes on from JAANDH010000125.1 coordinate 318,514, forward strand.
AATTACTGCCTTCTTGATCCCTTTCTTCAGCGAGAGATTCTTAAGATCATTCCGTGGTAGATAGGTCACAGATTCCACCGTACAAAAGCCAACATCCTTCAGTTTTTTAACGTCAGCAGCAGATATTCCAAATCCCTTAAATATGGAAAGTGAAAAATGATTAATGCCCAACAGTTGGTAAATCAGATGTATTATGACATCATATAAATGGACAAAAATCAACAACGGGCAAAATTAGACTTCCCTAACACAAACTAGATTAAAAAAGAACAATTCGTGGCCCACTTAGTGGCAATTTCTCTCTTTGTAGATAAAACTTATGCAAATCTTGATTGAATTATGTGAATTAAACTATGAATCTACTCATTGAGTCATTAGTGCTCATTATCAAAGTATCTCCCTTTCAGTTGAACAGAGATGGAATTCCTTCGCTAGGTGATAGTTTCCTTATGGTTAAATTTCTGTTTTGATACTTGCCATTTTTTATGGTAAGATTTCAGGTTTCATAGTTTCCATTTCCCAAATTGTCCCTCAGGAAAGAAAATAGTTTTGTGGTTATACTTTTAGTGAAGGTTGCTGATCGAATTTATTAGTTGTGAGTTGCCTCTAGTTGTAACTTGTAACTGAGCTCTGTTTTTTAATTTCATTATGGAAGCAGGGCCTACTGATGTGGGGACGGGCATAACTCAAAGGTAAGTTTTTGAGTTCCAGCATATTTGATCCTCACCAGTGAGACACTCGAAAACAAAACAAGAAAATTTTGTATCCCTTTCAAACACTGAAAAGAAGTTTAGAGTAAGGTCTATACGTAAAGGCTGAATGAAATTGAAATACAAAAGAAAAAAAAACAGAAAAAGGCCATCAATTCAGAAACCAAGAAATCAAAGCAAAAGAGGTACCTCAAGCTGCTCGACGGGGAGGGGAGGGTGGTGCATCTCATCAGCCTCGTGCTACTCCTCCAAATCGCAAGACTAGCAGAAGTTTTTTTCAAACCCAGCACCCTAAGGCAACCAGGGGGGTGTTAACGAGAAATATTCAATTTTTTTCAGAAAATTTCCTTCCCTTCAAACAGGGAAAGGAAAAAATGACCGTTGAAACCGTTATAGGAAAGTTCTTTTTTCTGAAATTTTTTTTCGCCTGAGAGGTGGAAAAAAATTTCCGGAAATATTTTTTTTGCCGCCGGTTAGGGCTTCTCCTCATGTCCAGTTGGGGCTCCCCTCGTCTTCCTCTTCTCATCTTCATCCTCCACCGGTCGTCTGTCGCCGTCCGTCGCCTTTGGTAATGAAGAGGAACTGAGGACGAAAGAGAGGCGGAGAAGAAGACGGTGTCCAGTCGCTCGTCGAACGACTTTAGATTTTTAGGTTTTATTGTTTGGATCTGGTTTGGACCCGGAACCAGATCCAAACGTACCTCCATACCGGCGTACCGGTACATGATTCACCGAGCCGTACCGCTATTTTTATAAGTCAACCTTCATTAGTAAGTAAAAATATATAGCTTAACCATCATCGGTAAGTAAAATAGGTAGCGGTTTAGCTATGTTACGACATTAAGCATTAACAAGATTAAATTTTAATTTCACAATAAGATTAAGGATGAGCAGAGTGAACTTTGAAAGGTAAAATTATCTAAGTTATTTCTAAGCACCACAACTGTAAGATGTTTGCTTTAAGTGGTTTATTATGAAAATGTAAGGGTCAAGAAGGTCGTGAGGGAATTCCATTCTCAAGCAAAGCTAACAGGGACATGATCAAATCATAAATTCAAGCAAGTCGGTTTAAGTACTGCGCAATACTTGATGTTTTAAGCGCTAGCGTTTGAGATCGGGCAAAGTTAAAGCTAGTGAAACTTTTTATTGTTTGACAAATACCTTAATCATTACCGAAAATGGCTTCAACGGTCACTTTTTCTATTCTTTCACTTACGTGCTTCCTTCTTTCTTTTTTTTTTTTTTTTTTAATCTCCCCTCTTTTCTCTTCTTCTTCTTATTGTTTGGCAAATACTTTAACCATTACCGAAATGGATTCAACGGTCATTTTTTCTATTCTTTCACCTACGTGCTTCCTTCTTCTTTTTCTAATTTTTTTTAACCTCCCCCCTTTTCTCTTCTTCTTCTTATTGTTTGACAAATACCTTAATCCTTACCGAAAATGGCTTCAACGGTTACTTTTTCTATTCTTTCACCTACGTGCTTCCTTCTTTCTTTTTCTTTTTTTTTAACCTCCTCTCTTCTCTCTTCTTCTTCTTATTGTTTGACAAATACTTTAATCATTACCGAAAATGGCTTCAACGGTCATTTTTTCTATTCTTTCACCAACGTGCTTTCTTCTTTCTTTTTCTTTTTTTTTTTAACCTCCCCTCTTCTATCTTCTTCTTCTTTTTATTGTTTGAAAATACCTTAATCATTACAGAAAATGACTTTAACGGTCACTTTTTCCTTCCCCTGCTTGAAGGGAAGGAATTTTTCTGAAAAAATTAAATAACATTTATCGTTGAACTCCCCCAATTGCCTTATAAATAGCATGTGGGTGCTGGGTTTGAAAACTTCTGCTAGTCTTACGTTTGGAGGAGTAGCACAAGGCTGAGAAGATGCAGCACGGTTCCCTCCCTATCGAGTAGCTTTAGGTGACCTCTCTCTGCTTTGATTTCTTGATAAGTGAATTGGGTTTATGTTTTCTTTGGAATTTAGAAGATCCAAAATTCAACCTATATCATAACTAGGCCACAAAAGAAACCCCCGTTGCTAGGTCTTCAAATTGAATTTTTTCAACCTCCTTTAGTACTTTATTTGGTTAGGGGTGGGTATCGGGCCGGGCCGGGCCGGCCCGGCCAGGTTTTTCCCGGCCCGGGTCGGCCCGTCGGGCCTGAAGCCCGGCCCAGGCCCGGCCCGTTATTTTGTCGGGCCGGGCCGGGCCGGGCCGGGTACCGGGCCTGTCCACCCAAAGTGAGGCCCGGCCCGTTTGGCCCGTCGATGACAGCGTCTGGCAGCACAGGAGCCGTCCCACACAGGCAGCAGGGAAGGGAAAGGGGGAGCGATGAGGAGAAGAAAGAGGGAGCGGTAGGGAAAGGGGGAGAAAGAGGGAAAATGGGGAACGGAGAGGGGNCTGGAGGAGGGAGAGGGAGAGGAGCTGGGAGCCAGCCGCGCGGGAATCTGCTGTCTGACTTAAAAATTTCTTAACGGGCCGTCGGGCCGGGCCGGGCCAAAGAAATGAAAACCAGGCCCGGCCCGTTAAGATCTCGGGCCGGGCCGGGCTCACTAAAGTATGGCCCGATAAGCAAATACCTCGGCCCAGGCCCGGCCCAGCGGCGGCCCGGCCCAACGCCCAGGCCTATATTTGGTGCCCATGAACGAACTCAACTAGTTGTTTAGTTCACAGTAAATGAGCTCAACGAGTTGCTTGTTCTATCAGGGCTGCATTAAAGGCGTGTTTGATGGGCCGGATGATCTGTGGAGAAAAAAGGTGCAGTTGGGCATGAGAGAGAGAAAGAGACATTTAAGTGAGAGTGCTCACGGTCATACGATGGCTTCGATACGACCGACTGTTAAACCCACGAACGCCATAGAGTGGAGAGAGAGAGGACGCGTTCACTCTCTCGTTCCCCGGTTTTCCTCATTTTCTGTTTTTCTCCTTTATCTATTTGGCATTTCCCTCCCTGATTATCTCCCTCTCTCTTAATATATATATATATATATATATATATATATATATATATATATATATATATATATATATATATATATATATATATATATATATATATATATAAAGTACCGCTGTCCGTTCGCGAACGCCCACACAGACATGCGCGGGAGCTCGCATGCGTGCGTGCTCCCTCTTCCCTTCCCTTTTGACCAGCGCCGTTTTTTATTTTCTAAAATTAGTTTTTTAATTTTAATTGCCAGTTGGAAAATAATTAATAGATAGTTCAAAATGGCATGGTGCATAAGAAGCTGGTTAAATTGGCAGTTACCATTTACACTTGAAACTATTAATGCCTTTTTTCAATTTTGGTATGTTTGGTATCAATAATAACCGTAGATCATGTCAAGACGCATGCCCCGCGTGCTAAATTATTTTTATCTCCTCCAACGTACAAGTCTTGAAGCCGAACCAATCAGCCAAATTATATGAAACTTTTGTTTGTCCAGGAACAGGTTGGTCATTGTGGAGTAAAAAAAAAACACACGGTGTGGAACAGGTTGGTCATTTTGAACCAATTGGAGCTCGATCCGCGCCTACCAATCCGGGGACTGTTGAAGAAACTCATTTCTAAAGAGGTTCATGTTAATACTTTTCGAATTCTACCCAGAATTGACTTTTTTGAACTTTAGCACTTTGTAATGGGGAACCGAAATAAATTATGGTTCACACCATAATTTAAAAATTGGAAATAAATTATAATATTAATGTTTAAATAGTTGCATAAAATCTAAACATGCAACAGCTCCATATTATTTGAGAGAGAGACCGGGATGCGCTCATTCGTAGAATGAACTAATGGCCAAAGTTAACAAACAGAAAAAATGAACATAAGGGAGATAAATATGTAAAAAAAAAGGCACGTGTTTTTAGGGCTTCCAAAATCAAAATTTTTCCTCAACTTTTTGGAAAAAACCACCTATGTTTTAGTTTAACATTTTGGTTTCCTAATTTTCTCGTTTTTCATCCAAACGCCAAAAACCTCATAAACCACTCTTCTTATTTTTTTATTTTTATCTTTGGAAATATGAGCTAACTAAACGGATCATTCAAAGTGCGTGCATCTTCATCGACATGATCTCGCTGGAATATGCGTAACCCCAACATGCCTATAAGATGTTTAAAAAGAAACACCGAAATTTTAAAATGTATATATATATATATATATATATATATATATATATATATATATATATATATATATATATATAAGATGAGTATTAAAATAAATATACATATTAGTCATAGACCGCTTGTTATTTACACAAAACAATGTACACAACTTGGCCTTAATTACCGAGTGACAAAGAAGGACGGTCATGTTTCAACCTGCTTCCATGCTGACGACCAAAATTACCGGATGCAGGTAGCAATTGTCAACCGAGAAGTTCCTACAACAATAGAAAAATATAGCCTTTTGAATTCGACAATGAAATCATTGGCTATTGAATGGTGCGTGTTTGGCGTGGCCATACTTTATATCAAATAGAACTTCTAATGCAATAATACCGTTCGAAAAGCCACTAAAATCATGCTGCCTTGCCTTTTACTATGTCTGAAAAAATTAAAATTGAAACTAGAAAAGAGATTTTATTCTTCATGTAATCATCTTAGATGATGTTTAGATTGTTTTGGAGGCAAAATCTGCACCATTTTTTTAGTGCTTGGATGACATGAAAAGTGGATTTGGGAAAAACTAGTTTTGGTAAAACCTGATATTTTGAAAGAAAGTGAAAAACCTAACCTTTTTCAGGTTATTCAAAAAAAAAAAAGTTTTTAACGTGTCATCATCCAAACACACAAACCAGATTTTCAGAACATGCCAATCCTGCAGCCCCTGATCGCTTGCTCAGGATTTTTAAAGATGAAAAAGTTATGATAAAGCAAAATAATACTTAATGGGCCGCCAGGCAAGGGTGGGCAAATGCCCAATTAATGACAAAGTCCGGCACCCTGTACGCTGGCTTAACCCAACAATTTAGACCTATTAAATGCTTGGGCAACATTGCCAAAAACTGAAGCCGTAAACACCCAAGATCCTAGTGGTGGTATGTCCTATTCGCCCAATAATGACCTTACAAAAATTCTACCGATACAAAGAAAGGTTTTCCCATGCTAAACTAGGTTTGAACCTACTACAACAACGTGGTTTAAAAGCCGTACAAGCGTAACGTACAAAATATCTCAAACCTCACTCAACATGCATCATACAATTACCACAACCATGCCACGTAAAATCTCTAAGGCGTGCAAACCATCACCAACACCCTTAGGAGGTCTGGTAGCTTGGGTTCGTGTCCTTAGCTCATGAGCTGTGGAGGTAACCCAATCACTACTTGCCTGAAGGCAAGGCTCAAAGCAAATATGCACCTACCCTGGTATCTATAGGGTGATCCGGGTGCCTACCTGGCAGGAGCAAGTCTAGCGCTCAATCAAGGACTAAGGCGAAGATGCTTTGGTATTCAGCACTCCTCCCACGTACAGCTTGGAGCTCAGCTTCAATGGGCTCCTCCGGCTGGTCCCTTGTCAACAAAGGAGGGAAACAAGTCACTGCTATAGCAGTTAGAACATTTAATGCAATCACCGATCAGCTGTCGAACCCCAAAAATGATGACTATGATTTGGGGGAAGCAATGCAACTTGGTCACGCCGAACACCCTTCCTTCCTCAGCTAGAGGTCAACTCACGGCAGCTTCTTGCGGTACGTCGTCTTATTGTCAAGGCAGACTTACTTCTTCTTATTGTCAAGGCAAAGTCTAAGTACAAAAACAGTAAGGTTACTGTTCAAAGAAGAAGCAGTTTGCATGGAGATCATCACCGTGCAACCCTGTAACCCCGAGTTGTTTGTAGTGTCCAGGGAAAGCAGACGTTAGAAGCGCCGCGCCGACGTACGCCGCGTCTCCACGCGAATACCACAAAAATCAGCTCCTTTCAGCTCCGGGGCAGACAGCTCTCAGGTCGGTCTAGGTGAAGGCAGCTACTATCTCACCGCGAGCCCTCAAAACAGAAAGTATACAAGTGATCAACTCTTCACAGAAATACAGGAATAAATCCAAGGTGGAGATGCGTCACCGAGTAGTAATGGAACCCCAGGAGTGAAACGAAAGTGGGGTGGAGGAAGCTTGGATTGACGCTGAAACACAAGCACTGCTCTAGGCAGTTTACACTCCAGCTTCTCCTCCTTAGCAGCACCTCGGGACAGAGTATCACCAAGGCAAGAACAGTATCAATTCAAGAAAGATATGCAGGAATGAAAGTCACCGAGTCAAGGATCGTCACCGGATTATCAGAGCTACCCAAATTGACAAGCAAATTTGGGAGGCAGGCGAAGATCCCCTTCGTAGGTATGCTCCGGCGACATCAGGAGACAACAAGCTTCAAAAATTCATAACAATTCACCCTTAACTCCGTTCAGGCTGAAATTCGGTCTGCAGGTGCTCAACAAGTAGTAGATGGGACGCCCAGAAGATGGAGTCCAATCGATTTCTCCTCAGCCCACTCGTTGAAGGTGTTTCAGGCCTGAAATCTGTTGTCACATGCTCTCAGGTGGGTTCAGGCGATTCACAGTGTGCCACGGACTTCCAAAATTCATATAAAATCATCCACAACTCAGAATGAGCTGAAATTTGGACTGTAGCTTTCTCTCATGATTATGAACAAACGCTACAAAAATAGCCGCAATCTGAGCACTCTAAGTGTAACTCATTGAGCGATGAAGATGCTGAACTGTCACAGACCTCGGTTCTGTTCTGGGCAAGGCAGAAGACAGTGAAACAGACTGCTGATCATAGAACCTGTCGCACTTCAGAAAATCACAGAAATTCGACCTCTATTCACAGAGATACAAGGTTGAATCTTTTAGCTTTATTAGGAAAAAAAAAACTAGAAATGTTGACTGGTAGCGCTAACTTTAGAGATGTGGAAAACCAACTGGAACAGACTTGGAAATCAATAACTTTATTCTCTGTGTGCAATTTGTTTGCCACAATGCATACTAATTTGCAAATAGATTGAGTATGCATTTAACTACTTATTAGTTTTGGACAGGCCATATGTAGGCCAATTGTTGAGTTTCAGATTTGAATTGGATATTTGACTGAACCATTTAAAAAGAAAACCAAATGTGGAAAAAAAAATTAATATATGAACAAGAAATAAGATCAAATTCTGATTTAAAAAATGACAGATGCAAATATACATAAATATTCAATCGGATTTGAATTCAGATTTGGAATAGATTTAATTTTAAATAAACTTATCAAATCCAATGGTCTTATGTTTTGAAAATCGGCTAGATTCAGTTCAAAAATTAGATTTTGATAAAGATGTAAACATTGAGTTTAAATCAGATTTGAATTTGCAAAATCAGATTTTGGATTCAGAATTGATTTTTCTTTGTTTGTATTCAAATATGAATATGTGAGTATTCACAAAAACGGATGCGGACTGACCCGTCAACATCCTTAGTCTAGCTATCTCCATTAGAAGCGCTTAAACCCATGAAGCCCAGTCAATTAACAAGCTGGGATTGGATGCCAAGCCCGGCCAAGTCATTACTCATTAGTCGGCCAGTCAAGGCATATTGAAAGTTCTAAGAGTCAGTCTGGCCGGACCTGACCTGTTGTGCACCCCAATAAAAAATCAGCTAGACTTTCGCTTCCACTCCGCAGGGAATTTAGAATTCACGACGCAAAGTTCCAGAAAGCCAACTAAATGAAGTAGCCACATATTTTTTCAACACGTTAGTTAAAATACATATATGTAAATAAAAAAAATCAACATCTTTAAATGTTTTGTCTTTCAAAAATATGACCATACATTAGAAAACATCACACATTTTCCGAAGCTTGAAGTGGGTGAGAGGGCTTTGCAACGCATCGAGCAATGTAATAATGTAAGTGGCAGAAACTGAACATGCAATATTGCAACGTCTTCGATTTATTATTGCTTTTTTAAGAAATTACACAGTCCGTAGATGGTATGCCCATGCAACTGATGTGTGAATATGATGCCTCAAAACCATAAGATCAAATAATCCCGTGACTAAAATAATTAGGTGAATGTGAATTGTGATAATGCTCATAGTTTATTCAATGAGGGCCGCATGCATTACTTTATTGTGTAAAAAAGAAAATTTAAGAAGATAAAAAATGAACGATCAGTACAATGCATCAAAACTTGATGGTTAATTCTATTTCTTGAAAATGTCCTCTTAGTGTGCAATGACATTACTTACCATTTTTCTCTATCAGTGACAAAACGGGCAAGAGCAAAAGAGAAAAAAAAGTAGTGATAAGATTGAAATTAAGCACGCTTTTATGGGCGTGTTTGATTTGCTTCTTAAGATATACAAGAAATAGAAAATTCTCCTTTAACATATTCTTGACTCCCTCTGTGAATTTTCTGGCTCCTGCACAGCCATGGCCCAGGCCTACTGCAGATCTTGTGACTCAATGTTCATCCCTTGGAACCTCTTAATCAGAACCCAACAAACGTCTAAAACAAGGAGGAGGTAGATGAAGGACCCAAGCACATGCCTATTTGACTGATCAGATTTTCTCAACCCTTCTTAGGGTTCACATCAGTGTAGAAATATTAGAAGTTAATGAGAACTTTGGGAGAATCTTGAAGTTGGTGGTGACAGTACTTTAGAGGGTAGCACAGGGGCGGAACCAGGATTTTATTTAGGGACGAGCCAAATAGTCCAACCTCAAATTTAGGTAGGGCTAAACTGAACATAAATAAAAAAAATACATTGCACAATTAAAAAAAAATTATTTTTCTAATGTAAAAATTTATTTTTCAACTATTTTGGAGTGGGCCACGGCCTAGGCCGCTCCGCCCCTGGGGTAGCATAAACGGGTTTGAAACATACCTGCACCACCCAGAAAAGAAAATAAGGAGAAATTGAAATGATCAAAATGATTAGCATTTAAAGATTGTAATTACATGTTTATTTTCACTAAAAATAAAATTTTAAATTCGTTTTGGCCGATTCACGACCCGTTCAACATGTACTGAATCGTCAGCCACGCTGACTCGGTTTAAGAACTGATATTTACAACATTAGCACAGCAATCAAGACTCGTCTCAAAAGTCAAAACTAAAACGCAACCATTTGCTCTCTTAACCGACGCTGTAATCACGATCTTGTATTAGTCCTTCACTAAAATATCAGCCAACGTGAACTGATCAGCTTCGTATTTGAGGGGCAGTTCTTTCTGTCCACAGCTCGAGCTCCCCAAGCCCATCCGTTGGTGCTCCCAAGTGAACCATTCAAGAGATTCCTCAACGTGATTCCATGGAGAAAAAGAACAAAAGATAGAAAAGCAGGAACGATACTGTCACAAAAGGAACAGCGAGAGTGAATGGCCGGGAAACGGCCGGGAAGGTGATAAATCTGTTACGTGCAAAGCTCCTCGGATTTGGGAGCAGCCTCTATACCATCCATGAGGCCGGACGATGGTGTTCATGATCAGTTCGAGTTCGACGTTTTCCTGAGCTTCACTCGGGAAAGCGACCTCCTTAATGGCTTCACTGAAGGTCTCTGCGCAACCCTCGAGCAGAGAGATGTGCGTGCCTCTTTTGGGGAGCAGGAAAAGAGTTTGGATGATGCGGTGGCGGCGGCGCTCAGGGCAATCGAGGTGTCGGAGATCTTCTTGCCCATCTTCTCCAGGGGATTTGCGGATTCCAAGCTCTGCCTTGCGCAAGTGGCGGAGATGGTGGAGCGTAGGCGGTTGATACTTCCCGTGTTCTACGACGTCGAGCCTCGGCAAGTCAGGAACCAGAAAGGCCCCTTCGAGACCGCGTTCAGGAAGCATGAAGAAAGCGAAGACTTAGATGAGAAGATGGTGGAGAGATGGAGGGATGCTCTGAGAGAAGTTGGGGAGATCAAGGGATACGATATGCAAAACGAGGCTGATGGGTAGTCATTATACACGCCCTCTCTTTCTTTTCATGGCTTTGGTTGAAAAAAAGACTTTGATTGGGAACAGATTAATTAATAAAAAGCGCGACTTCATTTTATCTGAGAAAATTCTCTTCTCATTGTAGTAAGCGAGCCCAGCATATAATAGAAATCGAGGCACACATAATGGTTCCAAATATTGTACAAATTTCAGTTCTTGGAAACTGAACATTGTAGAGAAGAGCAGAAGGTCTGTGAAGCTTATTAAATGTTTGGGGCCCAAATAGTTCGATGGGTGTTTGAAAAGACAAAAACACCTTCAGAACACAAAAATTGAGGAAACAAACGAAAACAACCTCTTCTGTAACGACTGAATAAAAAATTAAAAAAATCATCATTTCTTTTTCATAGTGACGTGCTGGCCGGACAGGAGGATCGAACGTAAACACCCAGGACGCAGTAGAAGATTCACGTGGAAAATCCCTGAATGGAGTAAAGCATCTGCAGTGGCATAGATCATGACACAGAGTACAATGCTCTCTTTGAGATTTTACTTAAATAATACGATATGCCGCATTTCTGGCTCGTAATAGCAGGAATACAGGACAAGAATCTTTGCTTCTTCCTCGTTATTCCCCCTCTTTCTCTCTGGCTCTCTCTTCACCTTTTTTTTCCCTGCTATTTCTTCTTTCTTGGCTAGCTTCTTTATTTACTTTGCTTTTTGCTGGCTTTTTGTTTTTTTAGTGACTACCAGTCACTCAATTTTGTTAATAATTTTTCATTTTGTCGGCTCTCTCTCTCTCTTCCTTCCTCTCCTTGTTCCTTCCTCCACACACACACACACACGCACATATATCATATATATGAAGAAAGAGAGAGAGAGAGAGTCTGAAAAAAAAGAAAGAAAGAAAGCTCCTGATCTCTGTCTTTGAGTTGAAAATATATTTGGTGGAGTGTAGTCTCTGTGAGTTCATAACAGATTGGGTTCACTGCCGCATCACAATTTTGTACGATCAAATTTCTCAAATTAGTTCTTCAATTCAAAATTCTAATCGTAGGGATGCGTTTTGCAGCTAAAGATTAAAATTCTAAAAATTAGTATCCATATATTTGGATTATGTTGTAACTTAAACCGTTGTGTGATTTTTATAAAGCATCCTTAGTTGTAGAGAATAAAACCTTATGACTCATAAAATCATGCCAACATATCGGAATGATATGTTTTTGTGTTTTCAGGCATTTATGTTCGCACCGATGAAAATAGTTTCACGAAAAACGCATTCACAACTAAAACAATCAGTTGTGCATTTAACTGCAGTGTATCTGATGAATTTTCTCATACATTTACCTGAACTTGTGTTGTCTTTGATCAAATAAGGAAGATTGTTAGATCCGAAAGGTTTCTTTGGTGGCTATCTACTGAACAGGTAACTGCGATGTATGTTCTTAAAAGGTCGCTCTACAATTCATGATCCGTGCTATCATATTGATGAGAAGCTGTGCTGATATTTTAATGCTAAATCCTGACATTTGAGAATATGTGGTCCAAGACTTACACGCCTGAAATTAATGACATCAAAAGTATATTTCATCTGACCATAGAGATATAATATATTTTGTGTTAAGACTTTGTCTGTTTCAAAACACTTGTCTTACGGAAGGCGATTTATGTGACAGAGAATTACTTATTGTCATTCTCAGTCTTCGAACATGTGAAATCTACTATATATGGTTCAATTTTTGCAAAAACAAGCACTTTGATTGAAGCTGTTGGATTTGCGAAGAGTGCACCTAGCTGAACGCCAGAATGTGGGCAGACAGCCTACTTAGATGGTGAAGTATATTTTGTGGCTCAAAAGATTGACGTTGAGAGATTCAATTCCATTACAAAGTGTGAAGATGTGAAAAACTGAATGGCTTCACACGGTGGGGAGAGGGGCTGAAGCCTCCCATTCTGTGGGTTAACGATCTCTAGCTTGGGAATCCTTTGGCTTTCTCGTGCCTCTTGCTTTCTGCTTGGCGATTGCTTTTCTTACTGCAAGCGAGTTTTACAGTTTCTGCATCTGGTTTTTGCTTTTGGCAGGAAAGGAGGCAAAATCATTCTGTTGATTGTGAAGGATGTTTTGGATAAAGTAAAAAAGGTGGCATTGGATGTAGCGAAATATCCTGTTGGGCTTCATTCTCGTGTGAAACGTATGATGAAGTTATTGGATGTGGAAACCCCTGGCCTTCGAATTGTTGGCATCTATGGGATGGGCGGAATCGGGAAGACAACCCTCGCAAAGGCCGTCTACAACAGAATTTCTTCCAGATATAAAACTACTTGCTTCTTTTCAAATATCAAAGAAGCTTCGACAAAATTCGACGGGCTCGTCGCCCTGCAAAAGCAACTCATCTCTGAGGTTCTGCATGACAAATATACATCCATAGATAGTGTGAGTCAGGGGATCAACGTAATCAAAAGAAGAGTACACAGCAAGACCGTTCTTATCGTCCTTGATGATGTGAGTGATGTTAGCCAACTTCAGGCATTGGCTGGTGAACGGAATTGGTTTTCTCCGAGAAGCAGGATCATCATTACGACAAGAAATAAGCACATACTGAATTTGCAAGGATTGAAAGAAGATGAGACCTACCAACTTGAAGAATTGAATCCGAAGGAATCCCTTCAGCTATTCAGTTATCACGCCTTTGGAACTGCCAAACCAATTGGGAAATATGTGGACTTGTCCAGGAAGGTTGTAAGGGTTACTGGTGGACTTCCCCTGACACTTGAAGTTTTAGGGTCTCTTTTCTTTGACAAAAATGGCTCGAAAGAATGGGAGGACCTGCTGGGGCGATTGAAAAAGGATCAATCGAAAGATGTTCACCTGAGGTTAAAGATAAGTTATGATGGACTGGATGTAAATGAGAAGCGAATATTTCTAGATATTGCGTGCTTTTTTATTGGGAAGGGCAAAGAAAGCGCGATCCACATGTGGAAAGATTCCCACTTCTTCCCAATCATTGGAATCAAAGTTTTATTGCACAAGTCTCTAATTAAAATTAACAACGACGATGAGTTTGAAATGCATGACCAGCTTAGAGATTTGGGCAGGCAAATCGTTGTTGAAGAAAGCCCTTCCAACCCTGGACTGCGTAGTAGGCTTTGGGATTCCTGTGAAACCTTGGAAGTGTTACGCAACCTACAAGTAAGCGACTACCGACCTCTCATTCAGCTTTTTCCTTTTTCGTTTTCTTTCCAGTCATCTTATACTTGCAGAATGTGATCTCTCACAACTCCACGACTGAATTGGATGCTTCACTTCAAAAGTTTTGAGAAGAGTTAACAATTTCTCCGACCGGATTGAGAAGACTGAACCATTTTAACTCAAGAAAGAGCTTTGGAATTAATTTGAAGCTTGTAGTGTCTAGTAAAAAGATTTGAGGTCAGGTTAGTTGGTGGTTAACACGACTAGTACTAGAGACAGTAGATGTGCCCCTCACAGCTTTATCACTGTGTTGTCTTGATGGTGTTTCACATTAAACATGACTGGGTGACAGCTCTCCTGTACACCAATTCTTAAGCAACTCATAGTAGTCACCGCTAGTGCTTCATGCAACCCGTAAATTCAGAGCCTCCGACAAGACACAGATCCTTGTGGTTATTTCTATGTACAAAATAGTGGTTAGATCCATATTTATATTACGGATGCACTGCTGAAAGCTTGGAAGTATTACACAACCTAGAAGTAAGGGACTTGCGAGCCAACCTCTCATTTTTCTTTTTCTTCTGTTCTTCAATTCGTCTTCTATTTGCAGTGAATGATTTCTCATGACTTACAATTGAAATTGGATGCTCTCAAGTTCGAGCCTTGTAGAAGAGGTTACAATTTCTTAGACCGGACCATCGGCTGGGAATAATTTACCATTTCAACTTGAAGCAGTTTGGAGTTTTGATGCTTCTACTGTCTATAACCAATTTAAATGAGGTTATTTGGTGTTTTTCACGACTTGTTCTAGACGTCATAGATATGCCCTGATAGCTTTGTCACTGTGTGGTCTTGATGGTGTTTTTCAGTTCTAAATAAAACACCCTGTGAACGGCCCTCTATTAAACCATTTCTTAAGCAATTCCTGTTAATTGTTACTATTGCTTGATGCAACTCATAAACTAAGAGTAGACAACACAAAGCCTTGTGCTATTATGTATAAAATCCTGGATATAAACGACCATTTGTCTTCTTGATGACGCAAGTTTTTATTTGTTCTTTCTATAGGGAACGAGTAACATTGAAGCTATTGCCCTTGACATTGGGAAGAAAGACCTAACAGATTTAAGAACTGAGGCTTTTGCTGCAATGTCCGGGCTCAGATTGCTTCACATTGCCAATGTGAATTTTGCTGGTGATTTTACTTGCATTCCCAACAAACTAAAATGGTTGAAATGGGAAGGATGCCCCTTCAAGTCGTTGCCTTCTGAGTTTAATCTTCAGGAAGTTGTTGTGTTGGACTTATCTTTTGGCATGGTCAGTGAGGTTTGGAACCGAAACGTGTCGATGATCAAGGTGCACATGGCAGAGTCTTTTCTTTTACCGAAGGGGATCAATGCTTCAACTTGTTTTGATGTATTTTGCCCCATACACTTTCTTATTCGATGTTTTCATCATTGCAGGCCTTTGATAGATTAAAAGTGCTCAATCTGATGGGCTGTAAGCATCTTACTGCTACACCAGATTTTTCTAGCACTCCTCACATAGT
Source organism: Nymphaea thermarum (assembly GCA_011799765.1). Lineage (NCBI taxonomy): Eukaryota > Viridiplantae > Streptophyta > Magnoliopsida > Nymphaeales > Nymphaeaceae > Nymphaea > Nymphaea thermarum. The sequence goes on from JAANDH010000125.1 coordinate 333,862, forward strand.
TAAATTGAAACTCGATGAATGCATTTTGTTGGCCCAAGTTCATGAATCCATTGGGAGCCTCAAGAATTTGATTTGCATGAGTATGCGAGATTGCTACCAACTGAAGGAACTACCCAACAGCATTTGTGAATTGAGCTCGCTTGAAACACTTAACCTTCACAAATGCTCCAAAGTTTCAGCATTGGCGATGCATGTTGGGGACATGAAATCATTGAAACGTCTCGTACTTGACCAGACAAAAATAAAGACACTGCCCGACTCCATGACACAACTGAAGAAGCTCAATCTACTATCTCTAGATGGGTGCAGATCGCTGACAGAGCTTCCTGAATGGATAGGAAGCATGGAATCTTTGAGAAACCTGACATTGTCTGGCAGCACCGTGGAAAGAATTCCAGAATCTATTGGGCATTTGACCAATCTAGCAAGACTAAATGCTGGACATTCTAGTATTGTGGCTTTGCCCCATTCTATTGGCAAGGCAAAGAACCTGAGAGGCATTTACGTGGATTATACAGCAATTGAGGAGGTACCGGATTCAATTGGATCACTGGAAAGACTTGAGACACTTTCATTAGATGGTTGTAACCACATCAAATTTCTACCTTCTACCATTGGGCTTCTCAAAAATCTTGCAGAATTATCAATAGGTGCAACACTGGGATGCACCGGTGGTATAAGGGAGCTCCCTGAAAGCTTTGGAAGCCTCACCGCTTTGAGACGTCTATACATAAATCGTAACGCTGAGCTTCTCACAGTTCCTTCTAGTTTTTTCCAGATCAGTTCATTGGAGGATTTGAGCGCCCGTGGCTGTAACTGGCTAGAAGGGGTACACGGAAATGATTTTTCTAAATTGTCTTCATTGAAAAAGTTGAACTTGGCAGACGGCAATTTCTACACCCTACCTTCCTTCGCTAGCTTCTCTTTTCTGAAGACTCTTACTTTGAGCTTTTGTGAAAGGCTTCTCTCAATTCCTCAGCTTCCATCCTCCTTAGAAGAACTTCTTGCAATGGATTGCTCTGCTTTGGAAATTATCTCTGATATTTCCGATTTGAAGGTTCTGAGAGTGCTAAAACTGGATGGATGCACGAAGCTCATCGATGTTCATGGCCTTGAAAAACTGAGGTTCTTGGAGGACTTGACATTGCATAGCTGCAGTAATCTTTCTCATGCTCTAAGGGATAGAATTAAGGTAACCTCTTACTCATGTGGAAAATGCTTTGTATACTCACTTTACCTATTGCTTCATTTCTAGTTTTAGAACAATGCATCGGTTAATGGCCTGAATCTTAATCAGGAAGCAGAGTTTGAGTACTTATCCTACTTCACAATTTCTGGAATTCTGGGTCTTCACCAGAGTAAACCTGAAGGACTATCTTTTGTTCTTCCCAAAATGTTCGGATGCAACTATCCGCAGTTGCAAATAACGGGCAACTTCAAGGACAGGAATGCTACAGCTGTTCATATCGAAGTCATGGTGGCCAGTCGTTTGCTTTTTGAGACAACACGTGAACCTAATCTTCAGCTTGATGACTACTGCATATGCTACTTTAAAGAGGGAGACGAGATGCTGACGCATGTCGGAGATGGGTATAGGATGATGCATGTCTGGATAGATGGCTTCATTATGGCGGGAGCCACCATCTACATGGCGACTGTCGATAGCTTTTAGAGCCTCTGCAAAGAATCCATGTGCAACTAGAAGCGGAGCAAAAGCCAAGGCAGTAATAAGTTCTCTCAGCTACTTGAACAAGCTGCAAGGCTCCTAATTCTTGTCTACATACGATTAATGTATATCTCTTTTTTCACAACCTACAACTACAAAACCGTATTAATCAAGAGATTGACGACTAAAAGAAGATAAAGGGTATTATACTACTTGCTTTTCTCCTGCACTTATCATGAACTTATTTGCCTCAATCCTTCAGGAAAGGAAAGAAATTTGTATTTGCTTTGTAACTCAAAGCCTCCACGAAGCTACTCCGATTGCATTGTTGGTTGAAGAGAAATTGAAGCAAGAGGGCGAGCTGCAGGTCTAAATGGTTCGTCACTAGATTGAGAAAAATGGTTGGTGTTCATGTATCCGCCGCAAGGTAGCCCACGACGCCAGTTTAAATTTAAATAAGGGCAAATGAGAGTTTGGTGGTTAAGATATTTAAGGGGGCCTTCGTTTACTTCACATCTGAGATTGGATGTGATTTGAGATCATTAGGAATCTCAGATTCATGGGCTTAAGGTCAAGCCTTCCTCCCCCTTCTCTCATTCAAACTCAAATCTGAGGTTTTGTTCATAAACTAAGGATCTTAAACCCTCTTTTACATAGTTGTGAAATCTGATGTTTGTTTACATTGTGGGTCCCATATAAGAGGGTTCTAATATCAGACTCGGATATGAGATTTGAAGTTATGAGACACACCAAGATTGCGAGAGTTTAATAGTAGAATGCCTGTCAATGGATGATACGTGAGGAGGACAGATGGGGAGAGGAAAATGCACCCTAGGAATTGCCTTTGTCTATTAACATGAATTGTTTTTGCTCGTTTGAAACATTATGTTATTTTTTCATGCGTAGAAACTAAGTCTTATTGTACCCGAATGAACAGATTTAATATGAGCTTTAGGTTGTGTTTGATTCATCATGGTTCTCAGATTTGCGGCGATCTGAAATCCGATTTCAACTACATGAATTTAAGATCGGACTCCCCCTCCCCCCAAATCCGGTTTTAAATCCATAGGTTTTAACATGTAGCATGTATTTGAAATCCATGCTACTAAGATCCCAAACCAGGACTTTTAATGCAGCTTCAGATGTAAGATCGAATACTATCAAACGCAACCTTATGCTACCAAGTCGAGGTTGACCCAACCCATCTTTCTGAATGATAAACTGTGGTTAGGCTGTCCCTTCCAGATTATCCCAAGAGAGTTGTACCTTGGACCTTGTTATAGAACGCTGAAGCAGGGAGTGGAGCTAGATTTTTTTGTTTTTCCTTGTTAAGGAGCCGGGCAGACATTTTATAAATTTTCAACAGAGCCAATTGAAGTTTTTTATAACTTTTACATTTTTTTTTTCAAAATTTTCAACAGAGCCAATTGAAGGTTTTTATAACTTTTACATTTTTTTTTCAAAATTCAGGTGGAGTCATGGCTCCCTGCCCGCCTCCCCTTGCCTCCGTCCATGCGCAGGTCTCAACTCCAACCTCTTAAGATCAATCACGCAGCAAAGTTTTAGCTGGTGATCGTTGTGCATAATCGATAAGATACAATATTACAAGCAAAAGAAAATGATGAACATTGTAGTATTAGTTCACACCTATTTGTATTTTTTTTTATATATATATATATACGTGTGCTACACATCCCAAATTCAAGTACAATGTTCCAAAGACCCATACGGCATACGGACAAGTGACAAGGTTCCAATTCAGTAATATGTTCCAATTCGATAGTGGTCGTTTTATGCCTCATTTAAACAAATTAAATCCCCATTGGGCTAAAAGAATAGAAGCATCATTATATATTGTAAATTAATTCGATTGAGTTGGGCTTTTCTGGACCTAATCTGGTGTCAGACGCAGATCTAGTTAGGCAAAACCTGATCAGTTTTGCACACACACACACACACACACACATATATATATATATATATATATATATATATATAAAAGTCAGGAACAGAACATTTTATATTTAATTTATATTTATTTATATATTTTCGTCTAAATTTCTGTCCGTATAACGATTTGAGAACCAAGACCTAGACGGGGCCGCTCAACTATAGATTTCTTGGGTCCAAGGCATGGGGAAAAACAGAAGCAGAAACCTGAATAATACCTGGGCGCCTCCTAAAATACTTCCATTCTTCTTCTGGTGAGTCGTACCCTTCACATGCTTCTAGAAAGACAATTGAAGGAGTACTATTACCATGTAATGAAGAAAGAGCAATGCATCCAACAAGAGCTTAGCTCCATCCAGTTACCAATGGTGATGAGCTCAAAACCACGTACAAGTAAACACGGGCGGAGCCAAAAATTTTGAATGGAGGGGACCGTATTAAAGTTTCTAAATTTTGGCTAGGGCTAAAATATCATTTTTCAAAATTTTTATTTAAAACAAATGAAAATTTTTAAAATTTACATGTAAATTTAAAAAAAAAATTAAGGTGGAGCTAGGGCCCCTTTTTTTTCTCCGACCCTCAAGTAAAGAACGTCAATGATTCTGTTAAGGGTATAATATGACAGAGATCAGCGTAACCCAGCGTGTCTTTAAAAAAAAAAAACGAAAAGCTAGGTGAAAAACCTTAATAAGCATGTAGAAAATCTGTTCATATCTTTTGTTTAATTTTTTTTTTTTTCCTTTTCTTTTCCAAAGTTTATGGGGATCGAAGCTTATGCGAGATTCGTTTCTAGCATGCAACCGAGACTTTGTGTACTTGAATTCGACAGTCATCGTCCAAAAATTCTGCTGGTGACATGATAAACAGTCAGTGCACTGTGTAATATTATAAGCAAGATTACGGAAGCACACCGTAATTCATGTATTATTCGAAAAGGATTTTCCAGTGCCGTCATCTTACTGCCGTGTTCCGGCACCTTCGTCCTTGGCCGACACGGTTTTGAGGCAAGTCACCTGCGCCTTTGGAGGAGTGAATTGATCATCGCCGGATCAAAGTCGAGGTTATGAGATGATCCGCGTTGATCTCAGATATATTTGGTTTTTCTTGCTACGCATAAAGACTATGCATATGCTAGTGAGTTGCTGGACAAAGCTGGTCCTTAACTGCTGATCAATCGGCACCAATGGTTCAAGCGTAAGAACGACCAACTACGTTTTGATGCCATCTTCTCCTCTGCCTGAGAAGCCTTTCGATTTATATCGTAAATTTGATCTTGAAGATGACATGACCAATAACTGATCAGCTTTGTAATTTTACCGGTTCACAACTTCGTGATTGCTTCACTGAAGCGAAAAATTGTGAGCAGGGCAGGGCCCAAGTACTCCTGTTCTTTCTTCCCTCACGAATTATGAATCTAAGTACAAATCGCTTGAAAGATCGACCCAGAATCCGCCTCACATTGATCATTCGGTTACGTGACAAAGCTGGTTTCCATCATCTGACGTTTCCTGTCATCATGGATCGGTGGGTGGGAAAAAACACACGCATTTAATTTGTTGGTAAACTGTTATGTGTTTTTCCTTTCTTACCATGAAAAATGTTGTAGTTATTCAATCATGTAGGCCCACGGCACGAAGAATATCGCGCAATTTCATTGCACCGGATCGCTATCGCTTTTCAGCGCGTTTCTCCAATAAATGTCCAAGTCATGTCATGCATTGGCCCACCAGGGGGTTGGCATTGTTGCCGTTGGCTGTAGATTGTAGAATGAGTTGCGAGAGTTGTGTTTTAAGGGCTTGGACCGGAGGGAAGAAAGGGGATACGGCGATCCTGGTGGGAGGTTGAAAAACCTGGGCGCCTTAGATTATTAGAAAAACTAGGTTTTGAGTGTATCATCCAAACCAAAAGAAACAAGTTTTTTAAAACTAATAAAAGACTTTAGTTTTATGAAGACCAATTGTTCACAAGACTAAGGTTCATGCCATACATGCATCCCTGTAGTATTTTTTGTACATGTGGAATATTCATTTACTGTTAATTGTTTACTTATCTTTATATATTCATTATTTACCTATCCTATTAACGTGTAGCTGTTAATCTTTCACATTGACATTCTGATTTAAAAGCGTTTTTTTTTTCATTCGTAGTTGTGTTTCTTTTTTTTAAAAAAAAATTACGCTTCATATTGACCGGAAAATGCTAAATATAGAACATTCATAAATTGTTTATAATCAGTAATCGATTTTTAAAACGCATGCCAACATAAGCTGATCGAATCGTCCTTTATTTTTTGATATTCTCAACCGATACGCGCTAAGTTTTTAGTATCCCTTTTGTTATGCCAATCTTACTTACTATAGGCCCTGGTTTGGCTTCAGTTTCCACAGCAGTTAAAGGAAAGAACAATGCATGTATTGTCATGCATATGGTATATACCAAAAGTAAGAATCCGGAAGACAAAGTAGGAAACGTTTCTGTGGGAAGTTGTATTGAGAGGGAAGGATATCTAATCTATTGAATTTGATGCGGTGATCTGATCCCAACTTCATTGAAATCCAAGACCTAGTATCGGTTCACGTATAGGAAAAACCGACCCGGATCCGCTTCATTTGCCACTGTATATTTGCGGGACCCGGGTCTTACAGACTGCACTAATTTTTCCGCGAGAGAGAGAGAGAGAGAGAGAGAGAGCAATGGCTCCCCCCGCCACCGCTGCAGCCCGCCCGTTAGTGACCGTCCAGTCTATGGAGGGCGACATGGCAATCGACGGCGCCGCTAGGAGGATGGCTCTGCTTGCTGAGGAGCAGAGGGTGAAGGCTAAGGCAGAGAAGCTAGAAAAGAAGAGGAAACAGCCGAAGGTCTATACTCTTTTCTTTCCCCCTTAACTTTATTGTAGTTCGTCCTTACAGCTTCATGTTTGTTATCTTCTCTTGCTCTCCTTTGGTGTTGATTACTTGGTTAGCTCCGCTTGGTGTTAGGAGTTAATATTATATGAGTTTATGCTTATGTTGTCAATGCTTTGCTCTTTGTAACTGTTTTTTTTTTTTCTTTCTTCTTCTTATGATCTTGTGATAATGGAATTATCTCTTCCTTTTCTTTCTGGTGCATGTTATGTAAGGTTAGTTGGGTTGTAGATCGATGTTCTTTAGTGACTTCATGTGCTTGCCCTCGGTAGTGACATCACGTGGTTGCCCTCGTTTTCTGTGACTTTGGGCGCTGAATTGCTTCCTGGTGGTTTTGAGCATCGCGTTCTTGATACACTTCACCTTTCGGATCAAAATGAGTTATTCTTACCAGTTGATTTTCACAATCACTACCGAGGGCAAGCACATGAAGTCACTAATGAACTACAACGTTTTGATCCATTTCCTTTCTTAGATGCTTACGTCCTTTTTGTTGGTATTTTGCTTTCAGATGTTGGTTCTTTGTTTCTTGATCTGGGTATGATTTCTTTACGATTTTGAATTTATCGAATGAACTTTTCACTTTTTGTTATACCAATTTTTTGTTGTCATTTCACTTTTTGTTATACCAATATTTTGTTGTCATTTGGCCTAAATTTTGGTTCTACTGTATCTGCTTAGTTGGCTTTTTCATCAACCATTAACAACCCATTAGTTTAAGGAACCATTATTTCTTTCCTCTTGGTAAATTTTTGCTATGGTTTAAGGAGTGCAGTACTGCCAAATGGAGGAATGTGCTGCAGAAATTTTTCCCTCTTCTCTTTTCCTCCTATATGTTCATATATCCCCTTGTTTATCTACACAGAGAGAAACTGCCACTAAGTGGGCCGTGAATCGTTATTCTTTAATCCAGTTTGTGTTAGAGAAGTCTAATTTTGCCCGTTGTTGATTTTTGTCGCTTTATATGTTGTTATAATACATTTGATTTACGACCTGTTGGGCATTAATCATTTTAACTTTCTATATTTAAGGCATTTGGAATTCCTGTTGGTGACGCTCAAAACCTCAAAGACCGCCTTTGTACAGTGGAAGATGTGGTATGTTCACCTAGGAAGGAACTCTTACAGATTAAAGGGATTAGAAAGGCAAAACTTGACAAGATTGTTGAAGCAGGCATGTCATCTTGATTGATAATTACATTTCTCTGTCTCTAATGTTCTTTGTCCAGTTCTTTCTGAAGAAAATTCCATCTTGCGCATGTTTTTATTATGATATTGTAAAGGTTTATTTCTCTTCTCATTTTTTGTGTGTTTGCCTTGTGCAGCATCGAAGCTATCCCTGGGTGCTAGTCAGATACATGCTCAACTAAAAATCATTCAGATAACTTCTGGTTCCAGAGAATTGGACAAGATTTTAGAGGGTATGTTCGTTGGTTTTACAATGGGAGTGTGAAATTTATCAGCTTAATGGATCTAACAACTACCTATATTCTTATTTTGAAAAAAAAGGAAGACAAAGGTTTTACTTTGTAGTTTGTGCAGGTGGATTTAAAACTGGTTCAATTGCTGAGATATATGGGGAATCCGGTTTAGGAAAAACTCAATTGTGTCACACATTATGTGTCACTTGCCAAGTAAGTGGTTATGTTCATGTCCTATGTTTTTTAATTGTAATTAGAAGGATTCAAGACAAAACTAGAAAACAACCAAACTGCCCCCCCGCTTCTTTTGATGGCGGGTCCTGCCAATCTAGGCCTTCATGTCTTCTTTTGTGACCAAAATGCAAGCTAGAAGCAATACTATGCCTTTGTTTGATATTTATAAGTTCTTAGTGTCTGGAACACTAGAAAGAAACGTCTGTTGCTGAGTTTTTACCTCTGAAGTTCTTGTCTTTTATGGTCGTTGGCAGACACTCTTACCAATGAACTTGAAAAACTTGGCAAAATCTAGTGGCAAGCTAGAAGTGACAAAACTGTAATGCACTGAGTGGAAGAAATACAATGTAGTCTTTTAAAAGCAAAGAATGAGTTTGCAACTCTTTCAGTATTATAAAAATGCTGATGTCAAAAATGATATAATCAACATCGAAACCCATGGAACTATTTGCATGTATTTCTTGGAACAATGTGTCTCACAATAGGACATTGACTTTCAAAATGCATGTTGATCAAGTATTTTCTTTTTCAGCTCCCTTTGGATCGAGGAGGTGGTGAGGGAAAAGCATTATACATTGATACATGTGGTTCTTTCACGACACAGCGACTCCTAGAGATTGCTGAAAGGTACAACAATTTTCATTTCAACCCCTGCCTGTTACAAGATATTCACTAACAAATTCTCTTTGAAAGTGCAGATTTGGATTAAATGGTGCGGAGGTGTTGGAGAATGTCTTTTGTGCTAGAGCCTATAATATTGATCATCAATCAATGTTTCTTCGAAAAGCAGCCTCAATGATGATGGAAACCAGGTTTCTTCTACAAACTTGTTGATTCCTAGGTTTTAGAAGCATCAACTTGCTTATCTTGCGGGCCTTCATATCATACTCTACTAATCACATTATCATTGCTATATGGAAACCACTCATTGTGTTTGTCTTTTGTGTTCCTTTCATTATTTGCACTCTATCTGCCGTTAACCTCTGGAGTAATTTGTTGAGCAGGTTTGCTCTCATGATTGTGGATATTGCCACGGCTTTATACTTGAAAGATTTTTCAAGAAGAGGAGAACTCCCAGCAGCGCAAATGCATCTTGCTAAGTTTCTCAGAAGCCTGCAGAAGCTCGCTGATGAGGTATTCATTAGCTTCTTTCTTTGGCTAGGTTTCTTTCATTTTTGATGACCATCTTTTTGTCATGTGTTGGTAGGTCATCCATATATTAGGGATTGATAGTTGATGGTGGTAGTGACTCATGGAAAAAGAAAATAAAACTAAAAGGTTTTCTGTGTTATCCTCTAATTGATGCTTTATTTTGCATGTTGTTTTTGTTCATTGTGTTCGACACTTGAATCAAGTCTATTTCACTTGCTCAGGCATCTTATATTCTTGGGTCTGTAATGAACTTTTGTAAAATGCCTATCTTTTGGTCACCTAAATTAAGCCACAGAACTTGATACTCCTATAGGAAGCATAGTTAGCTCCTTCTACTAAGATCTAGCTAGGTTTACGAAGCTACAGTTGGACTATGCTGCAGATTTCTTACGAATTTTCCTTGTTGTAGTTTGGTGTAGCAGTCGTGATAACTAATCTGGTCGTTGCAAAAGTGGATGGATCTGCTGGGCGCAAAATCAAGCCCATTTTTGGCAACATTATTGGACGTGCTTCTACCACGAGGTTTAATCCCAACTCTAGTATTTGTTCTCTAAGTTCTCTTACTAGTTTTATTATTATGAAGTTTATTGTAATGAGGTTCAAATGAGTTGGGTTCACTTGATTCACATGGCTGTCTGTCTGAGCGTGCAATTTGGCCGATTTTTTTGCATATTTCATTTATCCAGTAGGGCGTTATTTCTTATGGTAGGAGAATGTCCTTCAGTATGAAATTTTTATTTGTCTTTTGTGTATGTATATTTTCACTATTTCTTTAGATTTTTATGTATTTTTATATACTTAATCTGTGTTAGGGTTGCTCTACGCGAGGGGAGTGGAAAAGAGCGCTTATGTGAAGTAGTAAACTCTCAATGCGTAGTTAAGGCTGAAGCATGCTTTCGGATCTTCAGGGGAGGAGTGACTGATGTTGAGGACTGTGGGATGCAAGAAGACAAGGACAACTGACACATTGTCTTATATTTAATCTTCATGGAAAGCGTGACTGATGTTTTGAACCCAACGGGTTATTTTCTGAATTCCTGAAGATGGAACTAAGTACCTTTAAGACACAAGTGCTGCTGTTTTTTGAATTCATTAGGGCGCCTTACTTATCACGTTGGTCTTGGGCATGAAATGTATTTCATAAGATCAAAAATACCTCACTTTCTTTCATTTTTCATTTTATATGTTTGAAGACTTTAGGCGTCGTTTGGCAGTTGAATTACTATGTGACTAGAACCAAGTCTTGATGAATCTGTATTAATCTTTTCCACAAATTTATAAAACATCTACAAAAGTGTTTCATTTGCCAAGCTTTTTGCTCCACCACAAATCTATGAAAAATAAACCCTTTTGAAAAAAATTACCTAGGACGTAGTGGGTGGCTTAGTTAAGGGTAGGAACATATAAGTCTATGTAGAATCCCACCTCTAGCTAACTAGGATATCAGAATGTGGTGGATTACTAGTTAATTTCTTCTGTTTGATATCATTGATGTGTGTGTGCGCGTCTTTTCCAAAGAGAAGACCTTGCACCATTTGTGCCTCGGCGTAAGGTTCTTCTTGCGCTTTGGTTGAAGTGATGTCCCCGTCTCCTGTGCGTTGCATTCATGGAACCCAGGGTGACATTCATAAGCGAATCTCAGCATACTACTTGATTAGGAAGAATCTGATTTACCTGGGATCTCAAATCCTGAGTGATCCAAAATGTTGGAATCTTGGATCTGAGATTTCAAATCCTTGATTTTTAACTAGGGTACTCTTGCATATGTTCTTTGAAAGATGCATGAGGACTTTGCAGTCCTTGCGTTTTTAGTTCACAAACATCAAGTTAGACCCCCTTTTCCTTCTGGACAGTGATCCAGAGGTGTAAGTGACAGGGATCTTAAATCAGGGTTCTTAAATTTGAACTTTCATGTGTTATAAATCATGCACATTGAGTCAAGCCTTCAGATTAAATATTTGGAATAATTTAACTCTTCTAATTAAGTATCTAATTCCGGTGCAATTTTGAGACAAACGTGAACAGGAAGTACTATTCTATACAGGTTTCCTGAGCTAGCAAAAAAAGAGTATTCAAGACGGTGTATGTATATATTCCACTCCTAGCTACATCCAGTCCAGATTTCTCCATCTTCCTGTAGCTCCTCTGATACTGATATAATAAGATTGGCGGTGCTAGGCGCATCTTCATCTTTATATGTGTCTGTCTGCCTAGTTAGCTTCTCATTCAAGTAAGGCCATTCCCTTTCATCGACGAAGGACTGCCAATTAAATGACAGGTGGCCCATAAACCCAAATAATGATGCAGCCTTTCGAAAAGCCTCCTTTGACAAGGGCAGCCTCTACATTTGCAATTTGCAATCACGGACTTGTGGGGCTGTTTGGTTAGAGGAACACTTCCATGTATCTGCTCCAAAAAATTAATATAGATTTATTAAATACTTTCATAAATTCTAAAGTAAGGACTTCCATGCCTTGAAGTCGGACCGTTGCCTGACATAAACTGAGAAAGGTTCGTAAATCTAATTTGCCTGTCAGGAAGGAAGGTTATGCTGGTGTTGGCAATTATCTACAAGTTATTGCACAACAATAAAGGGCCTTAATTCTAATTAACGTAAGTATCTTTCCATCGCCAATGAAGCCCGCATGGCAACCCGTCAGGTCTTATTGATCTAACATGTTAAGCGGCACAAATAGTCCAGATTCGCAACCCTCCAGTTGGTGAAAGTACCCACATTGTCCTTTCTCTCCAGAGTACTCAAATTCAGATCCAGAAATTGTTAAGCCTTAATTAGCCTATTTCATATCTCATCTCTTGGCTTTAACAAAATAAATCTGCTCGGGCACTGCGCCTTGGTTCGGTCCTTTTCAATTTGAGGCACATTGCAAGCTCGCAGCTTGAGGAGAGGAGGAGAAGTGCTGTAATTTAAGGTGCCTCGGACGGGCTGCTGCTCAGCGCTGTGCAGCCACCATGAGCATGGCATGTGAGAGGGAGGATTCGCTTTAGTTGTTCTTTGGCTGGAGCGGTAAAATATTGCCTTTTGTGAATTCGTGTTCCTCACAGAAGCTACTCACGGTCTGCTTTTCCTTAGCATTCCTTCTCCCCGTGGCCCTTCGATGATTGGTTCTGCAAACTCAAATTGATGGCATGCGTCCCCCGCATATCCTTGCAATCGCCGTCTAAGCGACGCTTCAGCACTAGGATATAAATGGATATATATCCCATTAACAATCTGACTTGGAATTCGTTTGATCGGTTCTGGTGAAGAAGTCTGATTCCATTTTTTTAATCCAATTTAGTCACCAATCTAATTTTGTTATCAACCCGGCAACCATCTGGGACCTAATTAAAAGGATTCAACTGCAGTACATACATATAAAGAGCATATGCTAGTCAGAACGTACTGAATCCTAGTCAGAGTCCCGGTATCATAAATCCAATTAAGTTAGATCTGGAAAAAGGCAGGTCCAACCCAATCTGAAACTTATGAGTCCCATCTGTTATTCGATCATATTCTTATCTCACCTTCACTGGCTTTAACTTTGCCCGATCTCAAACGCCTGCATTTGTGAACACAAAAAAGCCAAGAGTTGCCCTAACTTCTCTCTTGAACAACAACATCAGTACAAAACCATTTTTTCCTACACCTATCAGATTATGATTCATCTGCTGCTTTCAAGGGAAGCGAATGGTAGTACATGCCCCCCATCTAGTTGAAGAGAAATCATGTGTTTGACTAGTACCGTAAACCGTCATTTTGTTGCAACATCGAAGTTATTGAGTGTTGCAGTAAATGGAGCTGCAAACAAAAAGAAATGGGAGACGAGGATTTCATGTTTTGTTTAACAAACATAGGCCTGCCAATATGTGGTCCGATAAGTGAAGGGAAAGGGGAGGGTTGTCCCTTTTTACCACCTTAGGAAAGGAAAAATTTCTCTGTGACCTTTGTTGAAACTCGGTGAACCTCTTAGGGTTTCCATCTTTCGTTATATATTTACCTTATTTTATAAATTCTGACAGGTATGTTTCTGATTTTTCAAGAGAGTATGATGAGACCTTGCAATTGCCTTAGAAAGTTAAGTTCTATCAGGGTGGCAAACGCATCAAGAATGTCGTTCGACAGGTTGCAGATCCTTGAAGCGCACAACTGAACAGAAAAGATGCGCAACATTTTGTTGTTCCACTGATTAGCTTAAGGTTTTTAATATAAATCTACGTGACAATGTGTCAGGCTGTCAGTCATCCAAAGCTTTGGCAGGAACATGAGGAGGCGCTCTGGAAAACGGAAAACTATGCTTTTCTTTTGCAGTTCTGAGGCAAGGACCTCAAATCTTTACTAGACAAGGTTTTTACCACACTGAAGACTTTAAAATGCTCATACAGTCGCTTATATTATAAGTTAAAATAGCCGCAACTCTGTGCCACCGTCCGAAAGATGTTCAGACTCCAGTTAAGTATTAACTAGCGCTTAAAACATCAGGTGTTGCGCAATACTTAAACTGACTTGCTTGAATTTATGATTTGATCATGTTCCTGTTAGCTTTACTTGAGAATGAAATTCCCTCACGACCTTGACCCCGACATTTTCATAATAAACCACTTAAAGCAAACATCTGACTGTTGGAACTCTTTCTCGTGGGGTTCTGCAGTTCTTTGAATCATCCGAGAGTTCAGAATCATCGGAAACGCGAGCGATTTCTTCATCGTAATCGCGATCTTCTCGTTCCATGTGTTCGTTCTCGGGTTCAATCTCCTTGGCGGTTGATCTTCTGGTGCGAGGCACCATAGAAGGATGTGAATTTTGTCTGACCTGTTACAAGGGTTTTCCTTTCTCCTTGACCATGGAGACGAGTGGGGAAAGGGTCGTGCCCGTCAGGGACTCGGTTTTAACGGTCAGTATTTCAAAATTGTAAAAAGGGCGGACCGGCTCGACGATTGAGTCTCGTTGGATCCAACGACATACTTATACCTAAATCGTTTGGGTCCAACAGGTATATAAATGAATTTTGCTGGACTGGGTGAGCAACTGCCCCCACAAGCAAACTAATGTTTGTTTGTCACTGGTAAAATTTTATGAAATTCAAATCAAATTTCAAATTTTAGGCGGTGTTAGAAGAAGAAGAAGAAGAAGAAGACAAGATTTTACGGGGTATGTTCATTGGTTTCACAATGAAGTGTGAAAGTTATCAGCCTAATGGATCTAACAACTACTTATATTCTTAATCTAAAAAAAAAAAAAAAGAGAAAGGTTCTACATTGTAGTTTGTGCAGGTGGAATTCAAATGGGAGTAATTACTGAGATATATGGGGAGTCTAATTCAGGCAAAACGCAAAAAAGAAGAAGAAGAATAAGAAGAAGAAGTTCAAGAGAAATAGACAAGATTTTACGGGGTATGTTCATTGGTTTCATAATGGAGTATGAAAGTTATCAGCCTAATGGATTTAACAATTACCTATATTCATATTCAAAAAAAAAAAAGGAAGACAAAGGTTCTACATTGTAATTTGTGCAGGTGCAATTCAAATGGGAGTAATTACTGAGATATATGAGGAGCCTAATTCAGGCAAAGCTCAAAGAAGAAGAACAAGAAGAAGAAGAAGAAACTTATGGTCCGAGAGAAATAGACAATATTTTACGGGGTATGTTCATTGGTTTCACAATGGAGTGTGAAAGTTATCAGCCTAATGGATCTAACAACTACCTATATTCTTATTCTAAAAAAAAAGGAAGACAAAGGTTCTACATTGTAGTTAGTGCAGGTGGACTTCAAATGGGAGTAATTACTGAGATAAATTGTGAGTCTAATTCAGGCAAAACTCAAAAAAGAAGAAGAAGAAAAAAAAAAAAAACTTCTGGTTCGAAAGAAATAGACAAGATTTTACGGGATATATTCATTGGTTTTACAATGGAGTGTGAAAGTTATCAGCATAATGGATCTAACAATTACCTATATTCTTATTCTAAAAAAAAAAGGAAGACAAATGTTCTACATTGTAGTTTGTGTAGGTAGAATTCAAATGAGAGTAATTACTGAGATATATGGGGAGTCTAATTCAGGCAAAACTCAAAGAAGAAGAAGAAGAACAAGAAACTTCTGGTTTTTACGGGGTATGTTCATTGGTTTCACAATGGAGTGTGAAAGTTATGAGCCTAATGTAT
Organism: Nymphaea thermarum; assembly: GCA_011799765.1. Lineage (NCBI taxonomy): Eukaryota > Viridiplantae > Streptophyta > Magnoliopsida > Nymphaeales > Nymphaeaceae > Nymphaea > Nymphaea thermarum. The sequence continues at coordinate 349,347 of JAANDH010000125.1, forward strand.
CTAACAACTACCTATATTCTTATTCTAAAAAAAAAAAAAGACAAAGGTTCTACATTATAATTTGTGCAGGTGGAATTCAAATGAGAGTAATTACTAAGATATATGGAGAGTCTAATTCAGGCAAAACTCAAAGAAGAAGAAGAAAAAAAAAAAACTTTTGGTTTGAGAGAAATAGTCAAGATTTGACGGGGTATGTTCATTGGCTTCACAATCGAGTGTGAAAGTTATCAGCCTAATGGATCTAACAACTACCTATTCTTATTCTAAAAAAAAAAAAAAGACAAAGGTTCTACATATAGTTTGTGCAGGTGAAATTCAAATGAGAGTAATTACTGAGATATATGAGGAGTCTAATTCAGGCAAAAACTCAAAGAAGAAGAAGAAGAAAAAGAAAAAACTTCTGGTCCGAGAGAAATAGACAAGATTTTACGGGGTATGTTTATTGGTTTTACAATGGAGTGTGAAAGTTATCAACCTAATGTATCTAACAACTACCTATATTCTTATTCTAAAAAAAAAAGGAAGACAAAGGTTCTACATTGTAGTTTGTACAGGTGGAATTCAAATGAGAGTAATTACTAAGATATATAGGGAGTCTAATTAAGGCAAAACTCAAAGAAGAAGAACAAGAAAAAAAAAAATAACTTCTGGTTCGAGAGAATAGACATGATTTTACGAGATATGTTCATTGGTTTCACAATGGAGTGTGAAAGTTATCAGCCTAATGGATCTAACAACTACCTATATATTCTTATTCTAAAAAAAAAAGGAAGACAAAGGTTCTACATTGTAGTTTGTGTAGGTGGAATTCAAATGTGAGTAATTACTGAGATATATGGGAAGTATAATTCAGGCAAAACTCAAAGAAGAAAAAGAAGATTTTACGGGGTATGTTCATTGGTTTGACAAAGAAGTGTGAAAGTTATCAGCTTAATGGATCTAACAACTACCTATATTCTTATTCTAAAAAAAAAAAGGAAGACAAAGGTTCTACATTGTAGTTTGTGTAGGTGGAATTCAAATCGGTGTAATTACTGAGATATATGGGGAGTCTAATTCAGGCAAAACTCAAAGAAGAAGAAGAAAAAACTTCTGGTTCGAGAGAAATAGACAAAAGTTTACGGGGTATGTTCATTGGTTTCACAATGGAGTCAAAGTTATCAGCCTAATTGATCTAACAACTACCTATATTCTTATTTTTTTTTAAAAAAGAAAGACAAAGGTTTTTACATTGTAGTTTGTGCAGGTGAAATTCAAATGTGAGTAATTACAGAGATATATGGGGAATCTAATTGAGGGAAAACTCAAAGAAGAAGAAGAAGAAGAAAAAGAAGAAGAAGTTCGAGAGAAATAGACAAGATTTTACGGGGTATGTTCATTGGTTTCACAATGGAGTGTGAAAGTTATCAGCATAATGGATCTAACAACTACCTATATTCTTATTTAAAAAAAAAGAAAAAGACAAAGGTTCTACATTGTAGTTTGTGTAGGTGAAATTCAAATGGGAGTAATTACTGAGATATATAGAGAGTCTAATTCAGGCAAAACTCAAAGAATAAGAAGAAGAAGAAGTTCGAGAGAAATAGTCAAGATTTTACGGGGTATGTTCATTGGCTTCACAATCGAGTGTAAAAGTTATCAGCCTAATGGATCTAACAACTACCTATATTCTTAATTTAAAAAAAAAAAGGAAGACAAAGGTTCTACATATACTTTGTTCAGGTGAAATTCAAATGATAGTAATTACCGAGATATTTGGGGAGTCTAATTCAGGCAAAACTCAAAGAAGAAGAAGAAGAAGAAAAAAAAAAAACTTCTGGTCCGAGAGAAATAGACAAGATTCTACGGGGTATGTTCATTGGTTTAACAATGGAGTGTGAAAGTGATCAGCCTAATGGATCTAACAACTACCTATATTCTTATTCTAAAAAAAAAAGGAAGACAAAAGTTCTACATTGTAGTTTGTACATGTGGAATTCAAATGGGAGTAATTACTAAGATATATGGGGAGTCTAATTAAGGCAAAACTCAAAGAAGAAAAAGAAGAAGAAAAAAAAACTTCTAGTTCGAGAGAAATAGACATCATTTTACGAGATATGTTCATTGGTTTCACAATGGAGTGTGAAAGTTATCAGCCTAATGGATCTAACAACTACCTATATTTTTATTCTAAAAAAAAAAGGAAGACAAAGGTTCTACATTGTAGTTTGTGCAGGTGGAATTCAAATGGGAGTAATTACTGAGATATATGAGAAGTATAATTCAGGCAAAACTCAAAGAAGAAGAAGAAGAAGAAGACAAGATTTTACGGGGTATGTTCATTGGTTTCACAGAGAAGTGTGAAAGTTATCAGCTTAATGGATCTAACAACTACCTATATTCTTATTCTAAAAAAAAAAAAAAGACAAAGGTTCTACATTGTAGTTTGTACAGGTGGAATTCAAATCGGTGTAATTACTGAGATATATGGGGAGTCTAATTCAGGCAAAACTCAAAGAAGAAGAAGAAATAACTTCTGGTTCGAGAGAAATAGACAAAAGTTTACGGGGTATGTTCATTGGTTTCACAATGAAGTGTCAAAGTTATCAGCCTAATGGATCTAACAACTACCTATATTCTTTTTTTTTTAAAAAAAAAGGAAGACAAAAGTTCTATATTGTAGTTTGTGCAGGTGGAATTCAAATGAGAGTAATTACAGAGATATATGGGGAGTCTAATTGAGGCAAAACTCAAAGAAGAAGAAGAAGAAGAAAAAATTCTGGTTCGAGAGAAATAGACAAGATTTTACGGGGTTTGTTCATTGGTTTCACAATGGAGTGTGAAAGTAATCAGCCTAATGGATCTAACAACTACCTATATTCTTATTTAAAAAAAAAAAAAAAAGACAAAGGTTCTACATTGTAGTTTGTGCAGGTGGAATTCAAATGGGAGTAATTACTGAGATATATGGGGAGTCTAATTCAGGCAAAACTCAAAGAAGAAGAAGAAAAAAGTTCTAGTTCGAGAGAAATAGACAAGAGTTTATGGGGTATGTTCATTGGTTTCACAATGGAGTGTCAAAGTTATCAGCCTAATGGATCTAACAACTACCTATATTCTTATTCTTAAAAAAAAAAAAAGGAAGACAAAGGTTCTACATTGTAGTTTGTGCAGGTGGAATTCAAATGTGAGTAATTGCTGAGAAATATGGAGACTTTAATTCAGGCAAAACTCAAAAAAGAAGAAGAAAAAAAAAAACTTCTGGTTCGAGAGAAATAGACAAAATTTTATGGGGTATGTTCATTGGTTTCACAATGGAGTGTGAAAGTTATGAGCCTAATGGATCTAACAACTACCTATATTCTTATTCTAAAAAAAAAGGAAGACAAAGGTTCTACATTGTCGTTTGTGCATGTGGAATTTAAATGGGAGTAATTACTGAGATATATGGGGAGTCTAATTCAGGCAAAACTCAAAGAAGAAGAAGAAAAAACTTCTGGTTCGAGAGAAATAGACAAGATTTTACGGGGTATGTTCATTGGTTTCACAATGGAGTGTGAAAGTTATCAGCCTAATGGATCTAACAACTACCTATATTCTTATTCTAAAAAAAAAAGAAAGTCAAAGGTTCTACATTGTAGTTTGTGCAGGTGGAATTCAAATGGGAGTAATTACTGAGATATATGGGGAGTCTAATTCAGGCAAAACTCAATTATGTTACACATTGTGTGTCACATTCTTGGTTAGTGGTTATGTTCCCGTCCCTTGTTTTCTATGTTTAATTAGAAGGATTCAAGACAGAACTGGAGAACAACCAAATTGGTCTCGCCAAAATGCATGTTGATCATGTATTTTCTTTTTCAGCTCCCGTCGGATCAAGAAGATGGTGCAAGAAAAGTATTGTACATTGATTCAAGAATTGCATTTCACACAGAGCGGCTCCAAGAGATTGCAGCAAGGTACAACATTTTCCATTTCGACCCCTGCCTGTCACAAGATATTCACTCACAAATTCTCTTTGAAAGTGCAGATTTGAATTACCGGACCATCAAGTGTTGGAGAATGTTTTTTGTGCTAGAGCCCATAATAATGATTAGCAATCAGAGCTTCTTTCTAAAGCAGCCTCAATGATGATGGAATCCAGGTGTGCTTAGCTTTGTTAGGGTAGTATTGCAATTATGGAACTGCATATAATTTGGAATTTTTAAGGTTACAAGATAGTAGTGCAATCATGGAATCATGGAACTGCATATAATTACGAAGTTTTAAGATTACGCATATTAGCAGAAAGGTTCCAAGTCGGGCCTTTAGGTACTTGCTTGTACTACCATGATAGCTTTCTTTTTCTTTTTCTGCTTCTTAGGTTGAGAGATTCTGTCGTTCACCCAAGAGAGTAAAATACTATGGCCTGTCACCCTGGCCTCAGGGTCAATACTTGCCTTAGATTCACCTAGGGAGAAGATGCCCACATATTTTGAACCAGCAACTGCCCATCTCTTGAGGGGAATGGACCACATGGTTCCATGTATCGGATCCATGTCGAGGTTCAAATTTTCTACACCCATTCTCATAAAAAAGAAAAAAAAAAAAAAGGGAAACGGCACTGAATTTTCAAAAGATAAGCATAACCTTGCAAAAGATTGATAATTACAAGGTTCATTTATTACAGTCATGCAATGATTTTTTTCGTGTGGCAAGGGGCTAGGGCGACGTGGTTCTCCTGCCGCCAGCGACGTACAACCAATCAACCCTTTTGCCGCAGCTGGGTTGGCAAATAAGACAATACCTGTCCATTTTCCCTTCTTTGCTCTACCGGATCTGATCACGACCACCGAATCCGATGTACTTCCGATCCCTTCAGTTAACATCAAAAGCCTAACTTCCACCGGAATACGTTGATTTCAGGGAGTGGAAAAGTTCAGGGGGCTGGAGGGAGCGTGAACCATACATTCCCAAGGTTGAAAGTAGAACGTGGCGAAAATACTGTCCTCCAGTTCATTCGCTGTTTATCTCTATGGCTGGACAGATGTACAATCTCGTCGACGCACTGCCGACCAACCCAGATCTCTAGGCTCTATCTAAGAGGAGGGGTCAGAATCTGAGTTTCCCTAGAAAGATGCATGAAAGCTGCATCCTACTGGCTGGGCGGTATTTTCTGATCAAATCTACTGCTAGCGAGAGATATAATTTTGAAAAATTTGATGGACTAATATACTTATAGTTTAATTTACAAGTGTTTGCGATACAAGTAGGGAGCCACCCACCCTCCCAGCATCCTTCCATTGGAACTTAATGTTAAGCAAGTACTTCATTTGTCAAATTGCCAATCCTTGAACGAGTTAAGTACGACAGACTCATTCCCATCGTGGGACACAAAATCTATGGACAAATCAAATTAGATTTGGATCTTAACAGGAAAGAGGCACTCATCGTACTGTGGATTCATTTGGCTGCAACGCATCGTGAAATGGTTGGAGGTATGACCAAACTGACGGGCCACAACTAGTCCATAATCACAACCACTCGATTTACAATGGGGAGGACGATCCAGAAGTCAGTTCCCAATGGCTGCTTCTCCCCCTTTCTTGAGCGAGTTGGGTTTGGTTGGATTCGGACCCGGCCATTGCTCTCACTTCTTTCCTCTCTAGCCTGTGGTGGGGAGGATAACCACTTTCGTAAATCGTAAGTCCATTCTTTAGTCGTTCTGGAAGAAATTTTTTATTTTTCTTTGGGAAAAACTCAGTCGCTGTACTGATTTTATTTCAAGCCGGTTCGAGTTTCCCTCCAATTTGCTTCATGTTTGGTGTTCAATTGAACGTGTATTTGAACGAGGGGTTACTGCAATTTCTTTCTTCCCGCTTCTTCTTCACTTGATCTATTTCTTTATCCGTTAAATGGTACCTTTCCGTTTTATCTACTGCTTCTACAGCAAATTCCATCCAATGTGAGCTGTTCTTGGTGCGACTAACTTTCTCAATCTACTTCTAAGTCTGTTTTGGGTTCACGTCGATTCCAATGTACAATGCTCCTTGTACTGTACGTATTTTATTTTCCCCCTTGCTCGAGTAGCTCAAATTGAAGATCGATTTCTCCTGGTACAGTTTAGTATAGTTCATCTTTGTCGGTGCTCAGTTGGTTGTGTGTACAACTATAATGCTACTGCTGCTGTAAGCTCTCGTTTTTACTTATTGCGCTAAAATTTGCCTTAGCTCAAGCGCTACTGGAGGGTCGATTCGAGTATACCTTTGCTCTCTCCCAATGAATTTGTGCCTTACGACGCCCATTTCAGTCTAGTTCACCTTTTCCGATAGCATATAAGAAGTTCCATTCTGAAATTCGTTGTTAGGCAATCTCTTGAATCTGCTCTACTTCCTTTGATACTTATTTTTTTCTTTTGTTTGGTAGCATCTTGATTGCTTCCGTCAACTAAAAAATGGCCCTGGTGGCACAGCACGCATCATATATGCAATGCATTGTTTCTCAGATAAAGAGCTTTGCCCGTTACTGCGACAATTCTGGTCCTAATGTAGCAGCTTCTAAGGATATTGTATCCGTCACTAGATTGTCTCTTTCACATTCATATCGTCTCTCTCGATTTTCAACTGATCCCTGCCAAAGATTTCCGTTGGAGTGACAAAATTCGGAAGTAGGAAGGCATGGGGAAGGCGCCCGGTACAATTGGCTGTTAGCACTTCTGGTGTTCGAAGTGCAACTACATCTAGAAGAAAAGAAAGATTGGGCTCTTGTTTGGTTTTTCCACCTTCCACTGGTAGTAAGCCTCATTCCATTATCAGGTTTCTGGGTGGTGCCTTCATTTCGGCAATTCCCGAAGTTGCATATGGGTAAACTTCTCCTTTTCATGCTTGGCCAGGACCTTTATAAACATTTATTCTTTGTGAATTTGATATGATCTGCTGGTATGCAGCTTATTGATTGATTTGTTGGCGAGGGAAGATTTTCTTGTGGTTGCTGTGCCTTACAACGTGACGTTTGATCATGAGAAAGCAGCCAAGGAAGTTTATGGAAAGTTCAATACGTGTTTGGATATGCTGTATGCCACCGGTTTGCCTGATGCTGATTTATCGCCCAGTGATGTGCTGGGGCTTCCAGTTTATTCTGTTGGCCACAGGTTTGTAGCATTTTGCAATTGTTGTTAGCATGTCCTTTGTTTCTGCTTTGTTTTGCTTTTTCTCATGTTTTTGCTGACAATTTATTTTGTTGAAGAAGCTTATGTATGGACTTACACAGACTTACTGACCATTTAAACTTCTCATAGGCATTTGGATATATGGCTAATTTCATATTTAGATGAAGAGCTATTCTTGTGCACTCTTTCCTGTCACGTTATCGATGCTTATCCTTTAATGAACTTCTAGTTGCAGACTTACAGCAGTGTATGCGGCCACCCATGCTCTGCTAGTGGATTCTATATTTTCTGGTAAAATTGAACCTTGAACCTTTTGGTGTTAGAATGGAAATCATTGGCCTTTTTCATCTGCAATAAGACCTTGTCCATAAAACAGAATCTTTGAAACTGTCCTCATGCAGAGGGATGGAGGAAGGGGCTCCACATTGCCCCTTGCTTGCGGTGTTGAGAGAGATAGAGTCCTCCATTTCTCAAACTGAGAGATGGAGGAAGGAGATTACTCATGGACTGACCTCCTCCCTTTATGTGCCGTTTTTGGGTCAGAAAAGAAGTCTCAGATTTAGATATGTGTGTGCATGTGAAAGAAATTGCCATGTCCTACCCTCCATGCTGTACCTGCGTGTTCCTGCATTCCAAACTTGCTAAATAGAAAGATACTTGGTTTACCGTTTACTGTTCAAAGTTGTACAATTCCGTATGTTTTCATTCTGAATTTATTTATATTATTATTATTTGATTTTAGTTTGCACTTGCAGCAATGGAGCTCTCCTTCAGTTACATTCAGGAAGTTACTTTTCTGAGATGATACCAAAGGTTAGTGCTTCCCAGATTACCTTTAATACTCTGAAGCTTTACTAAACATGGCATGTATGATGTCCTTGCTGCAAAAGTGGACATAAATATGTAAAGTCACTTGGCAAAAAATAGTTGCAGACTGTAAGGCTTTTAAGAAATAATTTGTTGACCGAATTCTAATTAAATTTTTTTCTTGAAGGCTAATGCTGTTATCTCCTACAACAATAGACCAGCTGCAGAGGCTGTCCAATATTTTGAGCAGGTGATGCCCGTACGCTTGTGGTTTATTCTAGCAGATGTTGATGACTTGATTACCATACAGTATGTAATGAACCAGAGTGAAACTTTTATTTTTCAATTATTTTCACTGAAAGCAGTTCATTACACAAACAGAACTGCAGGATGTGGTTAATGCAGGATAACCTTTACTGTGGATAAAGTTATCCTTGCTGTACACGATGGCAACAAAAAACTAGTGAAATTATTATATATAATTTCACCTGCAATATAGTTTTGTTTGGCTCAAAATCTCGAGAAGACACACAAGGAAGATCGTACAGAAAACCTTGGTTAGTTTAGTGAATTATTTATGTAACCTGGTTAATATTTTTCTCTTTCAAACTACTTTGTCTGATATATGCATTTTTCATATCTGATTTTGTAGTTTGTCTTCTCTAGCTGACAGTTTGCGTTTCAAATTTTTGACTGGTGCAAACATATATATGAGTACATGCAATTGTAAATCTATCCAATATGTTGGCTAAATAATATCAATTATATAGTAGAGGGGACGGCATGAATTAAAACTATATAATTGATGAATTAAAACCTTAATGACGTGTCTTAAATTATATAATTGATATTATTTAGCCAACATTGAAGAGGTTATCTTTCTTTCGCGATATAGTAGCCTTGCAACATTCAAGATTATGATATTGTTTAGCCAACACTGAAGATGTTATCTTTCTTTTGCGATTCAGTAGCCTTGCAAAATTCAAGATTACACTCCTATGTTCGAGAGCATGAAATGTTCCATTACTGAGAATAGAAAAATTCAAGCAAAATTTAGTAGGGAGCTTATAACTCCCACTGAAAATTTTGGAAAGGCCATATGTTGAATGTAAAACAGAAACTTGACCTTTTTTTTTAACTAAAGGAAGGACTAAGAGTATACATGAAGTTTACTTGATTGACTCTGATCTAAATCCTCAAGATTTAAAAAACCATAGATTTGAGATTAGATCTTTCCTCCTCTGATTTTAAATCAAACTTCTTTTTAATACCAAAAAAAAAAAGAAAAAAAATGATTTCAAATGTGGTTTTAACGCCATACCTAAGATCCTCAGTTTGATGAACTATGACTTTTACCATAGATCTTTTGATCCACATAAGATCAATGGAAATAATATATCTTCCTTATCATTTGGATTTATACACGTGCACCTTGGATCCAAACTTGCAATAGTCGGTTGGGAGCCAAACTCAAAAACTTTGGCTGATCATATATGAAATTCTATTTTTTAAAGAATTATGTTTTTTTGTTAACTACACATTAAAATAAAATTTGTGTCTTTAATGTAGGAGCATTATACAAAGCCTACACCAAGCACCAATGTAGCCCTAAACCTTAAGGGCAAAAAGATACTTCTATTTTTTTCTAGGTGATTCCCTAGCTTATACAGAGCAATGAACCTTATTACCTTTCCCCTAGCTAATGTTGCTAGTTCTCTTGCGTATTAGTCAAAAATGTTATATCAGCCTATATTTAAAAGCAAATAATATCTATTTCTTATTTTTAATATAATTATTTATTCATCGACCGGTGACTCGTCGGCTAGTACCACCCAATGTGCCATATCGTTTAGATGGCGTCAAAACTGATTTCAACTAGCGGGCACTGCCGCTTGAAGCACGGGAAAAAAAAAGTTGTGTGTCGTGCGCACACAGTAAACGAGGAGAAAAGAATATTTTGGTAATTTATTAAAAAAAAATATCGTTTGTAGTTTTTTTACTTTTTTTTGCATTTCTAATTTTGTCTTTACAAAATGTTTGTTTTAATGTAAACTAAAGATATTTTAGTCATTAACCACACTGAGGCATGAACATTCAGGACATGACAGCACGAACATGACACAGGTTGAGAAGCTATGTTCTTCTTTTAGATCTACTTTTCAGTGGGCCCTTTGCTTACAAAGAAGAAAAGGATGGTTCTTTGCTTAGGAAAGGAGGAGGAGGACAAGTTTGTTGCTTGCACTTGGTAGAGATACATGCCCATCAAAAGTTTTATAAAAGCAACTCAAAATCACATTGCCAACTCCAAGACTTCAAAATTACATGCGGGTGCGCACATCAAACCTGAGTTTGGTGGCTCGAACGCCCCGCAGCTAAAAAAATCATGGCTCCACCATGAGTTGCTAACGCTCAACTTTCTCAGGTTTGTTGCTGATTAAGTTCAAGTGCCACCTTCCTCTTGCTATGATTTTCATGACTATGTTATGGTAGTTGAACGTAACTTAGTGTGCATTTACTGATTATGCGAGTATATATTATGCTTATACATAATGTATAGTTCTTTGGAATGATTCGATGTTGATACTCCTTTTTGAGCAAATCTGGTCAGAAAAATTAGGGCTTGTTCAGGTATAGGGTAGTTTGGCAACAGAGATACTTTCTCTATAAATCTGATTCAAAGATTGGAGCAAGTTACAAAGTGTCTTTACTGTCAAACAAACAATCATGATGGTGCCTTGAATATAGGAACCCAGCTGAATATCCATCTCCACTCACTGCAGATTCCTTGGTTGGCTGTGACAGTGATTATTAACTTGTTGCCGCTATTCACTACCGCAACTACCACCTATTCCACCATTATCGCCGTCTGACTGCTGCTATAGCTGCTGAGTCGACGCCACAACCACCACCACCATCGTATTCGTGCCCCTTAATTGATCATCCGCTGCCTCCGTTACCACCATTACTGCCAGTAGGAAGGACGTCAGTGGGCTGGGTTTGAGCCGGTGATCCAACGTAACTCAACCTCTTTATGTGGGTTTGGTAGGGGTTGCACCTGGATCCAGGACAAAACGGATCGGATTTGGTAATAACAGCGGGACCAGGGTATGATCCAGCCAACAAATATCGATGTATATGTCAATGCGGTTGGTTCAGACTTAAGACTCCCATTTGTGCCAAGGGAAAGGTTTGATTTTAGAATCTACGGATTTCAAGTTGGGAATGTCAAGATCAAATCAAACAAGTGGTGATCAAACACAGGGAAAGTGGGCAACAATTGAGATGCGGTATTGAATAAGGGCTGCCAAAAGAGTGGTTCCATTATTCACCAACAAGGGGACCTTAATAATGGAGGCAATTGTGGGGGAGGCCAACTCATTGAGGTTGGTGATAAGTTCGGACCTGAAAGACCCCAGCGATGGATGTGTTCACGTGAACAGGTTCCTCATGTACCTGACATGGATGGTGTGGAGTCTGGATCCCTGTTGGCGAAACTGCTTTTGCCACACATCTCCTTCAATAGCAAATTGCCAGCCAAAAATACACGTAGCCACCTTACTTTTAGTGCCTGAAAATCGCAAGAGCCAATTCCTTTGAGACACCGGAGATGTTGAAATTCTAGTTCCATTACACCGCCCCTTTATTTGTTTTCGATTAATTTCCTATGGCACACAAACAACAAACATACAACAAAGAATACGCAAAAAATTTAGAAGTGGGGTTGTGCAATAAACTTCAGCTGGTCAGGACAAGCTTTTATCGGTGCATATGTCTTGCTACTTTTTTCATATTCATTTTTCAGAATCTTAATATGACTAGTTTTCTCGAGATTGGACAACCCAATGAAATTTGATTACTTCAAATTTCAAATTTATCTATCTAATATAATATGCTTTTGTTGATATGGGAAAAGATCCATACTAAAATCTTATGTTCATAAAATTAAAGAATTTGTGTCCAACCTAGGATGTATACATGAAATTCTCATCTTACTTCTTACATTACACAAGGATTGATCTAGGATCAAAAGATTGAAAGGCTGATTTTAAATCCATGGAACTCAAATATTAAGGATCTTATATCAAAATAACGAGAGAGGGTCAAACATGTATTAATGTAATAATTTAACCTCCTATTGGCAAATAATATCGGCTTCTAAAGCAAATAGTTCAGCCGTAATCAAATAAAATTCGTTATAAATTTCTGATCTACTTTGAAAATTAGATAGCTAAATCCAAGACTTTTATGTGTAAAAAACATGCAATAATCAAGTGGGAGCTGTGTTGGATCGAGTCCCCATCTTGATCCAACGTAGCTTTTGGGCAGAGGGCATACACTTCTTAAGAAGAAAAAGAAAGTTTGAAAGAGTCATTTAAGCGCAAGTTTTTAATTCAACCAACTTTTCTGTTTTTATATTTAACCATCTTAAGTTGATGCGCTTGTCTTCCTCCAAAAGTTTGAGTCATATGTTTTGTTTGTCGTTTTGCCATTGCTTTCTTAACCCGTTTCCTCTATTTTTTTTACATTATACAAGATGTTTTACTCTAATAATCGCTGCACTTGCATTCTTGTTTTTTTGTCTCTTTCTAATCTCAATCTCGTTCATGTTTCTTATTAATCTTCGTTTTGTTTCCGTTGACTTTATTTGTTTGTTTGTTTGCAACATAGTTGAGAAAACATGATTATTTATTGGGAGGTTTATCCGTCTAGCTTCTATGAGGGCAGTGTTGTATACTTCAACCAGTATTGGATATTTCTGAAATTTGGATACAAAGGACGTGATTTTGGTGATCTTCCTCCATTATTCGCTGTCTCTGGAAGTTGGGAGAGGACATGATCTTTAATCATCAACCGTTGTTGGCTCTTTCTGAAATGTACAGAGGAAATGAGTGAGAAGGGACTGCCACAAGGGGAAGAGGAGAAGGGAATCCATGTCGCCAACAAGCAAAATGCTGATGATTGTGATGATGCTGGTAATAGCAATGGCTGTTGCAGCAGCAATAGTAGTATGGAGAATTAAAACAAGAAGAAGAAGGAGGAGACCAGCTGCTGCATCATACATTGGGAGAGAAGAGACGGAGGAAATTTTGGTGTCTTCTGCAGGATTGCCTTCAGATACAAAGGCACATCGTGGTGAATCTGAGGAATGCCCTGCAACTTCTTGCTCGTCGCCCCCACCCGCAGCAGTTGCGGGAGATGAAGGTGAGGACCACGCAGTGTCTTCGTTGAGGTACCCTTCAGGTCCTTCAGGATCAGAGGATGGGGCTGGTGGTGTGTTTGAGTTTGAAGTGTTCATCAGCTTCAAATGGCAAGACACGGCCAATGGCTTCTGTTGGCAACTCCATGAGGCACTCAAGCAGAAAGATGTAGGTGCTTTCCTCGTGAATGCCGATGTTGAGATGTTGAACACACGGGATATGAGTGAGAAGGCATCTGAGGCCATGAACAAGGCGGAGGTCTTCATACCCATCTTCTCCAAAGGCTATGCGGGGAGCAGATCCTGCCTTGATGAGATGGCCAAGATTGTCGAATGCAAAAAATTGATGCTTCCTGTGTTCTATGACATTGAGCCAAGGGAAGTCAGAAACCAAATGGGACCATTTGAAGCCGCCTTCAAGAGATATGAACAGGATGAGGGATTGGACAAGAAGAAGGTAAAGGCATGGAGGGATGCTCTTAAAGAAGTAGGGGAAATCAAGGGATACCATGTGAAGACCGACGCTGAAGGGTATGCTCTCTCCCTCTTCTTTCTCTGAAAAATAAAAATCGTCACAACAATAACCTTTTGAACGGAGAAATGAAAACCATTCTAAACTAGGAAACAAAAACTGTCACAAAAATAACCTTTTCTTTAACTCGCTAAGGACATTTCTTCTGTTTCGATTCAACAATTCAATCCGCTCTTCTTTTTACAATACTTAGTTCTTGCGGTTGTTTACTTTTTCGCAGGCAAGAGAGAAAGCTTATACAGTTAATTGTTAAGAGGGTAATAGATGGAGTAAACAAGATGTCTGTTAATGTAGCTAAGTACCCTGTTGGGCTTGATTCGCGAGTGTCCGACGTGATGGAGTTGTTGGATCTACAAGATTATCGTTCTCGAATGTTAGGTATCTGCGGCATCGGAGGAGTTGGAAAAACAACCCTTGCGAAGGCTATCTACAATAAATTGTCTTCGAGCTTTGAGGCTCGCTGTTTTCTGTTCGGTATTAAGGAAACATCAAAAAAATTCAATGGGCTTGTTTCCTTGCAAAAACAGCTTATCCTTGAAGTCCTGAATGATAAACATACGATTATAGCTAGTGTTGATGAAGGAATAAACGTGATCAAGAAGAGATTCCATTGCAAGAGCGCTCTTATTATTCTCGATGATGTAGATGATAATGGCCAAATTAAGGCCCTAGCGGGTGCTAGAGATTGGTTCCATCCAAAAAGCAGAATACTTATCACAACAAGAGATATGCATGTTTTGAATTTGCAAAAATTGACGAAAGATGACATTTATCAGCTTGAGGAATTGAATGATGAACAGTCACTTCAACTTTTCAGCTATCATGCTTTTGGACGGTCAAAGCCAATAGAGAAATACATCAAATTATCTGAGAACATTGTACAGTCTACAGGTGGACTACCATTGACACTTGAAGTAGTGGGGTCACTGTTTTTTGACAAGAACAGTCTGGAGGAATGGGAAGATGTATTGAAGACTTTGAGGAAGAATCAGCCTAAAGATGTTCACCAGAGTTTAAGAATAAGTTACGATAATCTTGATCTAACAGAGAAGGAAATGTTTCTGGATATTGCATGTTTCTTCATTGGAAGGGGCAAGGAAAATGCAATCTACATGTGGAAGGATTGCAACTTTTTTCCAATTATAGGAATTAAAGTCTTGCTGCACAAATCTCTCATTAAAATTGCTGGCAGAGAGGATGAGTTCGAGATGCATGATCAGATTCGAGACATGGGTAGGCAGATAGTTTTGCAGGATAGGAGTCCAGGTCTGCGGACAAGGCTCTGGAATAATGACGATATATTTGATGTATTGCAACATCAAACGGTACGATATAAATCAACAGATCTTTTTGAAGTCCCTTTACTCTTCTATATGGCAGAGCGGTTTGTTTACTAATCTATGTTATAGTGTCAGCATACATCAAAGCTTATTCTCTTTCAAACCTGCATTGGTGCTTCCTCAGATTTTAGTATATTGTGAATTGCACCATTTTCATAGGAATCGTAGTTGGGAGGCTGCTCTGTTAATTTGGATGGATGTGGTGGAAGACTCATGTTGTACAGTTGTAGTCGGTCAATCTTGGATTGCTTCTAATGAATGGAAATCTTGTCGTTGGCTAGATTAACTCTTGTAGCCCTTTGTTTCATTGAAAACTTGGAATGATCATGTTTTTGGTTGCAATGTTGTACCCTGATCATTTAGGCAAGCCAGCACGTAGCATTGTGTTTCCTTTACTTTGTTGAGATAATGTTCTAGTCCATTGAAACGAAAGTGTTGCTTGAGGGAGAACATCTCTGCAGAAACCAGCTCGGTTCGTTTTTTTATTGAAGATGAATAATAAAATGTTCTCCTACTTTCTTTAGTTTGCCTTACACTACTTGCTATAAATTCTTTTGCCCTTTTCATTTAAATGAGAAAAAAGGAAAAAATATGTGACTGTAAAATTCATGACAGACTATACATTACTATGAAAATTTTTCTTGACTGGATTCATGATGCATTATCTCCTCAGTTAACTCATACATAGCAGTATTCTACCAATTTGTGAGGTTTTTCCTTGCATGCGCATAGAATCAAATAGTCAATGAAGCTGATCCTTTTTTGAGGCATTTGTGGTTTTGTATTTGTGCATTCTTAGTTTTGAACATGGTTGTCTTCTTTCTTTCAGGGGACAAGGAATATTGAAGGTGTTGTGTTCGATTTAAAAGAGGGTGATAAGATGTGTTTGAACTCAAAGGAATTTACAACTATGCCTGAACTTAGGTTACTTAATGTGAGTTATGTTAACCTTGAAGGTGACTATCAGCATCTTCCCAGGACACTCAAGTGGTTGGAATGGAGAGAATGCCCCTTGGACTCACTGCCGTATGACTTTTACCTTGAGAAAGTCGTTGTCCTTGACCTATCTTATGGCATGATAACCAAAGTCTGGGAACAAGAAAGAGCAACAACCAAGGTAGACATGCAATTTTGTGTCATTTTTTTCTTTTTCTTTTCTTCTTTTCATTAAGTTTTCTCATTTTTCTTTTTAATTGTTCTCAGGCATTTGATAAATTGAAAGTCCTTGATCTCAATTGGTGTGAAAATCTCACTACAGCTCCAGATTTTTCTAGCATGCAATACGTAGTGAAGTTGGTATTTGATATGTGTTGTGAGTTGACTCAACTTGATGACTCTATTGGTCTGCTTAAGAGTTTGAGGTACCTGAGTATGAGAGCTTGCAGTAAATTGAAAAACTTACCCAACAACATTTGTCAGTTGCGTTCTCTTGAAATTCTTGACATCACCCGTTGCTATAAAATTTCTGTATTACCGGAACAGTTGGGAGATTTGGAATCATTGAGTAGGCTCATCATTGATGAAACTCGCATAATAGCTCTCCCAGACTCTGTGTCACTCATGAAAAAACTGGTTGTGCTATCGGTCGAGGGTTGTAAATTACTCAGAGGGCTCCCAGAATGGATTGGAAGAGTTGAATCTTTAAGAGAACTCAAATTGCAGGAGTCTTGTATAGTAGGGATACCAGAATCCATTGGGTCTTTGACCAACCTGTTAACCTTAGATGCTACAGCTTGCAGGTCACTCCGGACTCTACCTGACTCAGTTGGCAATGCAAAAGCTTTGAGGCATCTTCATTTGAGTGGTACAGCCATTCAAGAGCTTCCTGATTCCATTGTGTCATTGGCAAAGCTTGAGAAATTATCTGTGCATGGTTGTCCTAACCTCAAGGCCTTAACTTCCTCCATTGGATTGTTGAAAAATCTTGAGATGCTATCACTGCATAGATTAAGTATTAAAGAACTCCCTGAAAATATTGGAAGCTTAACAAAATTAAGAAAGTTAATCTTAGCTTCTAATCCTGAGCTGGCCATTCTTCCTTCTAGCTTTTTCCTTCTGACCTCTTTAGAGGATTTGAATGCTGCCGAATGCAATTGGTTGGAGGGGATAGATGGGAAAGATTTTGGTAAATTGTCTTCATTGAGGGAACTGCACTTAAATAGTAGCAATTTCCGCAGCTTACCTTCAACTTTGTATAGTCTTTCTCAGCTCACGCTACTGAATTTGCATGAATGCAAAAGGCTCCAATTTCTCCCCAAGCTTCCCAGGTCCTTGCTGAGTCTTGCTTTAACAGACTGCATTGCATTGGAGAGTATCTCAGACCTGTCAAACTTGAGTTCCTTGGCAATACTAGATTTGGATGGATGCTTGATGCTCTATGATGTCCCTGGCCTCGAAAATTTGGAAAGCTTGGAGAAACTGTCTCTGAAACACTGCAGCAGACTTTCTGATACTTTAAGAAACAGGCTTAAGGTACATTTTCCTTATGCAAATCAGCTGCATTTTTTGTACTTGAAGCCATTAGCTCTTGTTTTGTCTCGACAAGTGAATTGATAATACATTCTAAAATTGCAAATATCATAAAAAATTATGTTTATTGTTCTAGCTGTAACAATGGCTTGCCAAAGAGTTGCTGACTGATGAAATTCATCCTCTCAATTTTGTTCAGGTGGCGAATTTCGAACGTTTATCCCAGTTCTCAATTTCCGAATGTCTAAGGCTTGGGGACTTTGCAGATTCGCGGCTCTCTTTCGTTATCCCCAAAATGTCTAGAAGCAGAAAGGTTCAATTGAATCTGAAGGGATGTTTCGACAGTGGTAAGGAGATGTCTGTGGATATTGAAGTAACAGCAGGTAAACATACTGTCTATCGGAGCATCGGGCAACATGTTCTTCAGTTGGATCAATATTGCCAAATAACATTCAATGAGGACGATGAAATTCATGAGCACATGAGAGGTGGATACGTGGTTGTCCACATAGCAAGGGAAGGTCTCGGACAAGGCAATATCTCTGCAACCATGGAGTGAGCTGAGTTTGTGAAGAGACTTACAGG
Organism: Nymphaea thermarum; assembly: GCA_011799765.1. Lineage (NCBI taxonomy): Eukaryota > Viridiplantae > Streptophyta > Magnoliopsida > Nymphaeales > Nymphaeaceae > Nymphaea > Nymphaea thermarum. Next base: position 367,403 of record JAANDH010000125.1, read on the forward strand.
TCTTGGATTTGGACAAGTAAGCTTGAGTGTTTCGGCAGGCAATTTAGTTTGTTTCCTGTCTCCTTGCATTTAGGAATGCACTGGGGTTTCTAGTGGAGTACGTCAGTGACCTCTTAATTCATTAAAAAAAACTTTACTTCAGCAGTTGAACGTGTCGCTGTCATCGTTGTAGTCACCTGTTAATCGTTGGGGCAATGACTCTTCAACCTCTAAGAACTTCTATCAATTTCCGTAGCAAGAACTTAAATAGCATTCATGTGCGAAGAATCAAATTTAGCTTATTCATATCTTTGCGAAGTCTCTCTCTCTCTCTCTCTCTCTCTCTCTCTGTCTTTCTCTCTCTCTCCCTCTACCTTAAATATAGTAAAATATGGAAGTTGACATTGAATAGATAGATTTAGCCACAACTTGTTTGATTCAGGAATAAATCGGTCAATTCGTCAAGCCCCTTTAACCAACGGGTCCGTCAAATGTTTTACTCACTTTTTGGGATTAAAAGAGAGTCATCAAGTCGTATACGAACAAAACTGTGGAAAAACTCATGCAACAAAAGAAATGAATTGAGAATTGAGCCAAAAGCTTCAGCGAGACATCCTTCACTTTTTTGAATAAATTTTATAGAAACTCTAGAACTTCTAAAAATATGTTCTAGACATCAAATATCGTAGGATCTCTTTTAACTTTTTTACTCCCGCATAGACGTCAGATTTTGACCTTCTTTTTCTGGTGTATGTTTGAACATTTTGCATTCATTTATGTGGTTAAATACGACAGGGACATAGTTTAAGTATTTTACGTTTGTTTATGTGTCATATATTAAAAAAAATCTGTTGATAGTACTACTTTCCTTTGTAAAAGTTATGCAACGAAGTATGTAACGTACAAATCCTCAAGGGGGAGGATGGGGGCTGGTAAGCGGCCAGTCTCCGTTTTCATTTTCGATTATGTCAACCCTGTGTGCTGCAAAAGAAGAGGGAGGGGGCACCAAGCACTTACCTGGAACCAGCAAAGCAGCCCTAGAACGTAGGAGGATCAAGAGAAGGGGGGAAGGAGCTTGGACCTTCACCATGCGCACTCAAAGTATGTCACGTACAGATTTAGGATAATCTTAAGGGCTGGCGTTTGTACGAGATGACAAGCCACTATAATAGACTTCTTTGTACAGATTGTAGTCCTCTTGGCAGGAAGGTGCACTCTATTGAAGTGCTCAACTGTAATCCGGTTAAGGAGGTTTTTGATCTTTTGTGTTCTGTTCAACAGCCTGACTCAACAGTAGAGTGGGGTTACCTTCCCTCCTTCAGTAGTGTTTCTTGACTGGAGGTAGCTGCTGTTGACGTATTGTTTTGTCTTCCTTGGACACTTGGTTGTGCTGGTTAACCTACAATATTTAAAAACTTCAACCTTTCCCTTCACAGGCTTAACATAAATATTAAGATCTTTTGTTTTGTTTCTTTTTTCCTTTTTTCTTTTTGCAACTGTATCTTAGAGTGCCCCGCACACATAGAGTGCTGGTGTATTGTATATATCCGATATGGAATTCCTCTCTGTACGTTTGGAAAATTTTACACGCATAATATATATATATATATATATATATATATATATATATATATATATATATAGAGAGAGAAAAAAAAAAGAGAGAGAGCTGATAAAATGAGAATATATAACAAAATTTGGGGACAATAAGTCCCCTAGGTACATCCACAAAAAACAAACCGCAAAAACAGAATCAGGAAGAAGAAATATACAATACAATGCAGAGAAAAATAAAAGAGAGGGGAAAGACGGCGCGACACAGTCACGTAGCCGCAGACGGACAGCGGCGCTTCAACCGAATGGCAAACTGGACATCCCTTTGCACAATAAGAGCCACAGAATCTGGCGAAGAGAAGGTGTTCCTGAAGAATATGTTGTTGCGCTCCTCCCAAATGCGCCACCAAAAGAGAGAGAGGGAGGGAGGGAGAGAGAAACAAAAAAATGGGGAGAACTGAGTTTTAAGTGTATACATTGTGCCAAATTAAGCCCCAAATACTAGACTCGGACAAACTCGATCCAATAAGTTTTTTTTATTGAAACTTACCGGGCTGGCCCAAATGTCAAATAGGCAGCCCAAGCTCAGCCCGTCACGGGCCGACTTACTTGTGAACCTCTATAGTACGTGTATGTGTAGAGATTAAGTCGAGGACAAAATCAAACCACTTCAATTCTTGGCATGAAATATTTTAAGTAAAACTCAAATATGTTGACGTGTGTAACATAAGCATGTTGTTTTAACGAAAAATATTGATTTTCTACTATTTTGATCTTACAAGAGCCACTAACTTTTTGATGATTCGAAAAGTGCACTTAAACTCGAATTGGAAACTAGTGACTCAATGTATGGTTTCAATCAAATAAAACTTGAGATCCTATCTAAAAAGTTAGACTAGTTCAAATAGCAGAGAACAAAAAACCTCAGCCATCCATCATGGTGAACAGTTTAAAGAAAAACAATAAAAAAATGTGAATTAGTTTACATATTTTTCTTCTTGTTTTTCTCTCGACCATATATCAAATGATTTTCATAAATAAATTGATTGACTTTGGCTAAAAATTGAATGGTGACTTGAGTTTTTTAAAGTAAAAGACCGTCAACCGGGTTGGAAACTTGTAGGTGTCATGATCGGCCGACTACTTTTGTTGTTTTTCCAAAATACATTTCTTTGCGGACAAGGCAGGGAAGGCATCAGCACATTCTGTGTCAACAGTAAATCTAGAACATTTTTAGTCTTTTTTGTTTTAATTACTCAGATGAAATCAGAATTGGGTTGGGGAAGGTGGGGAATTTCAGGGCCCTAAAACTTTCTTTTGAAAGGAGAATTCTACAAAATTTCTTCTCGAATTTAAATATATAGAAAAATAATGAGGGGTTAAGTGCAGAAATCTGAGACTCGAGCTTCTTTATGATACATGCGCAAAGGTTTTCTATTGTTGTTGCAGCTAACGTTCGACCAATGATATTGGCTGTTTCCGGGAAATTTGGAGAGTAAAAGAGAGAGCTGCGAGGGGAAGAGGAGAGAGTCAGGAGGAAAAATGCTGATGATGGTAGCGATACTGGTAATAACAATAGTCATGGCATCATATGTAACAGTATGGAGATTGAGAAGTCGAAGAAGAATGACAACGGCTGCTGATCCAAAAATTGAGAGGGAAGTAGGAAAACAAGTTCGGGTGTCTTCTGCAGAATCACCTTCAGATAAAAACGTAGATCGTCGTGAAACTGAGGTATGCCCTGCAACTTCTAGTTCGTCGTCCTTGTCCGCACCAGGTGCGGGAGATGAAGGTGAGGACCGCGCGTTGTCATCTTTAGGGACTCCTGGAGAACCTTCAGCATCAGAGGATGGCTCTGGTGGTGCACTTGAGTTTGAAGTGTTCATCAGCTTCAGATGGCAAGACACAGCCAATGGCTTCAGTTGGCAACTCCGTGAGGCACTCAAGCACAGGGATATTCGTGCTTTCCTTATGGATGCCGATGCAGAGATGTTGAAGACGGGGAAGATGATGGAGACGTCATCCAAGGCCATGAACAGGGCGGATGTCTTCATACCCATCTTCTCCAGAGGCTACGCGGAGAGCACATCCTGCCTTGAGGAGATAGCCAAGATGGTAGAATGCAAAAAATTGATGCTTCCAGTGTTCTATGACGTTGAGCCACGGGATGTCAGAAACCAAAGGGGACCATTTGAAGCAGCCTTCAAGAGATATGAAAAGGACGAGGGATTGGACAAGAAGAAGCTGAAGGCATGGAGGGATGCTCTTAAGGAAACGGGGGAATTCAAGGGATATGATATGCAAAACGAGGCTGATGGGTTCTCTCTCTCTCATTCTCTCTCTCTCTGATGAAACCCTTCATAATGAATAGACTTGTATTTGGCTTCTCGGAAACTACCCTAGTTGCGTTTTGTTTGTGTATGCTCGTCACCGCCAGACATTTATCAAGCTTTTGGGTTTGGCTTTTTTTTTGCCAGGCAAGAAGGAAAGTTTATCCAGTTGATCGTTAAGAGGGTATTAGATAGATCACACAAGATTGATGTGACGAAGTACCCAGTTGGGCTTGATTCCCGAGTGAACCAGGTGATGAAATTGTTGAATCTTGAAGATTATGTTGCTCGAATGATTGGCATTTATGGTATTGGAGGAGTTGGAAAGACAACTGTTGCCAAGGCTATCTGTAATGGAATCTCATCCAGCTTTGAGGCTACCTGTTTCCTTTCGGATGTTAAGGAAGTAGCGAAAGATTTTAACGGACTTGTTTCCTTGCAACAGCAACTTATTATCGAGGTTTTGAATGATAAGCATACATCTGTAACCAGTGTCAGTCAAGGAATAAACCTGATCAAGAAAAGAGTTCATTGCAAGAGCGCCCTTATTGTTCTTGATGATGTTGATGATGATAATCAGATTAAAGCTTTGGCTGGTGCTAGAGATTGGTTTCACCCAAAAAGTAGAATAATTATCACCACAAGAGATAAGCATGTTTTAAATTTGCAAGGAATCGAGGAACATGAGATGTATCATCTTGAGGAACTGGATGGTGAACAATCACTTCAACTTTTCAGCTACCATGCTTTTGGGAGAGCCAAGCCTATGAACAAGTATGTAAAGTTGTCTAAGAAGGTTGTAGAGTGTACAGGTGGGCTGCCACTAACGCTTGAAGTGCTGGGATCACTTTTCTTTGATAAGAACAGTATAGAGGAATGGGAATACTTGTTGAAGACCCTAAAGGAGAATCAACATAAAAATGTTTATATGAGTCTCAAACTAAGTTATGACGGACTCGATCAAACGGAAAAGCAAATATTTTTGGATATTGCATGCTTTTTTGTCAGAAATGGCAAGGAAAATGCAATTTTTATGTGGAAAGACTGTAACTATTTTCCGATTATAGGAACTAAAGTGTTGTTGCATAAATCTCTTATTAAAATTTCTCCAAGCAAGGATGAATTTGAAATGCATGATCAGATTAGAGACATGGGCCGGCAAATTATTTTAGAAGAAAAATGTCCCGGGCTGCGTACAAGGCTGTGGAATGACCAAGAGGTTTTGGATGTGTTGCGAAATCTCAAGGTAAGATATTAATCAGTAGTTTCCTTTTGATCAGATCCGCTCTTTGTTTCTAATTGACATATATGGTGTTGTTTCTTTAACAAATGGTTCATTTTCGTTAGAGTTTGCCTTTGGACTTCTCTGGTACTAACCTATTTTGGCTTGCTCACTAGCACCATCTCATAGGAACCAATGGTACAGTACTTTGTGAAATTAGATGAAATATGTTTGGATTCTCAAGTCTAAAGTATTCCCAAAAAAAAAAAGTTGTTAGTCTTCATTGAATTGTTAAATGTTTAATTGAATCTTGTTATGCCAAGATCCAACCCTTACAGGCCTTGGATTTATTTTAGGCTTGAAAGTTTCATGCTTTTGTCTGCAAATTTTATTTGGAACGACCACAATCAAATTACCCAGATCTGTTTCTTAGAAGATAATTTTTCTCGCCTATGTGAAATACACAGAAAGTCATGATCAGGTGCACTAAATCCAACTCCTTTTCCTACAATCTGAGAACGGACATGACAATATTCTCTTTCGTCTCTCATAATTTCTCCTTGCTTTTCCTTTTGTTGATTTGAACAGCATGAAAGGAAAATAAAGACAAAGGCATGCCTTTCCCAGAAAAGAAGAGTGTCTCTAGCACTATGGATAATTTGTAATGAACTGCTTTGTCAATTACTTTTCATCACTAGAAAAATGTGCTTCTACCTTATGGTTTTAGTCTTTCTCAGCTTGCATGAACCAAAATCTTAATTTATATAGCCTTGAGTGTAACGTTTATTTCTTTTCTTTACCGTAGGAAACAAAGAGCACATAAAGAAATCCAAGAAATGCACGCACACACAAAAACACAGACATGCATGCAACTGGTTATGTAAATCCTCTTGAATGTTCTTAGAACACCAAGTTGCATGTGCGGATTTTGCTCCTTAACGACATACGAAATTCTGACCATTTTGTCTTTTTCTTAGGGAACCAGCAAAATTGAAGGTATTGCTTTTCATCGCAGTGTGGAAGATTTGGACACAAAACAGTTTGAGGAGATATGTAGACTCAGGCTACTTCGAATGCGTTATGCTAGATTCCAAGGTCCATATCATCATCTGCCTAGTACACTGAAATGGTTGGAGTGGAAGGGATGCCCATTGGAGTCATTACCGACAGACTTTAATCTAGGGGAAGTTGTTGTACTTGATCTAACAGAAGGCATGGTAACTCAAGTTTGGAATCAAGGGTCAAGGTTCACAAGAAATCTATTTCCTTTCAAACATTTTATAAGTTGGTTTCCTGAAATTAGTTATCCCTACAATTTTAACAGATTGAGAGTTCTCAATCTCGGTTTATGCAAGAATCTCATTGGTACCCCTGATTTTACTACTATGCCAAATCTGTTCAAGTTGATACTTAATAAATGTGGTAAATTGGTCGAAGTTCATGAATCAATTGGCCACCTGAAGAGCTTGGTCTTCTTGAGTATGCAAACTTGTGTCTCTCTGAACAACCTCCCAGACAGTGTCTGTCTTTTGAGTTCTCTCAAAACACTTGATCTTCATGGCTGTTACAAGATTTCAGCATTACCAGAGCAGTTGGGAGATTTGATATCATTAAAGGACCTCATCCTTGTTGCAACTAAAATAAAAACTCTTCCTGAATCCATGACGAATATGAAGAATCTTGTGTTGCTATCTTTAGTCCGGTGCACATCGTTGAAACATCTACCTGAGCAGATTGGAAGATTGGAATCATTGAAAGAGCTTAAGTTGAACCAATGTACCATACAGAGACTTCCACAATCCATTGGGCAGTTGACCAACCTTCAAATACTGGATGCTGCATCGTGCACATCACTTGTGTCTTTGCCAGAATGTATTAGCAATTTAAAGAATTTGAAGCAGCTTTTTCTAGATGATACATCCATTACAGATTTGCCTGAATCTATCGGTTTACTGAAAAATCTCGAGGAATTATCATTATTTGAATTAGGTATTAGGGAGCTCCCTGACATCTTTGGAGGTCTCAAGAAATTGAAGGTTTTAAACTTGTGCAATCCCCATCTCAAAGTGCTTCCTTCTAGTATGTTCCATCTGCAGTCCCTGGAGAGGTTGTATGATGTCGACTGTAACTGGTTAGAGGGGACGGATATGATTGATTTTAGTGATTTATGTTCACTAACCCTGTTAAGCATCAGGGGAGACAATGTGTACATGCTACCATCAAGTCTGAACAGCTTTCCAAAACTTCAGGTGCTTACTCTAAATTACTGCAAGAATCTCAAGTTTATCCCAACACTTCCACATTCATTGACCAGACTTTCTGCAAGTGAATGCCCTTCTCTGGAAAAAATCTCAAACGTTTCACATCTGAATGCCCTGCGGAGCATATCGCTAAGAGACTGCACGAAACTTGTGGACATTCCTGGTCTTGAAAAACTAAGACACTTGGAAGAATTGCATCTTGGAGGATGTAGCAGCCTTACCCACGTCGTAAGGGACAGAATAAAGGTTATGCTTTTCTTAATTTGGTGATCATATTTCCATATTAGTTCTCTTCAATTTTGAAGTTTATTATGTACGTAGACTTTGTTACTAATTTTTTTTCTCCTTTTGTCAACTAAATTATGTCTAAACTTTTTCAGGTAGCAAACTTTGAGCATTTGTTGAAAATGGGAATCTCTGGAACTCCGACTTCTTCAGGTGGACAGATATCTTTTGTTATTCCCAAAGTGCTGAACATAAGTAGAGTTCAAATCTCAATAGTAGGAAGTTTCGATTGCGACCAAAAATTAACAGGTCATATTGAGATTGTCAAGGAAGGTTGTTTAATCTTTGAGACCAGAAGGGAGGCTGTTTATCAGTACTTCTGCGCTTTTCGATTTGGGGAGGAAGACGACATGGTCAGGCAAATAGGGAGTGGAAATGGTTACAGGATTGTGCGTGTATCATTGGATGATGGTCTCATAACAGGAGGCGACATCTTTGTTGGCACTCTTTGAGCTGCCTAAAATTTGCTCAGCCAGCAGGCATTTGCTTGGCTTCTCCAATATTTTGGAAATGTGGATAGCATTGCCGGTTGGCCAAGTATTACGGTTAGCCTGGTTCTTCAGAACCGATTAATAATGGCTACCTTTGAAGGAAACTACAACAGAAAGCATTCTGAAAACTGCAGTTAAGTTCAAGCTATGATGAAACATCACTTGGGACTCGGAATTACATGAAGAAGCACGCAATCCCGAAAGAAACAGATGCGGAGATGCGGAGAATTCAGTTGGTTTGATTTTTGGGTGAGCTGAAGAGTATTTTCATCATTCTTCGAGCGAGGGAAGAAGCACTTTCTTTCCCTTGCTCCCATTTTTATTGGTGTCCAATGTTCAGTCCTAAACGCACATCAAAATGGTATGTCAATAAATTTGATTTAGATTCGATATCCAATTTAACTTAAGAGAAAAAAACATATATATAAAAAAATTTGATATATGAATTAAGAATTCAAGTGGGTTTAGAGATATAAGAAATGACATCCAATCGAATACAGATTAGATTTAAATAAATATTAACCGGATTTGAATTCGGGGTTACATCAACTATAGTTTTCAATAAATGTCCTACACTGAATGTCTATAAGTTTAAAAGTCGGACAAAGATTCAGATGTTAATTTAAAAATCAGATTCAGATCGAATTGGTATTATGAATTCAAATTTTGGGTTTGGATATGACATAATTAACACACACACACACACACACACACACATATATATATATATATATATATATATATATATATATATATATATATATATATATATATATATATATATATAGTTTACTTCAAATCCGAATCTTTTGTTGGAAAAAGAAGACACTGATCTGGACCAACATTTGACTCGTAGTGGACATCTTCTTCCCGGCCGCCTTGCTAGCAACCGGTTAAGAAGAGAAAGCCGCGTTATCTTAGGGACCAATCCAACAAATCCCATCGTCGATCTCATTCTTTGCCCCGCAGATGCAGAAGTATATGGATTTTTATATTTTTTAGTTTTTTTTCTTAATTTAATTTATTTTAAATTAAAAATGACAAAAAAAAGAGATGGAATGACATTATTGAATCGACAAGACACGGATACCAAATATTTACATTAGTTCAAGGTTACTATTATTCGCATCATCAATTGTTGTCATATTTTTTTAACAATATATTTTTAATTTTTAACCATGCAACAAGTAGATTATGCAAGAAGATATGATAGATTTGAATATATGTATATGTAAAATCTGTTGGTCGAATCCGGTAGAAATTTAAATTGAACAATATAATATTAAATGTGCAAAGTCTCAATCACTTTTACTTTCTATTTGCCTAAACATGTCGGCAACGTGTGCATCTAATGTCATACGCGATGTGCTATTATTGTATATATAATATGACATAAAAGGCGGACCCATGATATTGACATAATCAATAAAAGATCGGCAGTCACACCTGTCTTCGCCCATGCTGCTAAATCATTGTTAAAAGAAAAAATTTATTGGTTTACGGTTTCAGAAAAAAAATAGAAATTTACAGTATTATGAAAATAAACATAAATGAATGTTTGATCGATTTTCGACCGATTCTACTCGTACCCTCTTTAAACCTTCTACAATATTGAATCACTCCTAAGACTCAAAACCCAGGCTACGAACCCACCGGGGTGGCTGTTCGGGTGTCCCGAACGATGTTTTATGAAACATTGCGTTCCGGACAAAGTAGCTCGCGCTTCAAATATGACCAAAATTTATTGAGATGTTCCAGAAAACTGGACCCAGTGTTCCCATGGGGTAGGTGTGAAGGCACGTGCCGGAGAGTGGAAAATGGACGAACGGACATCCCGTGTGGTTCTGCATGTCCACCAGAACGCGTTTTTTTTTTTTCGGCATTTTGTGGAAAGAACGAAGTTCGGGCCTCGGGGACGTTTGGTTTGGAGAGCACGCTAACCAGAAGCTTCGTGAGAACTTCCTGTAGGGGCACGCCTGGGCCCCCCGTTTGGACCTAACCTAGCTTGGGCTGAATTTGGTCCGAACTCGGCACCTTGTGTCCCTGCCTCAGCTGGAGCTCGAACTGGGCCGGCATCATGTTTAAGACTGCACCAACCAGGGAGAGCCAACTCAAGCTCGACTCGTACTTGCTCGAAAAAACTCAGCTCGTGTCGCGTTCGAACATGCAAAAATACTCGAAACGATAAGCTCTAATAAATTCAATTCAGCTCACGTGATAAGCCTATATTTTGAAATTTATGTTTTGAACAAACCAACTTCATGTCGCCCAATGTGAGCATCTTGAGGCTAAACTGGCTCATTAGAGTTACATATATAATTTTGTGAAGGTCATTCAATTCATAATATGTGATGTGACTTATGTAGGGATGTCAATAATAAATCAGATTTAGATTGGATATCTGACTAAACTGCTTGAAAAGGTCGGGTCTGAAAAAGATTTGACATCTGATTAAAAAATTGGGTTAGATCAGATTTAAGAAATGACATACAATTAAATTCAAATTTGATATTAAATGAATATTTGATTGGAGTGGCATTCAGTTTGAAATGAATACTAAATTGGTTTCCATTTTGTAGCTTATTCAAGATCGCAACGTGTCAAGTTTTCATTTATTTTTTCGACCGTATTTAAAATATATTTTTATTTTTAAGTTGTTTCTAATTATCATTTTAATTATTTTGTGAAAAAAAAATGTGTTTTTAATGTTTTCGTTCTGAAGATCGATGTGATCGGTTCCAAAAACCGATTTTTGCAACTTTCAGTCCGCTTGACGTTTTGGCTGCTTCCATGAAATGTTTCCTACCTTGAAGACGATAGGAGAGTGAAAGGACATCGTAGTGAAGTTACATGCGAAGCTGAAGCTCTCTGTCTCGCGCGCGCGCGTGCGTGCGCCTATAAAAGAGAGAATTCAGAGGCGTCCCTTTGCAGAGCTCTTGGGGGCTTTTCTTTGCCAATCAACTCCTCCAGAACTGTTGTTGCTTCATCTTCTTCTTGTGGCTTCTCCTCAGGTACCAGAAATCCAGTTTTTTCGTTATTGTTGCCCTTTTCTGGGATTACTTTGCGTATGTCGAATGCGTTTTGTGTTTATCTGATTCATTCTGGATCCATTATCAATTTTAGGGATTTGTAGTTAGGATTGTTGTTTGGTCGATTTGCCTTGAAGAAGAAGAAGAAGAAATCAATACTTTCTGGTGACCTCCATAATTGTTGTGCCCGCTGTGATGCTGTGCTCGACGGACGAATGCATAACGGGGTTTCAATTTTGAGTGAAACCGTGAAAATTTTGGGTGAGTCCACCAAAAACCATTCAAGCTGTCGACACATGTGTTTAATTTTTCAGAAGCAAAATTATCTGTTGGGTTTGAATCGCCCGATTCTCAGTTATGATTCAAGCGATTCGGCCAAAAATCTGCCGATTTTTTCAAAGACATTGAATTGGCGGCCCCCGGTCAAATTGAAGAGGGGCCGATTCGGACCCATTTTTACAGCACTATGCTGAAGCACCAACCTACTTAGGTGTTCTACTCTCATAACGAATTGACCGTTAGGTAGCACTAGCAACATGGCCAGAACTCATCTCCGTTGCTAAGGTCGTCGATGTCTCAGTAAGGGTACACTAGCAACTCACATAGAAGACTCCTGTGACCAAGTGGCCTGAACTCCTCTCTCTCTCGAAGGAGCCCGTATCAGCCACTTGAGCCTCACAGAGGTGGTGCCAGATTCATTTTTAAAGTTATTGGTAGGTGGACTCGTTTTTATATTCCAATCATTTGTTGGGTCAACATATTTTTAGTTGTTTTCAGCAACAAAGTCCTGTGCTAGGGCCGGCCGATCCCAAAAGTCTAAGGCCTTAGAAATTTGGAATTCCGACCAAGGACCTTGTAGGAAAGGATGATTTGGACCACTGGAACTGAGCATGAAAGCACTCTGTTCTCTGTAAGAAAACTCTGCGTCGGATGGGGTTTTATCATTCTACATGGGACTCATTCGAGCTTGTCGGCCTTCTGTTATATCTCTTTGGCAGGACTATCGCCTTTGCGAAGCAATGGAGGAAATTGACACGAGGAGGTGGGGAGCGGTCTTCTCTCATGATGATGGAGCAGGGCCATCCTCGCTACCTTCACCAAGAGACGATGGGTGGGAGTTCGATGTTTTCTTAAGTTTTAGAGGGCAGGACACCCGCAATGGTTTCACTGGCCATCTTTATCAAGCCTTGCTAGAAAAGGGTGTCACTGTTTTCATAGACGACCAGACGCTGGAGAAGGGTGAGAAGGTGGAGGAGCTGTTTAGGTTCATAGAGAAGTCCAGGATATTTGTTCCCATTTTCTCCAGGGGCTACGCCGATTCCGTATGGTGCTTGCAAGAGATCGCCAAGATTGTGGAGTGCGGGAGGTCCATACTTCCTGTGTTCTTCCATGTTGAGCCTTCCGAAGTTCAAAACCAGAGAGGGCCTTTTCGGCCGGCATTTAAGAGCCATGAGAAGAATGAGGGGCTGAAGGAAGAGGACGTGAGCAAGTGGAAGGATGCCCTGCGCAAGGTTGGGGAAATCTCGGGGTTCAACCTGAAGGACGCTAATTGGTAGGCCATCAGCCTTACCCCTCCTTCCCTCTCTCTGATTGACGCTTTGCTCACCTGATCATTACGGGAAAGATCGAGTAATTTTGTGATTTCATTACAGGCACGAGGCAAATCTCATAAAGAAAATTGTGAATAGGGTCCTGAAAGAAGTGAATCCGAGCTGCCTTGACGTAGCTGTGCATCCTGTGGGTCTTGATTCTCGCGTGAATGAGGTTTTGGAGTTACTGAAGATTGAATCTTCTTATGAAGTTCAAATGGTCGGCATCTGCGGGATGGGCGGGATCGGGAAGACCACCCTTGCCAAAGCAATCTATAACAGATTACATTCCAGTTTCGAAGCCTGCAGCTTCCTTGCGAACGTCCGAGAAGTATCATCGCATGCCAATGGCGTTGTCACCTTGCAAGAACAGCTGCTCCGTGACATTTTCAGGGACAAAAAAACACGTATAAGCAACAAAGACGAAGGCGTCAGCCAAATCAGACGACGAATTGGTGGTAAGAAAGTTCTTATTGTTATCGACGACGTTGATCATAAAGATCGACTCGAGGAATTGGCTGGTAGTCGAGATTGGTTTGGTGGTAAAAGCAGAATCATCATCACCACTAGAGATGAAAAGGTGCTAAGTTCGCGGCTGCATGTCATCTACAAGCTTGCAGCATTGGATTTTCCCCAATCGCTTCAACTTTTCTGTTGGCATGCGTTTGGGCAGCCTGAGCCAAGGCCGGAATACGGCGAATTATCGGAGAAAGTTGTGTCCGTTGCTGGTGGTTTACCTTTATGCCTTAAAGTATTTGGTTCGCTCTTCTATGATATCGAAAGTTTTGACGAATGGAACTCGATGTTGGAAAAGCTGAAAAGAGTCCAAGATAAAGAAGTTCATGAGAGATTGAGAATTAGCTACGACGGACTTGATGAGGAAACAAAGTGCATATTCTTGGACATAGCATGTTTTTTCATTGGGAAGGACAGAAAGAATGCGGTTTCCATGTGGAAAGGTTCTAAACTTTCTCCGATTCCTGCAATTAGAATCTTAGAGCGTAAATCTCTCATCAGAATAAGTGATAAGACGGGGGAGTTCGAAATGCATGATCAAATTCGAGACATGGGAAGACAGATTGTTCGGCAGCAAAGCTCAGTGCCGAGCAGGTTATGGGAAAACGAGGAAACGTTAAACTTGCTACAGGAAAAACAAGTAAGTATCAGCTCCATATTGTTCTTCCTTTTCTTTTCTTTTATAGTTAATGATGCAGAAAGTTTGATGCCCTTTCTTTACTGACGGACAAGTGCAGTCTTCATAAAATGGAAAACTTGAGGGAATGTTTTATTATTGTCAGCAGTTACGGATGCGTTTGGATGTTTCTCCCAAAAAAACGTGTTTGGATGTATACCAAAATTAAATGCCTCTATGTGCATTTATCTTTGAAATAAGAGAACATTTTCAAACGCACTTAAAAATATTTATTTGGGTAAAATGAGTTGAAAATTTTCGGCTACAAAGGCTTTGATTTTTTTTTTTGACCTACCTCTCTTTCGGGTATTAAATATTTTATTTTGACCCTCATTTTTTGGTGAAAATGTTATTTTACCTTCGTCTTCCTAAATACAATGTATTTAACTTGCCTTTTTTCTTTTCAAGCTTGATCCGAATGAGCTTAAGGGCGCTTGAAAATTTCCAAACAAAACATGAAAAATACTCCTGCATTCGTGTCGTACTGAGGTTAAGGCTGGCCAGAAATGAATTCATGCGTGAGGTTCAGTTTAGGTCTAGGACATTGCAGCATTCAGAGCTGCATCATTTTCATTTTGCTGATACGCGAGTCTCATAGTTGTTTTAACATGCTGCTTTCTCATCATAGGGAACAGAGAATGTTGAAGCCATCTTCCCCCAGCTCGGTTGGGGACGTATCTCTTTGAACACTAAGCAATTTAAAAACATGCCGAAACTGAGAATGCTTGATATCAGCGGTGGTAGACTGGAAGGCTCATATCACCATTTTTGCAAATCCCTGAAATGGTTAAGGTGGAGGAGATGTCCATTAAAGTCACTGCCCATTAGCTTTCATCTTCGAAATGTTGTGGTACTTGACCTGTCAAGTAGCGAGATAGAAGAGGTTTGGGATCAAACTGGATGGAAATGGTCGTCCATGATGAAAAATTCGATTCTCCTTAGTCCTTCCCGTCATGGTCACCAGGCGTGGTCATTTGGCCAATTGAATGTCCTCGATCTCGGGTGGTGCAAGAACCTTAGGGGAACTCCAGATTTTAGGTTGATACCGAACGTTGCCAAGTTGATATTTGATGGATGCACCAGTTTGAGACGAGTCGATGAATCCATCGGCCACCTCCGTAGCCTGATTTGCTTGAACCTGAGAGAGTGCTCTTCTCTGGAGCAAATACCTGATACCATCTCTTGCTTGAGTTCCTTGGAGACGCTGGACCTTCACGGATGCTCCAACGTTTCAACCTTGCCAGAGAATTTGGGAAATTTGACATCATTGAAGAACCTCGTCCTCGACGCTACCAATCTAACAGGTTTGCCTGAATCTGTGACGCTCATGGTGAATCTGAAGTTGCTGTCTTTATGCCGGTGCCGGTCGCTGAAGCAACTCCCGGAACTGATCGGAAGGCTGAAATCCTTAACGGAGTTCCAAATAAGTCAAGGGGAGATGCCAAGTATTCCGGAATCGATCGGCCTCTTGACCAACCTCCAGAAACTGAAAATTGAAGGATGCAGATCACTCGTTGCTTTGCCAGCTTCCATCAGATCGCTGGAAAACCTTGAAGACTTATCAATTGAGGGCTGCAAAGGCATCAGAGACATCCCTGATTTCTTCGGAGGTCTACTGAAACTGAAAAGGCTAAACATGGGAGGTACTGATCTCTTGAAAGCGCTTCCTTCAAGTTTCTTCCATCTCCGCTCACTGGAGAGATGGAGTTTCTCTTGCACCGGCCAGCAGTTCGAGTGGGCAGGTGGGGCTGATTTCAGTCATCTCTCTTCGTTAACTCACGTGGACTTCAGCCCGCATTTTGCGAGCTACAGTTATGCATGCCGCGGCTTGCACTCAGGCTTGGACACCTTCCCTCGACTTGAGAGCCTCGATTTAAGCAGATGCCGCGATGTTGGTAGCATACCGAAACTCCCACCGTCGCTGATCCATCTGAATGCCGCGTGCTGTGAGGCTCTGGAGACAATTTCAGATGTCTCGAATTTGAATATGCTGCGAGAATTAAATCTAAACAAGTGCGGGAATCTCGTCGACATTCCTGGCCTTGAGAAATTGAAATGCTTGGAGGACTTGGATCTTAGAGAATGCACCAGCCTTTCCGATGCCTTGTGGAACAGGATGAAGGTAAACAAAGAGAGAATTGTGCCTTCTGATTGGTGGCTTATTAAATTTAGTTTGCTAATCCGCAATTTATTATACTATAAATTTGTTTTCAGGAGGCGAATTTTGAAGGCTATGTAAAGCTCCGCCTTCCTGGATTTCCGAATTGTTCGAGCCCCAACGGGACGGCAGTAATATCTTTCCTTGTTCCAAATCTGCCGAGTGTGGGTTCTTTCAGCGTCCAGTTCGAGCGTTTCTGGAGGGGGCAGTCCGTGACAAGTACTCGGTTTATAGTCTCAAAGGATGATTTTTCGATCTGTGATCGGAGGGGAATGCAATGGAGAGAAATGTCATTGAGAGAAATGGAATGTGGAGAGCTGGAATCGAACGCCCGCATCGGGTGTTTGGTTCTTCGAGAACAGAAGGAAGCGGAAGAAGTTAGCCAGATGCTAGCAAATGGAAATGGCTACCGGACGATGGATCTTACAGTCGCCGGAGCTTACAAATTGAGAAAATGTAGTATCGTTTTGAGGAGGTAAACCCCCACTGATGCGCATCATGGTTAAGTTGCCGCTTAATCACTTGGTGCAGCACTCTCTGCTGTTTTGGATCCTTGAATCGTGAGGAAGATTTTTCTTGTTCAAGGCAAACAGGGGTTGAGCACATCTGTGACCTCTGAGTAATCCGTCTGAATCGAGAGATCATCAACGGTTAAGTGGTCGAGTTTATATCTTCCTAATCGATCACGAGCTAATCTTGATCAACA
The DNA here is from genome assembly GCA_011799765.1 of Nymphaea thermarum. NCBI lineage: Eukaryota > Viridiplantae > Streptophyta > Magnoliopsida > Nymphaeales > Nymphaeaceae > Nymphaea > Nymphaea thermarum. The sequence continues at coordinate 384,199 of JAANDH010000125.1, forward strand.
AGAACTAAAATTGTACAACCCAAGAAATTCGTTTCGCAGTTTACTTTCATTCGTCAGGAGCAGAACCATTGTGCTTAATGGGGTCGCTTTTCTGAGGATTTATGCTTGTTTTCCAACTTGCACCTTTTTCCTCAACCTGATAGACTTGCTGAAGACGAGGAATCACACAGGGAACTCGAAGGGAATGCCCATTTAGATGTTAAACTTTTGCTTGGCACTCGATACTTGGTTTCTCACCGGCGCCAAAGGTGCAGCTTTAGACAGATCCAAGATAATGAAAAATAACTGTGCTTGCTAAGAGAATTGTACCTGAAGTTCAGTTGGGAGATTCAGATGTTGAGTGGAGATGCAGGACTGTCTCAAGAAAGCTCTGGATTTGAATTCATATTATGTGATTCTGTAACCGCATGCAAGATTACATGATATGGTACATCGTCGATCATTTGATGGTATAGTCCATCTCTGCATAAGCTAAGCCTTTCGAAGAGTCTTTAATAAAAATGGACGTTTATATATAATTAAGTATATCCCAGTTTTCAAATGATGGTTTCTCCTAATTGATGTATAGGTCAGAGGTGAGATGGAACACTAGAAATACCAACCAGCAACCTCCAAAAATAAAACTTGTAGTGCACCATTTGAGGGCCTTCCTCCATCAGATGAGGACGGATCTGATCGCTTGACAAAAATAAGCAGGTTGCTTGAACTTGAGTCAACAAGCTGATCAAGTTTTACACAATCAAAGTTCTTAGCTATAATTCAAGTCTTAATGAACTAAACCATTTTTCGAGTATCAAAACGACAAGCAACAATTAAAATGAATGGGGTAGAATAAACAACTTTTCATTTGGATATGGCTATTACCTAGTTCAAGTTAACCGAATCAAACCTATTTTGATGTGGATCGAGCCTTCGACTCCAAATTGATTTTCTGAAACTTTTCAAACTTGTCAAGCTAGCTTAAAATCTATCATTTTCATGTACTTCGATTTGGGTTCGGCGTAGAATTGAGATTGGATTCATACTCAAACTTGGAACTGAATACCAGATCCCAACATGGATTCTTTTTTCCTAGCAAGCTCTAGTCAAATCAACATTTCTTTTACACAAGATCTTTGTACAAATCTTCAACAAATTAATTTATGCATGACATTGCAAACATTTTGAAATTCAAAATCAAACAAATCATTCCTGCAGTTTCATACAAAAGAAAGCCAAACAACATATCAATCCACAAACAAGAAGTTCTTCAACCTCAAAAGCCACTCAGCAGTAGCAATCCGGAGCTTCACTCTCAGCCCCTTGAAAAAGCTCTGAATCCACTACCCATTTTAAACACCATGCCAATTCGACCAAATTAAGCTTTGTCAAAGAACCCTTCGTACTTATCCACCATCGATGATGCAGCGGCTAGCATCTTGGCAACCATGTCTTCTTCCTCAAATTCGCTCACCCACTTGTTGAATTTGCCTTCATACTTCATAGTCGTCGACGTCTCTAAGATTCTGCACTCTATGGTAACGTCATCTTTCCATGACTGCAGAGATGTACTTTGATCAAAGAATTCAAAATCAGTAACACTTCTCACTACAAGTGCTAAATCATCTAAGCGGCTCAAGACCAACAGCTCCTGCAAGCTGGCTTCACCGACCAGGCCCTCGCTTTGCCAAGTATAGGAACTGCCTCCCATCTTGAGGATTTCCAGGCGACAGAGTCTGGGCAAGATCCCACTAGCAACTCTCTTGAGATGCACAGTGGCAAACATGTGCAGGCGCCTCAGCTGAGTCAGTTCACCGATTTCCACTGGTAGCTCTTCTATTGGAGTGGCTGAGAGATCAAGAGTGATCAGCTGCTTGAGAGCCCCTACACCTGTTATGTTTCTCAAGGACCTGCAGAAGTCCAAATCAAGCAATCGAAGCTTCACAAGATGAGAGATTGACCTTGGAAGAGAATCAATTCCTGTCCATGACAAATCTAGAAAGTGAAGTTCCGGCATTTGCTCAAAAAACTCTGGGGAGATCTTTCTCAGCTGGTGGTTGCTACAGAGGTTCAGGCAAGTGAGATTGGGACAGTTCGGGTTCTGCTCAAGGCTTGTTATTTGGTTTTTGTTCATTGATATCATCTCTGCTTCTTCCCATGCTTCTCTGCCGGGTGCTTCGAGTAGCGCTTGATCGATCTTCTTTATGAACTCTTTGGATTTGATGATTAGAGCTAGGTCCCTCAACACATCATTTAATTTAATAAGGCCTCCATCACGAACTTCGATCATACTTGCATCTCTTAGTTCTGCTATCAGATGAGCCCCCTTCTCATAAGCCTCCGACAATGTCATTTCCTCTGTAAGGTCAATGTAGCCTTCATAAATCCACCAGTGTATCAGTTCTATCACATTGACCTCCTGTTCTTCTGCATAGAAAGAACATGCTAAGAAGCATTTTTTTAGGAGTTCACTTTCCAAGTGATCATAACTCAACTTCAAACGCAGGAACAACTTTTCGAAGATTCGCCTTGAAGGCCTAAAGTGCATCCAATCACCCAACATTCTCAGCCAAGAAACCTCATCGCTTCTGCCCGCCATAGCCTCCATTGTCGCTTTAAGTGCAAGAGGCAAGCAATCACATTCTTTTGCAACTCGTTTAGCTATGGGCTCGATCGATGGCTGCTTCACGACGTCGCCGGCTTTGTCACAGATGTAGCTCCATGCATCTTCCTCACTAAAACCAGGCACCCTGAGATCAACCTGAGTGCCCATAAGGTCACACAGTTTGCGGTTTCGAGTGATCACCACGAGCTTGCAGCCATTTTCTTCACTGGGTTCAGGAACTCCCAGTTCTTCTAAACTGATTGTTTCCCACAAGTCATCTAAGATGAGAAGGAACTTCTTCCCTCTCAACCTCTTGTACAACAAGGCAGCAGCTTTCATGTCATCATCTTCACTATCAACATTAATAACACCTAGTTCCTTCATCAAATCATTTCTCAGAGTTCTCAAGTCGTCTGTGACGGTGAAGAAGAGGATGAAATCAAATATTTTATTTTTCAATTCATTTAATGTTCCCAGCGCCGTCGTGACATTCACGGTTTTGCCTGTTCCAGCCATTCCCCAAACCCCCATCTTTTGAATTCCCGGGTTTAACAAGCATAGAATCAATTTTGCGTCGGTGCCAAGCCCACTGTCCTGTGATTCTTTACTGTTGGTGTCACGATTTTCTGAATCCTTTTTCTTCTTCTTTAGGCTAAAATGGCGGAACATGCCGGAAAATGCGCTCATGTCTGAGACAGAATGGGATATGTCGATAGATCTGCAAAGGAGAGAGATGTGCATGAGTTCATAGCTTATCTAACCTTGAAAAAACACCATCAATGAAGAGAAAGTCAGGTCTTTCCTCCATCCACATTCTTCACCCGATTTCAAGTAAAAAGAGATGCACATTGGCAGAGAAACAAGGATGTACAATGGTGAGGAATTGAAGGTTTCATCAAATGGCTGGTTTGAAAGCAATGATATTTTTATTATTTTGTAAACTAAGATGGTTAACGATGAATTTTGCATAATCTGTAAATGAAGATGGCTAAGAATGAGTTGGAGAAGAATGTATGGGGGCGTGGCAAGCATGTTTTGTGTTTCAACATTTTTGGTCAAGGCAGACGATTGACAAACCGACGTGCTTTACAATTTAAGAGCTTAAAATAGACTAGTTCACAATAGTAAAAATATTTTATTTGAAATTAACAGGTAATAGTAATAATAATAAAATAATAAGAATAGTTATAATTATAGTGAGAAATGGGCCATTTGGCAAGTTATATTGCTTCGCATGTACCAATGTTGCTAAAATCAATTTGAATCAGGCCAGAGTCAACCTAATTGATTAAATTTATGGAAAATAATGTAGTTTTACCATCGATTCGTGTCATGCCATTACTTAACTATACTTTGAAGTTTCAAACTATCTTGTATTTTGTTATTGCTCAATACCTTATGTTTTTTTTTTTCTTAAGAATGACGAAACCTCATTGTTACTCCATTTCCCCAATTTGTTGTCAAATCTTTGAACTTCTCTTTTTTTTTTTCATTTTTCGTTTATATATCTTTCGCTACTTTTGAAAAACCAAATCTAATTTCAACCACAATTAGTCAAATGAATGGATTTGTTTCATTTAGGAGAATGTCGTTTAAATTACTCAAACTTTGCGCTGCATATAGGATTTCTGTCAAGTATCCTAAAGATAGATTGCAGTAAATTAACTTGGACATTTTTGTCAAAAATATGATTTAATAGTAAATCAGCCATATGAATTCATGAATCTGACCAAATCCATTGAAAAAAATCTGCGACAAAGAGTTCTCCAAGGGGAGGACGTTTAGGAGATGGGAATCAAGTCCAGAGCCAGGAGATCCAAGTCAATGTTTGGTGTACTATGGAGCATGTACATAGTATAGCATAGTATGTTACTGTTCCGATTGTCAAAAAGCCCAAAGGGATCAAATTCAAATTGATCAGACACTTGGTAATTAAACTCAATTTAGACTCAGAGCAAAGTGAAATACCAGATCCAAATCTTTACTGATTATTGGATTCAGATATCCATCGGAACCAGACACCGGTGGACATAGAATCCAATTAATTATTAGATGAACAGATTCACAGCAAAATGAACTACAATACCCAAATCTTTACTGGTTACTAGATTCAGATATCATCGTATACCACGGAGAATCCAACCAACTATTAAATCTTGTTTTCCTTACTGGATCTAAATTGGGTTCTTATTATTAGTTCAGGCCAAATATTCGTTAACAATACGGGCTTAGCAACATTCTTGTCACAACTTGCCAGTGGAAAAAGAGATTTGGGATTCAAAATCAAAATTTCTCTTTAATTTCCACTGTTATCACCGGCCGCAAATTGGCAGAACAAGGCTGCTAATTCTACTAAACTCCTCCCAACTTATCTAGATTAAATTATGCTTGCCCTTGAACATGTGATTCAAGTTCATGAAATCTTTTGAACTTCATCCTATTGTTACAAGTTACCCGGCCTATCATTTGAGCGTCGGAGTTTACAATCCGGCGACGTCGATACTGTTATAAGGTCCTAACTCGTGATAATTCACCACAAATCTTTTGCCGGATTCTCCAAGATCAAAAGACTAACAGCATGTTTGGATGGATGGAGAGGGAGAGAAAGGAATGGAAAGAAAGGTATTTCTTGTGTTTGGATGACGAATCAATATGGAGGGAAAGTAAAAGGGAACTAATAATTGTGTTTGAATGCAAATGAAAGAAAAAGAAAGGGAGATGAAGGAAATGATTTTTTAATGTAATTTCAATCCCTTCGGAAATGGAGAGATTGGAAGGGAAAGAAATGGATGTTCATTCTCTTTCCTTTCTTCTCTTTTCTCTCCCTGTTCTCTTTCTTTTTGTTTCTTTTTCTTTCCTTTCCATCCATTTCTTTTCCTCTCTTTCCCTTCATCCAAACGTAGCGTAATATTCAATTTAATTAGTAACTAAGGAAACTCCTTTGACCACACAAAGAAATCAATGTGTTCTAAGTTTAACTCAATAAAACGAATTACATGTAAAGTATCATTATATATCACAAAAGGTAGTTGAATTACTTACCTTTAGGAGAGAGATGATGCAGAAAGATGTAAGGAGATCCAAGATTTAAGTTAGAGGAATGTAGAGAGATGAATCCTACAATGGATCGATTGTCTATATATAGCACACGGTAGCCATGCAGAATGTCGTTTATGTAGATTATTTATTGCTTGCTTATTCAAAGCAGAGAGAGAAGATGTGACATTTGGAGATTAAACAAATCAAGGTAAACTAAAAAATGGGTTTCATTTTCCAAACCCAGGCATTCCTTGTGAGATTCGTTTGGTAAACAGTTGGCCTTTCGTGCACTCTCGGAGTTAACACGTTGAATACAAGCATTGTCGTCTGTGCTTTTCTTGGTCGACAAGTTGTGGTCTTTGACCTGTTAAGCGAAAGCGACATGGTGCGTTCACAAAGACGAAACCGATAATACCAGAAACTATGACAATGGCAGCTTAACTTCCAATTCATAGGGCCCCTTTCATAGTAACAAAAATGAAGGAGACAGCTAAACGATGACGCTGCAATGTCATAGCTGACTCACATTTGAAACTAACATTCTCTCTCTCTCTCTCTCTTTCTCAATAATATATATATATATATATATATATATATATATATATATATATATATATATATATATATATAATGACTCTAGCTTTTTAGAATCACCCAACCATGTAATAGTCTCTCATGATGGATGATTAAGAAAAAAGAAGAAAAAAGTGATGTATCTTTTTATCATCTAATCTATGTCACCGCCGTACGGGTACGGGTGCTGGTATGGGTACGGGAAAACGGGTACTGGTACGACGTTTTTGAAATTCATGGTACGAGTACGGTTTAAATTTTATGCAATAAAGTTAATTTTTTAATTAAAAAAATTATAAATTTTTTAAGAAACAACAAAACACCATCTCATAAAAACAACCATTTCATACAAACTTTAAAATTTTGACATAAGAGTGAGGAGATCTTGGTTTATTTTGACATTTGAGTGAGAATGACTCTTTTTTAGTCATGTATTGATAAATTTTGAAACAACAAAGCAGCATAAAGAGTTTTTTTAACCCTTTTGTTACACGTGTGATGGTGGTGGGAGACCTCGACGGGTGTGAAGCTCAGTTTAAAAAAGATTTTTTTCGGATAAGCTTAGTTTGGATCTGGTTTCAATCCGAAACCAGATCCAAACGTACCGCTACAGCGGTACCGGTACGCAAGGCAAAACCGCATACCGCAATGACATATCATCTAATATTAGTTTCCACATTGTTTTTCTTGTTTTTCATTAAACCATCTATCTACTTTAGATCTATGTCACAATGGTACGGGTACGGGTACGAGTTCGGGTACGGGGGTTCGGGTACGGGTACGGCATTTTTTAAAATCATGGTACGGGTACGGCGACTATTATATATAATAAATAGTTATTATATATAATTAAACTATAATTATTATATATAATTAAACCACAAGTAACTTAAAATCATGATTTTTTAAAGTTATAATGACACTTCTTATGTTAAAGTAAAGTTATAATGACACTTTTTTTGTTAAAACAATGTTTGGATCTGGATCCGACCCGGATCCAGATCCGGGCCATACCGGTACCGTACCGGTACCCGTACCCCCATACCGGTATGTGGTACGCCACCAAAGTGGCGTACCACTGTGACTTAGCTTTAGATGGACGACCTTGGTTAGATAGACCTATCTAATCAAGGTCATCTATCTAAAGCACATAGTTGGTTTTTAACAAAAAACAATGAAAACAATATGTAAAGTAATATTATGTAATAAAAATGTCCATCACCTTTTTTCTTTTTTCTTAAACCATCCATCATGTTAGACGGTGCAGATGCAACAATTATAAAGAGTCACCCAGCTATCTAACAAATGTCATCCGTCTAAAGCAGATAGATGGTTGAGCGAAAATCAAGGAAAACAATATGTAAACTAATATTAGATGACAAAGTGTTGATCACCTTTTTCTTCTTTTTTTCTTAACCACCATCACGTCAAAGGTGCAAATTACATGACTAAAATGTGTATATATATATATATATATATATATATATATATATATATATATATATATATATATATATATATATATATATATATATATATATATATATATATAAAAGTTGAATGGTGACTCTAACTTTTCAAAGTCACTCAACTATCTAACCACGGCCGTCCAATTCCACATGATTGACACTTAAGAAAACAACAAAGAGAAAAAAGTGAAGAATATTTTCATTATTTAGTATTAGTTTATATCTTTTTGTCTTTGTTTTTTTGTCATCCATCTATCTACTTCACGTGAATGGCTTTGGTTAGATGGCTGATTTATATATATATATATATATATATATATATATATATATAGAGAGAGAGAGAGAGAGAGAGAGAGAGAGAGAGAGAGAGAGAGAGAGAGAGAGAGAGAGAGAGAGGATGGTTTCCAGATTCACCCAGCTAATTTATGCACCCCTGTCCGATCCATCAAGAACTCATTGCAATAGTTAATTAAAAAGTGGAGATGAATTTATCAATACCGATACTATGGAGACGAGTTGGGGTAATTGGCTAGTGCCCAGAATGTGGGGATTATGAATATGGAAAGCAAAACAAGAAATAAACATTTACCTTTCACTGTCAATGAGTAATGAAATAACAGTAGTTATTTCTTTTCTCGTGCGACAAATCGTGGCATCGAAGGATTTGCCTGATTTAGGTGATGATACTTCCCAGCTAAAGTATCGTCGCAAATGGACTGGATCTGGAAAGAGAGTTGTGTCGCAAAAGATTTAGAAGATTACACTTCACATTTTAGTTGTTCCAAAAAAATGAAGTGTTCTTGTTACCAAACGCCCTTTACGTAACATGGGTATGGGAGTTGCCAGGCATACCGCCATTGATACGGTGTTTCCTTGACACAGGGCATGCCAAAAGGCAACTGGGTAGTGAGTACATGTTGAATCGGATCTAGTTAATGGTAGAAGCACTCGTAAGATTTCAATCTTTGTTTGTAGCTAAAAAGAATGCTTCTCTGGTTTCAGCGTTGTGTTTTGGCTATTTACCATGCAAAGAAACATATTATGAACTAGAATAACCGTAAAATGAATATGAAATATCCGAGACTGCATGCTCAAGAGAAAAATGAAAATCTTACACATATAAATTGGGTTTTGAAAGAATTTTAACATTGATAGTTTAACTTTTTTGTTCATAAAATTGATCTAGACAGCGATCTTTACAATTTTAACATTAGCTTTTAACATGCCACACAAGTCATTTCTGATCAACTATTAAAAGATTTATAAAGTTTGATAGCGTATCCCTAATATCAAGGCAGAAGAATGTGGACAACTGAATAAGCAAGAGCAGGTGCACGAGAGGAAGGGCATGGCGATTAAACTGCCAGTCATGACTGACGGACATTATCTCTTGCCCATGGCATTCAACAAAAATAATGAATATTCCACATGCTGTTGCTAAAATGCAGCTTACATGATTAAGAAGCCTACCAACATCTACAAGATCAAATCTTATTACAGATTTATTTGAACTTCAACAAGAACAACTACATATCTAAGAATCTTTTCCCTTGCTTTTCAATGGTAGACGCAGCTCTCGATAACATGGAACCAGCCAAATTCTCTTCCTGTCTTTCAGTAGACCAACTATTGAATTTTCCTTCAAATTTCATGCATACTGAAAGTCCTCGTATATAGCATTCAACAACCATGGTGTTCTTCCAAATTTCCTGAACTGCGCTGTTGCGAAGGAACTCAAAATCACGTACACCCCTTGCAGTAATAACTAGAGTAGACAAGCATTTCAGGCCTAATAACTCCTGCAAACTGGCTTCTTTTTCTTTGCTTTTGTGCTGCCAAGTGTATGAGCTAGCACGCATCTGTAAGATTTCCAATTTGGAAAGTTTGTTGAAAATTCCACCTGCAATTCTGCTGAGATTAACTGTAGCAGAAAGAAACAGATGCCTAAGTTTAGTCAAGTTGCCCAACTCTTCTGGCATCTCCTCGATTGGAGTAACAGAGAGGTCAAGAACTAAAAGCTGCTTTAGTGACCCCAAATATGCCAAATTTTTTAAGCACCTACAATAGGCTAAATCGACATACTGAAGGTTGGTAAGTTTGGAAATAGACTCTGGCAAAGAGTCCAGCCCTGCCCATGATAAGTCAAGAACATGAAGCTCTGCCATTTGCTCGAAAAAGCTTGGAGAGATGCTTCTTAGTTGCAAGTTGTTGTAAAGAATCAAGACAGTGAGATTTGGACAGTCCAGGCTTTGATGGAGGCATGATATTCCACTAGCCTTCAATGATATCATCTCTGCTTCTTTCCATTCATCTTCTTCTGGTCCCTCAAGTAGCTCCAGGCCATCTCTCATTATGAACTTGGACGATTTTATCATCAAGCCCATGTGCCTCATCATATTATTGATAGTAACATGGTCTCTGTCCTTGGAAAGCTCCAACATGCTAGCATCTAGCAGCTCTTTCAACAGATGCAGCCCCTTATCATAGGCCTCAGATAGCAACATTTCATCTGTAATATCAACATAACCACACATCATCCAGTTCTCAACCAAATATTGTATGCTGATCTCATGGTTATCACCAAAGAATGTGCAAGCTAGGAAGCAATGCTTTAATACATCTTTTAGCTGATCATAACTTAATTTCAATTGTCTGAACACTAGCTCCATGCTACTGTTCAGTGGCCTCGACTGCATCATGATACTCAATGAGTTTAACCATATAACTTCATCACTTGAATTATTCATGGCCTTTCCCATTTCTTTCACAGCAAGCGGCAGATACCCGCATTCATCTACGATGCTTTTGGCTAAGGGCTGAATCTTTGGCAAGAGCACCATGCTGCCAACTTCTTCACAGAATAATTCCCATGCATCTTCCCTGGAAAAAGTTGGAACTTTAACTTTTGCTTGGGCACCCATGAGTTCACAAACATTATGAATTCGAGTAATCAAGAAAAGTTTGCAGCCATTTTCTTTGGTGGGCTCAGGAATGCCCAACTCCTCAAGGCTAATAGTTTCCCACAGGTCATCCAAAACCAACAAGAATCTTGTTCCCTTCAGCCTCTGATACAACAAACTTGCCTCTGCATTTTCACTTAACTCTTCTTCCATGGATAGTTCCTTCATTATGTCATTCCTCACATCTTTTATGCTCCACTCATGTGTAACACTCACAAAAACGATGTGATCGAACGACCCAACACTGTTTGTTTCTCTCACCATGTCAATGGCATACTTCACATTGTAAGTTTTACCCACACCCCCCATTCCCCAAATGCCGACCTTTTGTATCTCTGGATTCAGTAGGAGTTCAATAAGTGATTCTGAGACGCCTTTCTTCTTGCTTCCCGATTCATCTGTTTTGCACTGAATCTTGTCTGAGTGCTTCTTGAGGCTAAGTAGATTCCCAAGTTGGCGTACTGCATGGGTGAAAGCACTCATGACAGCTCTATAACGAGGAAAACTGTTTTTGAAAGGAAAAAGGTGCAAAGTGATTATGAATCGTCGGTCTCTGGTTATGAAACAGGAAACAAGAAGCACTGAGCATAATAAAAACATTTGATGCTGAAACAAAAGAATGTGTGTGTGTGTCTCATATATATATATATATGTGTGTGTGTGTGTGTGTGTGTGTGAGAGAGAGAGAGAGAGAGAGAGAGAGAGAGAGAGAGAGGAAAATTGGTATATCGCAGACCACTTTGGTCGAGGACAAAAACCAGACCTCCTAAATGCCTTAACAAAAATTATTTTGGACAAAATATGACTATTCTACTATGTTTATAGCTAATCCAACATAAAACATGTCTTAATTGAGTTGTTTCTAAGAAAAACACTTATTTCCTTACCATTAAAAATTTGATGTTAAAGGAGCTGTTCATTTTCTGATTACTATAAAAACATGTTGAATTCAAGTAACTAGCTTAGTGTATGATTGTCATCAGTACATCATTAACATATATGGTTGGATTATGTAAAAAAATACTTTTAACAATCAATTTTAGATGGTCTGGTTTTCATCCTTAGCGAAACTTTCCAATACACCAGAGAGAGCGAGAGAGATCGTTCAGGCTCATCTAATATGATAAGTTGCAATTTAAGCGAAAGAAATTATGGAAGAAAAGCATCACCTGCAACAGGGGCACTTTTAGGAGAATGTTGAGCGGCAAAGAGTTGGAGAACAGAAGAAGGATGCTTCTGTTTGTTGGTTCTCATTTCTATTTGTAGAATAAAAGTGCGGCATCATGAGAGGCATGCATGTTTTGGTGAAGGTATGCACAGATCATTAAATCTAATATAATATGTTTGACCAAATCTTGCCAACATGTTGTCTTGATAAGGCATGATACCCTGGGGCTGACCTGTTGCTATTCAATTCGAGACTTATAAAAACATATTCTCTCTTACTAAGAAAAGGCTGTATTTTTTATAAGAAGAAAATTATTCTAACATCTTGTCTCAAGGGGCAAAGCACAACTCACAATCAAGAAGTCAAGGTTTCAATCTTATGACAACGGTCGTTGTCATGACTATTTTATTGATTGCAAATGGTGGCAAGCACAAGATCGATGTTATAAACTTAATTAAATTATTTTCAAAGCTTAGCTTCAATTTTAAAAGAAAGCGCCATTTAAATTTTAATATATTTGCATAAATTTTAATTTCTTTTATACCTAACAAAATATAGGAACGGACAAGAAAATATAAAATATCACGTTTAAACGGGCGTTTATAGGCTTTCGGGAAGTATCTCGATAAAAATACACGAGATTTTGCTCAAGTGCGGGATAGTGTACGCCTAAAACCCTACGCACACTCTCGCTCTCGCTCAGCAGAACCCCAAGTGAGAAGAGGAAGAAAACGAACGCAACGATGTCGTCGTCCGGGTTATCTCGCCTTCTTCTGCGAACAACTGCGCCACTCCATCAACGCTGCTTCTCCGCCATCGCTACCACATCGACCACCACTACCGCCGCCACTCTATTTCGCGTGAAGGATGCGGTGGATGACATCTTCAAGGAGCGCGACTGCAACCGTCTCGTTGAGAAGTTCAAGGATTGCTCCAAGCACTACCGCTTCAGATGCAAGCATAACGTCTATGACCACGCCGTTCGCCAGCTTGCCGCGGCCCATCGCTTCTCCGATATCGAGGAAATCCTGGAGGAGCAGAAGAAGCACACTCACCTTGCCAAAGAGGGGTTCTACATCCGCCTAATCACCCTCTACGGCCGTGCTGGAATGCTTGACCATGCCATCAAAGTGTTCGATGAAATGCCTGGTCTTGGGAGCGACCGAACTGTTAAGTCCATGAACGCTGTTCTCACCGCCTGCGCAGGCGGAAAGGATTTCGATAAGGTCGGCGTGCTGTTTCGGGAGTTGCCGAAAAAATTGGGGGTTAAACCTGACACTTACTCGTACAACATACTCGCAAGGGCCTTCTGTGAGGTGGGCAGCGTTGATCTCGCATTCTCATTGCTGGGGGAGATGAAAAGTAAGGAAATTAGCCCCGATGTGATCACGTTCAACACTCTGCTGGATGGATTCTATCGTGGGGATAGGAGATCTGAGGCGGAGAAGGTCTGGACGGAGATGGGAAACTACGGGGTAGAACCGGACACGTCGACTTTCAATGCGAAGATACGAGGGTTGGTCGCAGAAGGGAAGACTGCGGAGGCTGTTAAGGTATTAGAGGAATTGGAATCTAAGGGCCTGAAACCGGATTCTCTTAGTTTCAGTCTGTTGGTTAAGGCCCACTGCGAGGAGGGTAATTTGGAAGAAGCTAAGAAGGTGCTTCAGGAACTGAAGAAGAAAGATATGCAGCCAAACCGGCTAGCATACGAAGCAATCATTCCTGCTCTCTGTGCGGCAGAGGATCTAAATAGGGCTTCTGAATTGTGCCTGGAGGTTTTAAATGGGAACCGCTTAATCAGCGTAGAGGTTTTGCAGGATGTAATTAACAGACTGGTCAAGATCTCGAAAGATAAGAAGGCGAAGAGACTCGTTGAGCTTGGGTCTGCAAAGAGCTACTACTATTCAAACTTGAAGATGCCAAGTTGATTCATTTGCATAGTTTTCTCGTTCATTAGTTCAACCTTGAGAAACAAGCTGATCAGTTAATCCTCTTGTCTTATCTTCAAAACGATGTCTCGTTTTGATTTTAAAGATTTTTTAGGCTGCACTTCCTTTCCTTGTTGTAAAAGGTGTGTTTCTTCTGTCACAGCCCCTGGACGACATCTATTGGGTTAATTTTGATTCTTCAGCTTTTCGTTTCTCATGCCAGTGCTTGTTACGCCTTAGGCTTATGTGTTCAACGGTTACTTCTAAATATCAGTGTTTTAGACATACTTCATACGCTTGTCAGCTATTTTTGCTGCTTATGTATCAGGAAATGGTTCTTTTTCCACTTTCCAGTGCTCTTGTTTTGTCACTATAAAGTTAATCTAGTAGTTAATATCAGTATAAATAAAACTTTGCCTTGGCATAGAGTCTCCCTTTAATCTTTTTCTTCTCTTATTTCTTTTGGAGTTTTTCCTTTCTGAAAGCAATAAATTGGTATGCTTCAAACTAATCTTAGGAAATAAGAAAAGATTTGCAACCTTTCCATAACCTATCTGCTGAATGTGTGATCCGTAACTTTCAGCTTCAAACAATGCAACTAAATCAGACATTTTCTGCATTATTCATCTGCTAATGCTATTGGAGTATGTCTCGATGTCACCACGCGCGTAAACGTTTTCGCAAACAACATTTTTCTTGCGAAGTCCTTTCCACTGCCAACAAGGTGAAGACCAAACTCTAAGCTAAGCTGAGGGTTCCGTTTTCTACTTATCCAGCCTGGGACGCAAATTAACCTTTTGCATGCTTCTCTTCGTTATCCTGATAACAATAATTTTCTACATGACTTCCCTTATACCTGGGGAATCATCTTCTCCAGCAACTTTTGCAGAAATTACACAAATCACCAAACCAGTTTTTGCAGTTCCGCCATTCTGTCGCAGCTGTCAAGCTAGTGCTGCATAATGTCTTTGGGCAGTTAGAATATTGACTTCTTTGCACACTTTGGACCTTTGGTGGTCATCCTAAGGTTTCAATGGATGGAAGCTTATTGTACTGGACAAGCAAAACGGACCACTGTAAAATGACTAAACGTGCCTCTGGGTTGGCGAAATCCTAGCCTCAGTGATTTCCCTCCTTGCAACTACAGAAAGACACGTAAATGCTGTTCTAAAGGCTAGTGAATGATTAACTGTAGCTCAAGTGGTTGGATTCAAAGTCCACACCGTTCTTCAATTGAGTGCCCCTCAAAGATCTGCTGCAACCCAGCGGCTGCTTACAGGTGCTATAAGGTGCGTTCCAAGCATGGATGTCAAAAGATTGAGTCCAAGTCGATATCCGGTTAGCTGGATCCAGTAACTCATTCTTAGTGATCCTTAATTGATTCGAGTTCAACACAAAGTGCGACGAAAATCCTCAAAATGATGATCCTACTCGATTACATGTGAAACACATCCAATTAGTTGATAGTGTCAAATTATGTTTTAGCTTGTTCTACCCAATTTGAATTTGACATAGCAAAATCTGATTATGCCAAATCCAGTAATGTTTATATCAGAATCTGGTCTGGCTGGCCTGCTTCCCTAATTCTGCATGTACAGAAAAGCTCAACAAATTGTCCTGAAAAAAAAAAACCTGCCCATGTGAATGGTTGGTTAATCTAGTCCTAATTTGTGGCGCTTTATGGAAGCCATTCCTCTCTACTTTCATGTCAGTTCTTGGTTTCATATCACTTGCAACCTATATTAGTCCCAGTAGTCCATTCTTATGACATGGTTGTTGGAACCACAATGGCATAATATGAATAAACTGATAACTGATACTTCAAAATTCCAAGCCATGCTGTTGGAATGTTCATTTGCAAAGATAATGCCTGAATCCTCTTAATTTCTCTTACTCCATTGGGCCAGTGAACCTGTTCTCCCATTATAGCCATGACCCTTCGATTCAATGGGCTACCTTAAGTGGCTGTCGAGGTTCAAATAACCTTTTTTCTTTTTCTTTTCAGAGTCCAGCTTCTTTGACTTTGATACGACGTTTATATCACCATATTTGGATCTTTATAGGTTCAGGTCGACCCATGCTGAGTGATCTTTTCATACCAAAATGGGGCAAGCAGATGCATGGTTAGAAGATTTGGCACTGCGTACTTGTTCGATACTTCATCTACCTACCTGAGGTGTTTGGACTTGAGACCATTTCCCTTAGTGTAAGCTGAGGCACTAGTTGTTGAGAAATTAGAAAAGCATGTTCACATCAAGATTTTATTCTCAAGAAAAAGAAAAATTGAACTTGTGTGAAAAGCAACATATCCCCATAATAAATAGGCTCTTATTTGACTTGTATGGGCACATAACCAACTTATTGAGATCTGAGAATATTGAAAGATCACTTTTTCTTCGTCCGCTTTGATGCTTGTATATCAACTTCTTAACAGCCAGAAACTATAGGTGGTGCAAGTTGAAACTAATTTCCAAGCTATGGTGACAGACTAGTATTGAACATATTATAAGGTGTTAACTTTGCAACTCAAACCAAATTTGTACTGAATGATTAAAAAATCGTGGATATGTTTGGTCCTTACAAATACGAACAAAGTCAGACTGAAGGTAGTCATGAAATCGCAGCAATCGGACGTTCGAGTTGCAAAAGATAAAAAACTCAATATTCTGCTTCGTTCTTCGGAAACAAAGGCGGTTAAATGGATATATACGGTAAGTTTGGGGTCCGTTATAAATTAATCCTCCCGTTATTTTGAGTTCAGCGTAAGAACGAGGGAGAAAAGTTCGTCGCGTCCTTTTGCTTCCGCCTGCCCTCTCTGCAATCGACGATACGCCACGGTCTGGTCTGCTCTGGTATCCGTGGGAAGGTTCGGTCTCTTAAATTCGTTTTCACTGAGTCATCTCCCTTGTGTTCACTATTTCTCTCCATTTTTCTTGTCCGGTTTCTCTTTGATGATCTTATTTTGCCATTTGGTTGCGTCAGTGGGTTCTTGTTTAGAACTTGGGAAAATCCGAAATGAAGAATTATTATCTACTTTTTCTGGAGTTTTTGCTTTAGAACTTCATTTTGCATAATGAGGATCCCATGGTTGCGGATGAATTGAACCTTGATCTTTTTTTCTTTTCCTCTTCTTCTTTTAACAGATGACGAACTTTCTTATTTGAAGAATTGGGGAATCGTGAGATATATTCCCTAGAGTTGGGAAACCCTAGTGTATTTCGCGACCCAACTGTTAAAATTGCTGCATTCGAACGGTTGAGCTCTGGATTTTGAGGGCATGCATGGTTTTGTGATGACCTATCTGCGAAACATTTGGAAATATGTCGGATCTGGATCATTTAAGCAGCAGTATAATTTTTCACGGTTCAGCATATTAGGGGAAGACGAATGAATCTTTGATGACCCAAATCAAAAAGATTGCGGAAATCAAAGTTCATACGGAGGAAACTCTAAACTACTGAGTTTGAAGGAGGACAATCGACGCCAAAATCTTGGAAATTTTGGCCTAGGATAGGAATCTATGGCGTGTTTAGCACTCTCACTGCAACCTGTCAATGGATCTGATATCCTTCTACAAACCCGTGAGTGGTTTCCTCCGGCAAGGGCTCTGGTTGTTCTGTCGGCGTTCCGACATACCCGCCTTGCATTTGCCGGTGGCAAGAATACTTCTTCCGAGGATGCAGATCCAACTTTGGGGGATGACCCACTTTCAGCTGCAGGAGGCCAAGTTATTGTTGGGAAAGAAAGCAAATATCGTGTGATTTATCGGCTGGTTAATGGGATCTACGTATTGGGCATCACGACAGTAGACCACGATGACAGTGTGAACAATGTTTTTGAATGTATTGAGATTGTGAACCAGGCTGTCAGGGTCATTGTTACTGCCTGTAGAGGTGTCGATGTTTCTCCAGACAAATTAGGGAAGAAGTACGCTGAGATTTACATGGCGCTTGACATAATTCTTCGTGGCATCAGCAGCATTAGGCTTGCAACGATATTGGCATCGATTCACGGGGATGGCATCCCAAAAATGGTCCATTCAGCATTTGATTCTGAGGGTCGGATTAGAGGAGCTGAAGGTTGGAACCAGGTAGAGTTTGCTTCTTCAGAACATCGTGGTAATGTCGAGGTTTTCTCGAATGCCATCTTTGAATTGCCTCCTGAAACTTTGGCTGCCGGTGATGAATATGCTGCAACGATTGCTCCTGCCCCACAAAGTTCTGCCGCACAAACGTCACAACAGCAGCAACAGCCTGAGCAGCCAGCGGAGGAGGCTGCGGAGAAGGATCCTTTCGCAGCTAGTGATGCCATCAATAAACCCGAGGCGCTTGTGGGTGGATTTAATAAAGCTAAAGATGCTCCTTCTGATCTTAGTGTTGCTCTTGCTGGGCTGGAAGTCACGGCCCTTCCTCCAGCTGCCGCTTCTCAGTCCACATTTATTGGAGTGGAAGGTTTTGAAGGAGAGTATGGTGGGATTGAATTTGGCAATGAGGAAGCAACCCTTGCTGAAGCTTTTGAAGGGTTTGATAATGCCTTTGGTGGAGGTCTGGATGCTTCTGAATTTGTCACGACTACGAAGGTAGGGCCGAAGCTGCAAGGCCTTGGTGGGCTTGAAGCACTTCAGTCAGGTCAAAGTGCTGCAAAGACAGCCTCAGCTGCAACTGCTGCTGGTGCAGGTACACCACTTGAAAATCTTCTGGTTAAGCAAACAGAAGAAATGAAAGGTCCCGAGTTGTTCATTTCTGAAGAGATCAATGCAGAATTTTGTGAGTCACTGCTTGTCAGAGTAGGCCTACGAGGCACAGTATTTTTGAGAACTTTGCTTCCAAAAGATTCAAATGCTAAGGATACAGAGTTTTCTTTCCGAGTTGAAAATTCAGCTGGGATTAAGAAGGCAGCTATGCAAAGTTCCATTCTTAGCAATCTTGGAAATGGCATGTTTCATGTCAGGACTCCTCCTGTTGACAAACCAGTACCGATTCTGAAGTATAGTTTACAGCCACATCTTACTCCGCTGCCACTGAGGGTTCGTCTGGTTAAACGTCTAAGTGGAACTTTGCTTTCTCTAATGATTCAGTATGCTGCAGATCCAGAGTTATCTGAACCACTCAAGAAGGTCACATTTGTTGTGAAGTTGCCTGCTGACCCGACATTATTGAAGGTTTCACCTAAAGCAATTTTGAGTAGGTCAGAAAAGGAATTGAGATGGAGTGTCCAAGAGATCCCCTTGAAAGGTCCTCCTGGCTGTCTAAGAGCGCAAATGCCTATTGACTACCCCGATGAAGAGACTGCTAAGAAAGAAATTGAACTTACTGGGGAGGTGAAATTCTCGGTTGAAGGTAGAAAGCTGTCTGGGATTTCTTTAAGTTCGGCTTCTGAAGGCAAAACAGATTTTTATGAGGGTGTCCATAGATACTCGACGGGGAGTTACTTGTGTTATTGATTTATAATGGAGATGTGTTTTTTTCTCATTGTATGTTTGCAATTCGTCATGTTTTGTGTTCTGTGTGTTCCCATGCACTGTAGTTTCAATGAACGATTTTGAATTCTCGCAGTCTTCTGTCTGCCATCACGGAGAGTTATAATGCTAAATGGAGTTTCTTGGTGTTTTACATTCTTAAAGTGGCTTTTCCACCGACTTTCTTTCACTGCAACTGATTATTTTTTCCTTTTCCCGATAAGCCGACTGAGTGCATGTTGTTATTTGTTCCCAACTTGATTTTGCTGATTCATTTCGGTTTCTCGTTGCTAATAAAATTTCTATCTTCACTGGGATTAGGAGAATGAAATTTCTTAATCCATCTTCTGGCTATATATGATCCATTGTTCAAGAACCTTAGCAGTACAACTGTTTCTGGCTTGAACGGCTGCGACTGTGTAACTAGAGGATCTAAATGTAGAAAAATTGTCAGATGCGTTTAGGCAGAATCTGGGACAAACTGGTGCGTTGCCTTTTGCTGACGACATGCATTAGATATGTGTGGCTGAAGTTTGTGACGATGAACTTCAGCATGCATATTTCGGCATAATTGACTATATAGTTCATATTTGCTGCAGAATGTCGCAAATCTTCATTTATTGAAGACCAGGAAAGCTTATGTTTCTAGAACTATGCTTATGAAAGTAATGAGTTAAACTGGAACACGGCTAAGCAGAATCTGGGACAAACTGTTGCGTTGCCCGCTGTTGACAACATGCATAAGGTATGTGTGGCTGAAGTTTGTAACGATGAGCTTCAGCATGCATATTTCGGCATAATTGACTGTAGCTCATACTTGCAGTGGAATGTCGCAAGTCTTCATTTATTGGAAACCAGGAAAGATTATTTTTCTAGAACTATATTTATGGAGGTAACGAGTTGAACTGGTATACAGTTTGCAGGAGGATCTGTGGTTGGACTTCTCCGCTGATGCCACGAAATGTTAGAAGCGCAAGTATCTGATATTTTTTTCGTGTCCGGTTCCCACCGAATTGTTTCACATGCAATGACCAAAGCATTTGCTTCTGGTGGTGAAAAATAGATATTTTTTTCCTTTCAAAGCTCTAGTAAGGAAGTGAGGCAGCAGTACTGCGGCCAAAATCATGCTTACAGTTTCCACTTTCCACTTACGTGGAACATGAGCAAGTTCATATAAATGTAGTAGATATATCAGGACGGCTGTCTGGAGTTCAGATGGACACTTTTCTTGGAAAAGTTTGAATAAGCACGGATATGGCGTGGTGGATTGCATCATGATGTCTGTGTTTCAAGCACCAAGATGCTTCTCCACATCAAGAATGCTCTGTAATCTCCAAAGCATTCAGACTGCGATGAGTACAGATTTCATTCGCAAATTGGACTACATGAACCTACCTACTGCCAGTTCTGTGTAATCAACGTTTGCGGAGACCAAGGAGCCAAATTGTCGTACCTATAACTTGTTCAGGCATGATCCAAGCGGATTCGGCTGTGTTCTACGCAACGTTGTTAAAGTGTGTGCATCGGTTCTAAAATAAGATGCATATGACGTAAAGTATCTTAAAGAACGTATGCATGAAAAAAAAAATTATATTAACTAAAAAATGAAACTACAATTTCACGTAAAAATGACCATTAATTGCATAAAACAGTATCAAATTTACGTTAACAAATTTACATATATACTGCAAACAGCCTATACATGCGCGTCGGAAATAATAGAAATTTATCAACTTGAATATCTGCCGATACCTGAATGGGCATAAAAAAAATAAATTATCGTCTACAATTTGAAGTGGCCATAAAACTTTAAATTCTTTTGTTAAAGGGTAAGAATAGGCTCTCACAAAAACACGAAAAACTATAAGTATGACAATGAAATCAATCTTGAGTTCCAGTTTTTCACCTTAAGGGGTGTTTGATTAGACTAAATCTCTACACAAGAACTGGATTTTGTAATTCAAAAACTGGTTTTACAAACTTAGGTGTTTGAATAGCAAATTTCTAAAAAACCTGAAAAATGAGAAAAGAAACAACTGCAAATGTGTAATATTTTGTTCCAAAGGTGATTGTGCAACTTCCAACTGGACAAAAGTGTATACATTTGCTAAGACCTAAAAGCATATCGTCTTGTCAGTTGCTCTGTTCCGAATTTATCACATAAAATAGCTAATCCAGCAGAATAACATCTATGAAACTAAATTCAGGATTGCCTTCATATTTAACTTAGGTATCGTAATGCATCATATAATGGAGAACATTACTTACAGTATCAGGTGTAAGTCGATTGAATCGAGGTCTCAGTTTATCAGAAAAGCGAGAAAAATTGCTAGCATTCTATAACATATTGATCAGAACTAACATGATCTAACCGAAGAAATTTTAAAAAATGGATATCCAAAGCAAAAAAAACAAACAAAGGGGCTTGCAAAAGCATGGATGCTTTTCACGCAGGCCTTCTCTTATGCAATCCAAAGTTTAAAGCTGTACTTGGCATCGTAGTTTTTGCAATACAGGTATGGAGTTATTGCACGCAGTAAATTTCTATTACATTTAGATGCACATATTATAAGGTATGAATTCTTCACATTGAAGATATAGCTATTTTAAAGATGGTCAACCTTATTTACTACCATTCTTCATGTTCAACCACAGTTAAGCTCAGATTTAGTTTTGATGCTTAAACCTTGATGGTTCTATAACCCTTAAAACTTTACCGAGTCAAGTAGCTAATGTTTATAACATAAGTTGCATTTATTCCAGAGTTAGAATCGAAAGATCTTTTAAGCACAGTCTACTTATTTGCAAACCCAGTTATTTTGTGTTGATTCAAAATATATATCTAGAACGCTTACTGAAAGCAAGTTTACACTAGCTGAATACTTGCTGTTCATATTTAAATCCATTCCTGACATTTACAATTAATCATAAGAATCTTCATTTTGTTCCTAAACATGGTTAAGCAGCAAGCACTACCAGTTCGACCAAATTTGATGCCATTTTCTTTATTGGTTGCGACGAAAGCATGCCCATGTTGATAAATGCTGTGATTTGCTTGGCGACATAAAACTCCAAGGCTAGTAATCTTAAACTTGTAACGAAATGAGATCAATACCCGATTTTTTTAAAGAGTTAAAATAGAACATTTCAGAGTTTAAGATGATCATATAAAGCTTATTCAGAATTTTGAATTTTTTTAAACCATATAGTTTAACAAGGGCCGTGTTAACCACTTGGCAGCAAAAGTTTGTCTGGGGAATTAAGGCTACAAAGGGAAACTACCGAAGGAAGAAGAGAATAAGTTGAATCGGGTCTCGAGTTGGATCAATTTTGTTCCAAACCGTATCCGATCCGACACCAGCGGCAGTAAAAACCCTAGCAGCGACATCCATTTAGCCCACATCCTCTCTTCTCCTTCCTCCTTCCTCCTCTTCCGTCTTTCTTCTTTCGCCGTCGTCGTCGCCGCCGCTTGCGATGGGACGCGTGATCAGAGCCCAGAGGAAGGGTGCGGGTTCGGTGTTCCGTTCCCACACCCACCACCGGAAGGGTGCGGCGAGGCTCCGGTCGCTCGACTTTGGGGAGAGAAATGGGTACCTCAAGGGGACGGTCACGGAGATCGTGCATGACCCTGGGAGAGGTGCGCCGCTCGCTCGGGTGACCTTCCGCCACCCTTTCCGTTACAAGCATCAAAAGGAGCTTTTCGTTGCCGCTGAGGGTATGTACACCGGCCAGTTCGTCTACTGCGGCAAGAAGGCTACCCTTTCCGTTGGCAACGTCCTCCCTCTCAGATCCATTCCTGAGGGAGCTGTCGTCTGCAACGTCGAGCACCACGTCGGTGACCGCGGCGTCTTCGCTCGCGCCTCCGGCGACTATGCCGTCGTCATCTCCCACAACCCCGACAACGGCACAACCAGGTTCGTTGTGGAAACCCTCTCCCTCTCATTTCATTTTGGGAAATACTTTTTGTTACTTTTATTTAATGTATTGTCCCGATCTCCTCTTACCTGATATCAGATTCTTCTTGCTTGCTTAGTATGACGATGGAATGCTCCAGTTGTTACTTTCCATTTGAATTCTGGTTGGTGTTAGTGCTTGTTATAGATCCGATCTACTATTCCGCACGGTGGTTAGTAGTATTGAGGCTTTCATGAGCTTAGGTATTGCTTGATTGTCACTGCGGATATCTGTTTTTGTACTAACTTTCTGACCGTATGAATTTTTGAGGGAATTAGTGTTACAAAGACATTTTCGTTGGTAAGAGATATAAGTGCTACAAGTGGGACGCAGTTAGCATTTTTTTATGAGTTTTTGTAAGGATTTCATTGTCATGGTAAGGTATATACCCTGTTTTTTTTGTGTCGAAATTTACTTCAGGATTTGTGCCGATTTACTTCAAGGTAGAGTTTTGATGGTTAGTTTCATAGAGATGTCGATGTTTATTCTGTATGTGATTGAGCTACGGGTTATGAGTTATCTTTAAAAGGATCTCCATGGTAGTCTAAGTGTAATTTTCAGGTTTGTCTGAAATTTATAGGTACTAGTGGGTTACAGTTGAATAGCTTTTATTGTATATATCGTGTCCAAGGAGATCCTCATTGGAGACACAATTACGCACACAAAGTTAAAGACCAAGTACTTTCTTCATATTGGGTCTCTTATATCCTACATAAAAGAATCTGAAACATGGCGTCTCTTATCTCCTACATATAAGAATCTTCAACATGAGGTGTCTTATACCCTACATATAATAATCTGAAACATGGTAATCCAGAGTGAACTTGTACCTGTTGGAATTTGAAAATAACTTGTGCCCGTTGAAATTTGAAAATGGAAACCACATTTCCTAGCCTCATTTTGGATTCTTTCTTCCTTAGCATGTTGAAAGGACCCTCATGTCAGTTTGAGTCTCTTATGTCTCTTGTAACCTCACTACGTTCTTCCTGAAAAGGCACTTCTGTTACTTCCACTCTTCTGTGGGATGGTTAGGCATAAATGAAGCATATACAAAATCTACTCTGCTGTTTGCATGATTATGCATATGAAACAATCTTCTTCTATATGAGTGACCCAACTTTGTGCATGTAAACGTTGTGATGATTTTGAGAAAGACAAATAAATGGTCTCCTTTTCTTTGTGGCCTGTGGTGTCACCTTAAAAGAATATGACTGCACGGTGAAGGAGCTCCAAAATGTGGGTGAACTGCCTCGATAATAAGTTGACATCTAATTCATCAGGAAGTTGCTTCAGTTTTACTCTTTGCTGCTAGATCTTCTATGAAATTTAGGAGCAGAACATTGCCAGTGGCAGAAGTTTCCTTCATTCTGTCTGGCATTGCTTATGTTAAGCTGAATAATGCATGTTTTCTGCATTGAAGAGTTTGACATTCTGATCAAGTTTCCTTTTTTCATGAAGCATGTTTCATCTCCCTTTTCCATTTTGATCTTTCCATAGGGTTAAGCTTCCCTCCGGTGCCAAGAAGATTGTCCCAAGTGGTTGCAGAGCCATGATCGGCCAAGTTGCCGGTGGTGGTAGGACAGAAAAACCAATGCTCAAGGCAGGTAACGCCTATCACAAATACCGGGTTAAGAGGAACTGCTGGCCTAAGGTGCGTGGTGTTGCTATGAATCCTGTTGAGCATCCCCATGGTGGTGGTAACCATCAACACATTGGGCATGCCAGCACGGTTCGTCGTGATGCCCCTCCTGGCCAAAAGGTTGGTCTCATTGCAGCAAGAAGAACTGGTCGTCTCAGGGGACAAGCTGCTGCTACTGCTGCGAAGGCAGAGAAGAGTGCTTAGGATCTATTTCTGGTTTACCTTTTTCTTTATTTTGTCGTTCGTTCTTACAGACTTCAAAATATTACTCGTTCTATTGGGGATTCTGTAGTTTTTTTTCTTGATTTTCACTCTTTGTGGAGTGGGTCATATGTTCTGCCTTCTGTTAGAACATTGTGGAGTTTTCTTTTTATGCTGGATTAGTTCTGAATTTACAATTTTGGCTATGGATGATGGTTGCAACTTAAATATATCTTATCTTTTAAATGTTTTCTCATCAAATAATAGTGATTACCTTCCAAATCACTGACACTAAATTAGAGACCTTGTATTCAGAAAATAACGATGAAACAATCTGCGTAAAAAATAAGTTCAAGAAAAAGTAGTTTATAGGATTCGATTAAAGTCGTATTGACGAAGTTAATTTTATGAGAGTGTTTCGAACAAGCCGAATATATGGGTGCTTTTCTTGGAAACACTTGTATAGAAATTATAAACATTTTGTACTACATTAATAACAGTTTCCTGTCAAAAAAGTCGTGGCAAAGGGCGTTGGTTTTTAACAGCTTTTAGAAATCCAAAATTGAATCGAATTGGCTAGCTGTCGATTCAGGGATTTGGATGCAAGTTATGAAACAGCAAATAGTATTATGGGTATGGGTTTAACAAGGACATGGGTTTAAGAAGTGGACGGGAAAAAGCAAGTCTTAGAACCGAATCGTGTATGACGCGTTATACACATGCATGAATGACGAGTCTTTACTTAGGTTCCTTGCCAGTTTCAGATGTCAATTTGGAGGCCCATAGAAACCTTTCATGCAAAGGAACCTTTAACATTTATTGCACACAAGATGAAAGCGATTATTGAACCTGAAACAGACGCAGCAACAACCATGGCGGGATGCCACTTCGTAAGTGAATGTATGTACAACTCAAGTTACAATACACATTCTGCATCTGAACTGTACACATGACATCCATGGTAAAAAACTTGGCAAAATCAACTACTAGGAACATAGAGAATTCAGCTTCTTCTCCAGCAGCTTAGCACGGCGAAGAGCATCCATTGCTTCAGCCGGTTTTCCAGCCCGTTTCAAGTGAAGAGCTTGCACCTTTTCTGCTTTAATCTGCTCTTCCAGCTGGGATCTCTCTTGACTTGCATGTTTACTAGAGCCAACGCTTGAACTAACTTGCTGCCTTGGGATGTTACCTTTAGCTTCATGGACCTGCGGGGCTGGTGTTGGAAGTCCAAGGCCCGGAATACCTATTGCTTGAAGAGCAGAGAGGAGTTGAGGATCAAGGAGATCCTCAACAGACAGATCGTCTGTTGCCTCTGCACTAACAGCAGGAGTTTGGTTGTTGGGTGCTTCTTCCAGCTGACTTTCGAGGGCTTTTGCCAGTTCAAACTCCCTTTCGGATTCCTCCATTCGACCCTCTCTTCTTAGCCGCAAAGCTTGGCGTTTGTGAGCAAGACACTCCTGCTGCAACTTGAAGCGATCTCGACCGGAAACTGGCTTCTGAGCTTGTCCTTGGTGTTTACTCTCTGGAGATATGGAAGTGTCACTAGAAGCAGAATCATGTGGCAAAGTAACACTTTGCGTGCTAGAGAGTGACTGAGTCTGTTGCTTCCTTCCAGGGTCAGATGAAGCAGGACTGCTGCCTCTCTTGTTGTCTCCACCAGCTTCCAGGCCCTGCTCCAAGATCTTGGCATGTCGTAGTTCTTCTTTGGCTTCTGCAAGTTTCCCTTCTTTCTTCAAAGCAACTGCCCTTCTTTTGTGAGCCAGAATCTCTTGTCGGGGAGAAACTTGATCTGCAATGTTCTTGACAGATGTATTTTTAGCATGAGAATCTACTTCTGATATTGTTCTGAAGGACCCAGAGGTCTTTTCATGATCTCTAACCCCATCTACAAGGTTAGCACCAGAAGAAAACCCAGCCTTGATGTTTGCTTTTTCCTTGGTTGCATCGGGTTCAGAGGTTTGCAGCAATTGTGCAGATGAGGTTCCACCTTCAAGATTAGAAGTGGAAAGAGCTTCATTCGCTCTCCTGTGAGTTAAATGACTTACAACCAAGTCCTCTCCCGTTAGTAAATCTGATATATAAGAAGGCTTTGTTGCTTGAGGCAAAACAAGAGCAGGCAGACTTTCCTCCTGCAATAGGTCAAAGGACCCATGCAATCCAGCAATTGACTTGGACATGTTTGGCTCATTCTGAGACGTTACCAGCACTGAAGTTTCTAATTTTCTTACAGGATGTTCAGCAAAGTTGTTTTTCTTCAAATCAGTACCCTTCATGACATCAACAATTTCTGGAGCATCTCGCGTATCTACACCCATTGAGGTTTCCTCAGCCGGTAGTCCAGCACCATCCTTCTGCTTACTTAGATCAGAAGATCCAAACGCCAGGTGTCTCAGTTCATTATCAAAACCAGAATTCAAATCCAAAACAGGACTCTGTTTTAAGGAATCAATCTCCTCGATTTGAGCCTCCAATATTTTCGCTTTCTTTAACTCCTCTTCTGCCTCCTCAAGCTTTCCTTCATGCCTCAAGGCAAGGGACCTCCTTTTGATCCCCAATAGTTCTTTCTGGATTTCTGCTCTAGTCCTCTGTACCTTAGCATCCATTGCTGAGGCTGTACCATCTCCTGATCCTCCATTTTTCAATGATAATGATGACAAGGCAGGAAAACTGCTTCTTTCCTCTCCAATTTTTCCAGCTTCTTGTTGTTGGTGTTGCTTGGTTACATTCAAGGGTCCGAAATCATTTTGCTTCGGGTTCTTGACTACTTTGTCTTCCACACCGACCGTCAAATCCATCTGTGAGGAATCCATTTCTTTCATTTCATCTTCCAAGACCTTAGCTTTCTTGAGCTCTTCCTCTGCCTCTTCCAACTTTCCTTGGCGTCTTAAAGCAAGAGACCTCCTTTTGACTGACAACAACTCCTTCTGGATTTCTGCTCTGTTTCGCCTCACCTTAACTTCCAGTTCAGAAGTGCCATTATCAGGAACCACGGCATGGTTCACTCTTTTGGAAGATTCAAGTGGACCAGTCACATGAGGTTCATCTCCATCCGTCCAACCAAGAGTGTTAAGGATTGATAATAATGCGGGATCATGCATATCTTGTTCTGAAACCTCCTCCATCCCTTCCTCAGGAAGCACAGAATTCCCAGAAATACCATGAAGCTCATCATCAAAACCCGAACCCTTTCCAATAGTAGGTGCCATTTTTTTAGCATTTTCAACCTCATCTAGTTGAATCTCTAAGGCTTTGCATTTTTTCAGTTCTTCCTCAGCTTCATCTACCCTGCCCTCCCTCCTAAGTGCAAGAGCTTTCCTTTTAAGTCCCAATAACTCCTTCTGGATTTCTGATTTGCTTTTGGATGAACGTGTGGAAACAAGACTTCCTGTAGTCTTAGTATCTTCACTGAATTCATGGGTATCTGCTGAAGATCGGAAGTTAGTAGTAGTTGTTTGGCTGTTGGTACCTTCAGACTGGAAATGTTGAAGGTCTTCATCAAGTAGCTTGGCTTTCTTTAGCTGCTCCATGGCTGCTGCATTATTACCTTCACGTTTTAATCTTACTGCTTCTCTCTTCAAAGAAAGCACTTCATTTCTTAGAGCCTCAAGGTTCACAGAAGATGGCATATCTGGTTCTTCTTCCCAGCCAAATGATCTCAAGGCTGACACTATCTCTGGATCATTCATATCATCATCCGTTACATCAAAATCACCATCAACAGCAATCCCATCGCCAGCATCTATAATGTGGCTTAAGTTCAAATTGACATCACTAGCAAAATTTGTTTCTGTATTGTCATGGTTGTCATTATCCATACAACGAATAAGAGCAGCTATTTCATCATCAGATTCATCACTGTCATCACCCAAAAATTCCTTCTGCTCTAGTTCCTTCTCTAAGATTTTAGCTTGCTTTAACTCCTCTTTTGCCTCTGCAAGTCTTCCTTCGCGTTTGAGCTTTAAAGCATTTCTTTTCAGAGCAACTATCCGGGCCTTGTCAGCATCATTTGTTTCTTTTCTGAGACTAGATTTTTGAGGGACTTCCTTGAGAAGATTAATCAGCTCGCCTTCCAGTGTCATTTTTTCAGGCTTCTTATCGGCATCATGCAAGTCTGCTTCCGACCATCCAAGCTCTTTTAGTTCAGAAGTGAGGTCATCTGTTTCTTTACCTTGCTTGACTGACTTTGTCTTCCTGCCAGAACTTGAAGCTTGATTATTTGCTCTATCAGAGCTTAGAGGAGTGAGCACAGAAAAAGGAATTTTTTGTTTCTTCCGTAGAGCAAGTTCTAATGATGCAGCTTGTCTCTCAAGCTCCTTTCCTCGCTTAAAGGCACGAAGCGCTTCATCAGATTTTCCTTCACGTTTTAGAATAGTATACTTTCTTTTCTCTTCCTGAGCTCTCTTGCGCAAGTCCTCTGGATTGCCAGATCCTATATCATCTGCACTAGAAGACCTGCTTCCAGAGATGTCAAATTCCCTTCCCTGGGTGGCTTCAAATTTCTGTGAAGAAGTACCAGCTGCAAGAACATCAGAAACCATATCCTCCACAGACTGCAAGCTGCGCTTTCCATCAGTACTGAGGATGAGATCTAACTCGTCCTCCGGTTTTGTTGCTGGTTTGGAGGAACCTGCACAGATGCATGATATGATAACTAGATACACAATTTTGAATATATCTGTGCTATATGGAAGTACATATGTAAACAGCTGTGTTCACACCAAACGAGACTGCAAATGTCCTACAGATATTTTGCATGAACTTGTATGAAGGATTAAGTAAACCATACAAGAACAGGTGCATGGTGTAGCAATATTCATGCGCAAATACATGGTCGCGGCAGTGGACTTCAACTTTCGCATATCCACCCCTATCATAATCTTGAAAATTTATTAAGAAAAATGGAGAACAAAATATGTAATAGTATCAAACTTCTGTTAAATGTCTACTCGTTAAGAGACATAACATATTAATTTTAATGTAAATATAAGCTCAAAATATGCTGATATATTACAAATTTCGTGCAATTTAGAAATTCCAAAGATTTTTTTTTCCTCAATAACGATTATTTTAACCAGAACTACTTGTATTTTCCCAAAATTTCCAGACTCCTCCCCGTCAACATACTCCAACAGCTGCCACTTGGATGTGATTCTGCAGTTAAGCCATCACTACCAATAACCGTGAACTAGAAAAATTAAGTCAAATGATCACAAGGCTTTGAACCCTTTAAAAAACTTTTATAACTGTGATATAAGTTTACACCTCAAAAGTCTCTTCACTGTTTGTCTTATCCTGAATGCATCTCTATTGAAGTGGATCCATTCATCTTACTAGTTATTATGTTGTCAATTGTGCCACTTTTATCACCACAATTGTACATCTTCCTGAATTCCTAGTCCTTGGGAATTCTCAATGCCTGTAATCAACTTTCTATATAACTGATATATTGTTGTCCAAACTCAAAAGGCTTCATCAGTCAGTAACAATCAGAATTGATTCTGTGTTGGTTGTTGACTTGTTTCTATAAACCATTGTCATATTGCTTTAAACGAAAATATCAGTGAGGTTTTTCTCAGGTATTATTCAGCGAATTTATTTTTCTTGGGAATGTCTCTGTAAAATCTCAGTCATTTAAAAAAAAAAAATTATAAAAATCCTTAAAAATTAAGAAAAAAAACCAAATTTTTGGGAAAAATCACAAAAAAGATTGCAAGGTTTTCTTTTTTGGCAAGATTTTTCCGTGTTTCTTTTTTACCAGTTTTTCTCATAAATATTGCGAGATTTCTAAAAATCTTGCAATATTTGTGACCGTGCTACAGAGCAACCCAAAGTACCTTTTGCAGCTCTACTCTTGTATCCATGTCGGGCCTCCAGTCTTGCTGCTTCTTCCAGCTTTTTGCAAGGATCACATATTCTCACTGGTGAATCTCCTTGGCCACGCAAATACATCCTCTCCTGAGTGCAATTATTGCAAAACAGCCCTCCACATCTGCGACAATGATGCTGTAACCAGAGACAAAACAGTCAAGCAGGCAGAACCACATAGTCAGTCGGTTCACTAAAATGAAAAGCCTAAGTTACATGCAACAGAAAAAGGAACTCAGCGATTATAGCTGCAAAAACCATGTTGACGCATTTGTATTTAGTTGCCTGATAAGAATAAACTTTCCTGATTATAGTGGCCAGGAGTATTTAGGTGCTCTAAGGAATGAAAACATCAGGAACATTTAGTACTCATACAAAGAGAGAGATCCCACCTAGTTCTCCACTAATTTCAGAAAAAATTCACCGCATGTGTGCACCTCCACAAGCCAAAACACAGATATCCATATCATGTTTTCGATCATTTACCAGGTAACAAAAGAAAATAGCCTGTTGGAAGGTGCATACCACCAACCACAGATTTTGATGAACATGGCAAAAGGCAAAAGCAACCAAAATTTACAAGCCTAGAAAACTTAAAAGCAACTTATCTTCATTGGTAATGAATGAAGATATATCATTAACAGTACCCATCTTTTTGGACAGTCAACTGGAAGGAGCATACTACCAATTATAAATTTTGATGAACATGGAAAAAGCCACCAAATTTGTAAGGCTAACCAAACTTAAGTCGACACCTTATCTTCAGTGGTAACCAAACATTAACAGAGAAAGCAATTGCCTTCTTAAAATAGTACACACAATTACAAATAATTGCCAATCCGTTCATCACAAAGTATAAGAAAATTGTCACCATACAAAGTATAATTGCCAATCATTTCTCTCACGCACGTCCTTCTAAATCAATTTCAAAGAAAGGTAATGGTGTTCCTAAAGAAATTATGTTTTCTTTATCTCTTGCAAAGCTGAAATTGCTACTGAAAGCTAAATGTTGATAATGAACGCTTCCATTTGCCCATATATCATTCTATAGACGCAAGCATAAGAGTGGATTCTATCTACCGTTCATTCTATCAAAGGGTGGCAGGTCCGCAGCGCCATTACAATGAATTAAGGCGACCGCACACAGAAATTGGCTATCAACGAGAAGGCAGAATCTGAAAAGATCCCTATGACCCAAAAAAGCCTCCGAACATGATAAAAACAATTGACCAATCATCAACAATCAAATATATAAGCGACCACCAACATTCAGAAAACACCAAGTCGTATATTACGATAAATAAACTGAACTCAGAAAACAAAAGCAAACCAACTCAACCTTTCATATGATCACCAAAACCCTATAACCTAAAAACTTGAATGCAACAGAAAAAATGTAAAACGGACAAACTTCTTGAAGACTCTAAACCTTCAGATATGTTTCATCCTATCTACTATGCCGAGCGAGATTGACCAAATTAAATCATCCATGCTACCCTACACCAGTTATTTGACCAAATCTTGCGACGGATTGGTTTTTTTGGAGGAAAACTGCACCGATGAAGATCCAAAACCAGTAGGGGCAAACCGATGGAACCTCGACAAGAAAACAGAAAGGAAAGCAACCAGAGAAAAAGAGTACCTTCCGATTGAACATGGTGAATTGAGAACAACATCCTTGACAATGAGAGGCATCAACCACCCAATTGTTTCCTCGAAGCGACGGTTTCGGAGGCAACCCAATCTTCTCTAACATCTTCTTCTTCCTCCTCCTCCTCCTCCTCCTCCTCCTCTCTCCCCCTTCTCTCTGTCTACCCCCCTAATTTCTCTCTCTAAGACTTCACCTGAATGAGAGAGAAAGTATGCGGGAGAAGTAGCTTAGAAATTTCGACCTCTTTTTGAATTGACAGAAAATTCACCTTTTTTATTCACCGTACATCCTGGAGATGGACGACAGGCGTAAGGTGCAGTCGGAAGAAATTTTGACAAACTCGTTTGGGTTGGAAAGTGGAAACCCACTCTGCGTTCCTCATATTGACAAATGGAATTGCAGTCACTCACCAGCTTCACATATTTCTCGATTCGAATCCGGAAAGTAAGATTCAAAATTGTAAATTGATCAGATTTAGATTTGTTTGGATGGATTCTTCAAGACCTCAGATCATTAATCTAATAAATCAAGTTTGGATTTGGATAAAGATCGTTTGGATTCAGCATCCTCTACATCAAAATTGTTTCTTCAATCCTTTTATGAAGCAGATCATGTATCATTGCTCCGCAAACCTGATGTCATATTGGATCATAGTTTCAGATGATGGGTCCACTGCTTAACGCAGAATCAACTTAAGGGTTTAAAACTGGAGGAGGCCAATAATGCCAGTGCATCTCTTGCCTAAGGCAGCATATCAAGTGAAACAAACAATAAATTAAATACATGCAAAACCTGGATTTAATGGATCGGATATCTGACTACTAAATTCATTTAGTCAAATCATGTAAAGGAATCTGACTCCAATCGGTTACTGGATTCAGATTATGCAGTTTTCCAATCAATTCTAAGTCTGATTTCAATGTCGATATGATGAAGTTCCGACCCAGCTACATAAAAATGTTGGATCTTATGCTAATTGAATCGAACTCCATTATGAAAGATAGAGTTGCTCCTGAAAATCATCATAAAACTAGCCCATAGTATTACATTTTCTTTTGAAATATGTATGTTCTTTTTCTAAGAAACTGAAGCACGAGTTAATATAGTCCACAGCTTGGTTGAAGTTGGGCATGACTTTTATACAAACTTTTAAGTGAAGTTTAAATTATAATCTTGACTTATTTTCTACTAAAAACGAACGATCAAACGTTATATATATATATATATATATATAGAGAGAGAGAGAGAGAGAGAGAGAGAGAGAGAACTGAAACCTCACCCCCTTCCTCTTTTTCCAAGGGTTTAAGATTGCTTCAGAACTTGAATGACCTTATGATCCGAGCACCCTTCAATTCTGTGTCCCACACATGTAGGAATAAATATGAACCTTTTATGAGCACTTACTCAAATAAAATATCATCGAATTATGTTACCATTTATAACTGTTTAACCCAAATTCCAAGGGAAACCCTTAATGCCAATGGTTAGTAAAACATCTTGGAAGAGGTTGGCACAATAGACGGGGCAAGAGCTGATAGACAAACAGTTCCATTTCAAACTCCGAGGTGTCGCCCCCAAGGCGTTAAAAGTAGTCTGGGATCCTATGAGGATGGGAGGAAGGGGTGAGACTTCGGCCTTCACTCAGGTGAGCCGTGGAATTTTCTTCTTCTCACCCAATGGTTGACAAAACCTTAGGTGGGTTCTATCACAAGTGAATAAGCTAGCTAACTTCAATCTTCCTGGTCCTATCTTGTTTACCTTTGGACATTGATTGAAGTTGTCAAATGTGTGAATAGACTGAGAGGCCAAGTTCGAACTTGTGATCGATGGCTCAGGAAAGCCAATGTCAACTTGACCAATTCAGAGAAGAAAAGAAAGCAATCATGATTCAGGTGAGCGCAAGAAAAAAAAAATATTGAAAAATCAAATTTTTTTAGTTTGGCCCGACCCGCCGATCATCTTGGCTCGTTGGCCCACCCCTGAAAAAAATTCTGGCTCCGCCTTTGGCAGCAGCAATTATCTGGTTGGGTGCTTAGAAGCACGTAAAGCTACTGCATTTGGATGAATATATATAATCCCACATAAGAAATGTATTGCATTACATTGCCATGTTTTGTGGTGACATAGATCACCAATGTGTATCAGCTAAGGCAAATTGCATCCACTTTCTTCATTCTCCGCTGGATTTTTGTGATCTAAACCGACAATACAGGACTTGATCTGTCTGCGAAGCTGGCTTGAACAGGCTCAGTTCTGTTCATTCACCGTCCCTGCCTCCAAATGCACATTGAGTACTTGTGTCCACTGTTTGCATGAATACAACCCCAATTAACACCCCACGGTAAAACGGAGTCTCCGAAAGGAAAAATAGGCAGCTTCTGACTATTGCTCGCTCTCTCATGATTTATATGAATGTTCTACAGTGTTTTTGGGATGACACTGTAGGTACTTCCTGCTACCTTGCCAATAGAGTGCCTAATTCTAGCATTGAAATAATATCCCGTTAGAGGTTCTTCCTGAAAAAAGAAACATCTCTACTTGCCACCTAAAGGTATTTGGATGCAAATGTTTTGTTCACGTACAAGAAAAGTTTCAATATAACCTTGAAAAACAAGCCATGAAATGGATTTTTCTTGGATATTTCAACCCAAAAAAAAAAATGATACAAATGTTTTGATCCTAACCCAAAAAGGTTGTTTGTGACTCGAAATGTCAAATTTTTTTAGAACGAATCTACACACCAAGCTTGGGGGAGACTCAAAGTTCTATCTCCAACTCCTTTGATACTATGTTTGATTCATCTCTTCCACTCGTGGACATATTTGAGAAACCTTCTCTTACTAGACATTCCACTACCTTGGAAACTAATAACCAAAACGATGACCTAGAACCAGAACCACCTCAAAATCTTGAAACGAATCAAATAACTGAACCTCCTCTTAGAAAATCTACTCGCTCCACCATCCAGATTATGTGACTTTTACACCTATCTATCAACCGATCATAACTGGTCCGTAGACAAGTACCTTACCTTTGAGACCTTGACTAAACCCTAAAAATCTTATATACTTAATACCCACTCCAATCTAGAGCCAAGAACCTATGAAGAAGCCTGTAGAAAACCACAGTGGCAAAAGGCTATGAAGAAGGAGCTACTTGCTGTAGCAAAAAATCAAACGTGGGAGTCACTTTCACTTTCGAATGAAAAGAAAGCTGTTGCATGTAAGTGGGTGTAGAAGATTAAATATGACAATAATGACACTTTTCAGAGATACAAGGCACATTTAGTTGCAAAGGGTTTTACTTACACAAACAGAGGAGATTGACTACAATGAGACATTCGCCCTGACATCACTTACACAATCGGCCTCATAAGTCAATTCATGCACAAGCCAATGTTAGTCATGTAGAAGCTGCCTACATGATCCTAAGATACCTTACAGGGACTCTAGGAAAATGAGTTCTTATGAAACGTGACCAGCCAATGGAGGTTATTGGGTTTTGTGATGCAGATTGGGTTGGAGACCCAAATAATAGAATATCAACGTTCGGATACTGCGTGTTTATGGGAGGAACTCTAGTAACATGGAAAAGCAAAAGACAACCTGTTGTGGCTCGATGAAGCATAACCATTTAATACAGAACCATGACCTCATGCACATGTGGATTAATATGGGTTAAAGCGTTGTTGAAAGACTTTAACATTATAGTTAAAGAACCTATGAAACTTATACTTATGTGTGATACTATGACAGCCATATATATTGGTGCAAATCCAGATTTCCATGAATGCACTAAACACATTGAAGTTTATTGTCATTTTTGTCAGAGAAAAAATTCAAGACTGTATTATTCATACAATAGTACACGTGAAAAGTGAATTCCAATTGACAGATATCCTCACAAAATCTCTTGAAAAAGATCATCATTATTTCATCACAGGGAGGGAGTGTTGAAGAAAATGGTATGTGTGTGTGTGTGTTTCAGGTCTATTTTTGCTAAAACAACATTTTCAAAATGACTTAAATAACCTGGTATTCTTAACTTTTTTCAGATAAAATGAAATTGCTTTGTCACCCAAACACATAAACTACATTTGTTCTTGTTCAAAAATCCAAATTTTTGCGAAAATCGGTAAGTTTTGTAAGGTACCATTCAAACACGATACAGTTTTCTTTTTATGGATGCCGATTTTTTAGGCTGTGTGAGATTCTGCTGCTCATCAGCGGCAAACGATGGTCAAAGCCAGAAGCTTTATCGGGTTCAGACCTGGCAAGCCCACGCTCGGCGCCATCCCGCCTTTTTTTCTGATACCAAACTTTGCTTTCCCTGCAGTGGACTCAGGCTGGCTTTAGCTGTCTCCACTTTACGCTTTACGCTTCGACCAAAGGTTTCACAGGCCTCATGTACTCATAGGGTGTAAGATATGCTTTCAATATCTCGTAATGTTGTCTCTATTGCGCTTCAAACTTATATCTTCAAACTTATATCTGGTAATGTTGTCTCTATTGTACTTCAAACTTATATCTCGTAATGTTGTCTTTATTGTGCTTTAACTTACATACTAGTAAATATTTTTTCTTACACTCGAAATAGAGGCCGACCGCCTACGAACCCAGCCTAGTCCACTCCAAACTGTAGCACCAACACCCTCCAAAACAGCTGGCTACATTTTACAACCTTCCATCCTACTTTATCTACTCCTTTTTTTCTGGTACGTAAACACAACCTGTCTGCTTTGCCTTTACACTTTAAGTTGATGCCGCCAGTAGCGGAGCTATATATAAGCTGGTGTGGGCAGTTGCCCACACCCAAAAAAAAAATCTTTGTTTTTGTATACATGTCTTATAATTACTTACTTATTTATATATATTTATATATGTTGTGCTCCATAAGAGATGAGAATTTTTACAACAGTGGCCCTTAACCAAAATTTTCTGACTCCGCCACTCATGCGGCCATAAGTTGGTTCTCTGCTAATTGGGACCAACACGTTCCTTGCCACACTTAATGTAATCGGATAAACTGGATATTGCATCGGAAAAATAGGATAATATGGGGTGTTGGATTGGAATCCAATGCTGGAATCGTGATTGTTTCGCTTTTTTAGCTTTATGAGGTGGAACTTTGAGAAAGAGATCATAGCAAAAGCATGAAAAAGCTTAACTTAGATCGAAGTGCTGTAGGGTGTCTTCGATCTTACAGCACTATGTTGAACACAGGGAAATTCACCTTCAACATTATGTTAACCTCACTGAGGATTGGAACGATCAATCGGACATGAATACATCATATTCGAGTCTGATATGGACGAATCGTATAAAAAACAGTTCTTTTTAATTTCTTGAAACGAGCAATCTGGCTCTGCAAATTCTTTCGAGTTTCTATCAAGAAATTCACCTTCGAAATTAAGTTTCGGGTGAGCGAGAAGTATTAATCTTACCGCTCGAAAAAAGCCCGAAAGCCCTCCATTCTCTCTGCCTCTCGGGTCCTGAGCTGCATCGGTGTTAGCGATAGCAACGGTGTACCCTTCAACTTGGATGTCACGCCCTACCACCTTAAGACACAAGAACATAGCGCCCACAAGAATCAAACTAAAGATCTGCCTTAATACAGGCCTCTAACTCGACCAACTATGCTATGCCCCGTTAAATCCAAAACTGCCTTCGCCTTCTGATCTGGTAGATGAAGCTCAGAATTTTCATCGCCGACAAATATATTTTTTCAAACCTTTCCAATCAGAGAACCGCTAGACCGATACGTTCACTGTCTTCTTCTTTTACTCTTCCCGCTTTCGAGGTCTCCCTGAGTCCCGAGGCTGAACAGCACAAGAAAACCGGGTCGCTTCGTTCCTTGCACGGAGTTGGAGAAGAACCCTAGAATGAAAGGACGATAACGGCTGAGAAAGACACGGAGACACAAATGTCCGATTCCCCAGGCGGTACGTTATGGCAACGTTTTACTCCTCCCGAAACGTATCGTCACAATTTACGATCCGCAAAAATGTGGTGAGTCTGGTGACCTCACGATGTACGTTGCTAAAGGTAAATTGAAAGGAATATAACGGAACAAGTCATAAAAAAACATCTCCATATGTGGATTTGAAAAATATATGATTGGTATATATATAGTTCAATGCTACAGAGTAACATGCTTATGTTCTAGTTAAAATTTAAAAATTTGTCACTAAAAAACGGTCATTAAATTGGCATTATCCATGAACAATTTATGACCTTTTTAGTGAATTTTTTTAAATTTTAACCACCCAACAACTATTCAACACATGGTAGCAGTGACATTTCATATATTAATACAATTATCAAGCCTTAGATCGAAACATTATCAAAAAAAAAAAAATGGGAGAACTGAATTTGTGGTGTTAAGAGGTTTCATTCATGGATAACTTGGCACTCTTTTCGTATAATTCCCTGCTTACTACATCTTCACGCGTTGATTAATCTTCTAAATAAAGTTGATGAATGTCATATTTAATAGCAATTATTATCACTAAAATTGAAGGTTAAAAAAGGGGTTCTTAAACTTGAAGAAGTGTTTTTGCTAATATAAAGGTAAGAATAGGAAACCAAAAGATGTGGTGCATGAACACGTGGGTCGGTCTGGGTATAGTGCCTACAGCTTTGGCAGCACTAGGACCTTGCAGTAATGGTTGGTCCTTTTCTAAATTTGTTTGTCCGCATCAATAATGATGGTAGAAGAGAAGAAAGCAACCCCACATGGAAGGACTTTGCAAAAAATATCAAGTAAACAATATGCGATTTATGTGGAAATCACAATGCACTTACAGTATATAAAACGAAGAAATTTTTTGTTTAGAAATATTTTCTAATCAAAACATTTTATAAAGAAAAAACTTGCTTTTACTTAAAAAAAAAAGATGCTTTTTAAGACCATAGTCTGCGTTACATATGATATATTAATCTAGGGGAGACTTAGTCAATGTTCTTGCCTATTTTATTAAGCAGTGTGAAATATATTATTCTTGTTATTATTATGCACAACTCATACTTAGCTTGAATCATAATCCAGTCCCATACTTAACTTGAACCACAATCCAAAGTAATTTTTTTTCTTTAAGAAAAGGCTGCAGCTCGTGAGGGACACGTGATACAGGTTGATTTGGAAAAGATTTGGGCAAGACTTTGAATATTATGGAACAAGATTTTTTAAGTTTTTCAATCAATGGCAACAAGTTTCGTATGGACCCCAAGAGGTAGTAGCATACTGGGTGGCAAGGTAGTCTGCCTATGTTCGAATCTTGGAGTGGTTACTGTCATATTCCAGTGAGCTCTATTTGTGGTTCGTGAATGAACCACTCACTCTTAAATAAAAATAAAAAATAAAAAAAAAAGTTTTGTATGAACATAACAAATAATTTGCTTAATGAATTTTACAGCACCTTATTTTTCAATTAAGACCGAAAGTTGGGTTTCATATGAAAAGTTTTTCCTGGATTCTTTTGGGCGTAATTCCCCAAACCCATGTGCCTTAGAATGGCTAATGTCTTGTTGATAAACGCGCCATTTCTTGTTTAAATTGAAGGGTGGATTCCATTTCCTTCCAAACGGGTAGAAATCACGGAATGCCTTTCATTCCTTGGCCTTCACTGCACTGTCATGTGGTCTCCACGAGGGAGATCAAAATCTAGAACGATTCAAGAACACGGCTCCTTCCTCCTGCACTTCCTCATCTACCAAGAAAATTCCATCCATTTTATTTTTTTTTTTTTTTGTTGGGAGCAATTTGCATTTGAAAATTCAAGCATGCCTTGTGCTTGAGGATTTTGCAATCAAGGGCAATGATGAAGTGCCCAAGTTTCTCACTTTGATCAATGTTTTGGGCCATGTGCTATCTTGGAGTGCAAATAGATTGAATGTAGTTTATTGGTGTATTCTTTCTCATTAGGATTATAACATTATAAAAATCAGTTTGTGAACCAAATTTGGCTAGGTTGCTAATCCACCGACTTAGCTAAAACTTGACGTGGCGTTCTTGCATTGGCTACATAATCGAATCGAATTGCCACCAACTTGATTCGAATCGATCAATTGGGGCCGATTTTAATGAAACTAATTTGATTCAAATCGTTTGATTTTTGGCTGATTCTAACAACACTTATGTTTTTGTAGACTCATTCTTACTAGAAGATTTGAATGTGTTTAGCTAGATCCAGATCGAGCTCGGACAATGAATTTCACTAAAGCAACAGCCAACATGGATTAGTACCTCGATGAACCACAGCAAGGTTTTTCAGACATTTGTAATTTACAATCTAGTGAACAAGCGCCCTCCAGATCAATCTAAAAGCGGTAGCATCAATGTGACCGCCTAGATCTCACAAGTGAAGCGCTCCATCTGTCCTCTTGCAGAAAAGTTTGGTTTCGAACTCCGGTTCGAACAGGAGATGATCAACATCTTTGGGTCAGACGTTCATGAGCACATTGAACTACCCATGTTGCTTAGAGTCCTCCGAGCTCAGGCACAACGACGCAATTATCAGGGGCACACTCTACCACTGAGCTAATAGTCCGAGGGTATCGGCTTTCTAGTAAATTAAACACATTCACTATAAGTGAAGAAGTCCGGAAATTGATTCAGTATAATTTTCCCTTTTTAATGTGATCGGCAGTCAAGAATGAAACTTTGTGAATAAGCAATATAAGTTGGTGTTGAGCATGCAGGCATTGTAGAACGCGCTTCGATTAATTAGTGCAGCGCGTGTGAGAGGGTAGAGAGATGAGAGAGAATGGTTAAATGGGTGTGTGCGGGCACTAAAGGCTCTGCAGCCTATCATTATCCTCACGTACAAAATTCGACCACATCATTGCCTCCCTGTACAAAGTATAAGAAACCAATGCACATGCCAATATACACACATATAAAATATGTCATATTCATTTAAGTAGAAACTTTGGCAACTGACTACCAAACTATTCATGTATTTACATATGGATGCTTCATATTTAAAGAATTGTAAATAACAGCATGAACTTAAATACTTAAAAGATTATTTCGTATTATGCGGGTGATAATAATGAGGAGGATGAATAATTAGGTGGTACAGTCTTAAACGTACCGTAAGGACAACGGTTAAGTATTCGATCCTCAGCACGAGACACGATGAGAGAGACCATGCGTACAATGAAAGGGTCAACTTAGGGCACAGTGCCTCCCCCTTCTACTGGTACATGAAATAATTTACTATGTGTCAGATTTGATTCTTTGACAACAAAACCAAGCCAATATCTGCCGTTGTTGACTATATATATATATATATATATATATATATATATATATATATATATATATATATATATATAAAAGTTGAAATAGGTCAAGCCTATGTTGTTTCTCATGAACTGACCACATGAACGTCATATCCATGTCTAGAACCAAGGAACTAAGACAATAAAAATCATGATATTGACGTGCAGATCAGATTTCATTAAGTAGACAGAGAAGTTCAAACAGTTATTAAATTTCTCTGTAAAAGAGTGACCAACAAAACAAGTAACTTTTTATATCATCTTCGTGTGTGCAAGTCTTGAGAAAGTTGGCTTACACAAAGACAGGTGATACCTCAAAGAGGTCGAAACCTTCTCATTTAGAGTTTAGAGTTACTTTCAGACCCGGATGAACTTATAATTACTCTGTTTAACTCAGAGTCGTGTCTACCACTATTTGCAGTCTAAAAAACTAGTGTCCATAAGAATCGATCTGATGATAGGCCTTTTACCAACCCACTAACCTGATTGGCTGTGTTATGTCCCTCGTGGCAATTATTACCAACCCACTAACCTGATCGGCTGTGTTGTGTCTCTCGTGGCAACTATTACCAACCCACTAACCTGATCGGCTGTGTTATGTCCCTCGTGGCAACTATTACCAACCCACTAACCTGATCGGCTCTGTTATGTCCCTCGTGGCAACTATTACCAACCCACTAACCTGATCGGTTGTGTTGTGTCTCTCGTGGCAACTATTACCAACCCACTAACCTGATCGGCTGTGTTATGTCCCTCGTGACAATGACTTCAATTAGGGGATACAACCCATGGAAAAAGCAAATAATTTTTAAAAGATATATTGAGATGAAGAATTTTATTTGACAAAAGAGTACCATATTCCAACTACAAAAGGAAAAACGAATAATAATTGGCCTATCCCTATTACCACCTATGTAATAAAGACAAAATTTTGCCTGCGATTGTAATGGCTGCCATGTGCATCCCATCACAAACTCGCAATGTCCAAAACCATGTCACAAGGAAAGAAAGAGTGAGAATTGAAGACCAAAGGGGTCAGTAGCCCACCAAACCTTCTTAATTTGATATGTCCTGTGAGTTGAAAATGCAGGTAAGCTGTCC
This sequence comes from Nymphaea thermarum, assembly GCA_011799765.1. Classification (NCBI taxonomy): domain Eukaryota; kingdom Viridiplantae; phylum Streptophyta; class Magnoliopsida; order Nymphaeales; family Nymphaeaceae; genus Nymphaea; species Nymphaea thermarum. The sequence continues at coordinate 427,073 of JAANDH010000125.1, forward strand.
AGTCGGTGCCTTTGGTGGGCCAAAAAACCCCACGCTATTTTGTTCCCCATATAAGTAAGATTGATTTTCAACAAGACATGATTAGATTGATTTTCCACAAGACATGATTAGCATCAATTGATTGAATTTTTCTCGATTTTGAGCAGTAGGGGGGCGACGCCTAAGGACTCGAGAGTCGAGTCGAGACTCCTATTTTTCTTCTTGACTCGAGGGTCTTAGACGGTACATCACATCAACTAAAGTGTCACACTCTTCAACATTTGCAGTTCAAGGTGATAGCGTTCTCGATAATTGAACCGATGAATAAACTTTCACAAGCCTATTAGTCTGACTAACTATGCTATACTCTTGATGCAATTTTGAACCATAGAGAACAGTTCCAATTAATTAATCACCTCAATGAAAGTAAACTTCTTAAAGGCAAATCAACTATTATATATGTTTATGTGGAGTTTGATAGTTTACATGATTGTCGTGTATGGTCTGAAAATATGAAGTTTTATCAATTGGAAAGTTAGTCATTGTGCAACAAATTAAGTGTATGTCGCCGTAGAAATCGAAAAGGAAAAACACAAGAGGGATGAAAAGTGCTTGACTTTTTAAGTATTTACAAGAAATCATTAATACATAAGTAAACCTCCTTCTATGCATTTTTTGGATGTATAATCAAATCATCTTAAAAGATGCAGGTAGGGAATTTTGTTTGAATAATCTTTCATTAAAGGTAAAATAGGATCTCATCGATGATATTTATCATTTCCCACTAGTGAAGTGGTTATTCGTGAATCATTTTACATAAACTCAAGCTGTTCTCCGTGATTTCTCAAATGTCAAGACATCATTTCTTAATATAAAAAAATTCGTGCAGTCATTCGTAAATTTCTGAAAAGGGTGCAGCTACAGATGGGTTGGGCAACCTTGAATTGCGCACTCGCTGTGTAAATGCTAAAGGGAAGAGGAGAGATACATACCTAATGGGCGAGAGCCCTAGTTTTCTTAGGGCTCTACACAATATGCCAAAATGATAAGGCACTTCTCCTTATGATCTTAAAATATGAAATACACCTTCTAGAAGTGAAAATAAATTTTCTTACACACTAATTAATCTCTTAAACAATTTTATTGTTATTTCTCTTGCAAGAACAAATGCCCATTGAAATTTTCTCCTGAATGAGTATGAGAAATCCACTATCATCTCTTTTCCTAAAGCTTCATAGTGATGGTTATGAATTATGAAAGATAAGCTCCCAAAAGATTTTGTACAAAGACTAGTGAAAACGATGCTTGGGAAATTCCTACGTCGATCTCAAGTCAATTCAAGCTATAAATTATGTGGGGCAGTCGTATCTTCCTCTGCTGATACCATCAATTATTTTCCAATAATCAGACAGATTTTCAATTCTTTTTAAAGCGCCAAGATTGAGCAGAGTCACGACGAGATGTTTGAGGAGGATGTCTCCTTCTTTTCAAGTTCCACTAAGATCATTTTTAAATTTTCAAGTAATAGTAGTTGAGAAAAAAACAACACAGTGAAATAATGAAACTAAGAAGTCGGTCGGGGTAGATGAGAGAGGTAGATATAGGTAGATCAACAAGTTCGTTGCTCTTCTTTGTTTAAATTAATATTTTTCACTTTTCTATTGTTATGAGATCTTTCTATTAATACATCTAAAAACATTAAAGAAGTTTTCTGACGAACAGCTTGCATTTCTATCAGTTGATTCAATACCCATAAAAGTGCTGCTTCCAAATCCACTGCCATTGATTAATATCATGATCATTATTATAGTCTGAATGGTAGTTGATTCTTTAATATGTGTATATATATATATATATATATATATATATATATATATATATATATATATATATATATATATATATATATATATATATATATATATATATATATATATGTACGTTAGTCGGCAACGATGAACCGTAAACTTGCTTACTGGAAGCCATGAATAGAAAACGAATAAAGAAGAGCAAAGATGAGCTCAATTCAAGGAAAAGTGAGGACGGCAGTAAGATCTCGTGATAATCAAATTATAATGTTAGTAAAAATTTGGCATTTTGGTAGTGGATTTTTGGTTTGTCTTACTAGGGACCGAAGTATCTGCTTTTTTGTAAGAATGTGTCACGCTGACATCCGTGACTTGCAGCCATCGCTGCACATTTCATCGTCACTTTCCAACTTAGAAAACTCCATCTGCATGCCGACAACACATGGCGGTAAAATATTACTCTAAGATACATTTTCTTAGAGATATTTACTCATAATATTGACTAAATCAGTAAATTATATTCCAATAAATGCATCATAAAAGAATTCAAGTCTATTTGTGACATTCTATAAGTTTCAATTGCCCATAACTCATGAACATGGATAATGTGTGTCAAAAAATTTACTGCAGTAAACTTTTTCCACGAGTAAAGCCTATTAAACACGATTGAGAGCTCATAACGCAGAAGATTTCTGGAATTCAATGAACTCTAAGTTGTAATTGGACGAACATATATATATATATATATATATATATATATATATATATATATATATATATATATATATATTAGAAAAGATAAGCAGAAGGTGCTTTATTTTCAAGGACATGACGTGACGATGAGCTTCCCCCCGACAAACGCTACCGGGCAAAAGGGAGACCTCGCTCCTTAGTGCCCTCCAACCTGCAAGTCAATAGGGACTAGACGACCTGCTGACGTGGCACTCCGCTCTGGCAAGCATTCTCACTGACCTCCCTCCAAAAGCAGCCTTTCTCTCTCCGACCCCACCCCTCTCTTCAATAATTCTCTCTCTCTCTCTCTCTCTCTCTCTCTCACTCTCATATATATATATATATATATATATATATATATATATATATATATATATATATATATATATATATATATATATATATATATAATATGATCATATATGAGAAAGAAACATTGATCTTGCTTTTCACATTTTCATTTTCACAGAAGATAGAAGATGCAAAAATGCATTCAGTACACAAGGATTGAGAAAATATTTGCTTTATCATACAAATTGTGGAGGAGACGGAAAAAGAAGGAAAAAGTTACGTGTATCATGAACACAGCCTAGGTAGTCTTGCACTGCCATGGCTACCAACTTTGCTCTTCATGATCTTAGACATGTCGGTCTGCATTTTCCTGCACATTTTCTCCAGCTCCATCACCTTCCACTGCATCCCTTGCAACCGAGCTTTGAGTTTCTCGTTTTCCGTCGACAGATCGAGCTTCTCCGCGAACAGGACGATTTGGTTGCCGGCATCTTTGTCGGGGGCTTTGAACTCCTTCGTTTTGAGGGCAGGTGGGGAGCTCGTCGTGGGTCTGTGTTGGTTATCGGAGGACTCGAGGAGGGTCTTGAGCTTTGATTGCTGACAGACGACGGCTTGAATTGCAGCTCTCGATGGGATCCTAGAGTTCTGCGCGATATGCTTGCAGACTTCTAGCGAGAGCTTTTCGTGATTCAAAACACTGCACACCTTCATCTTCTCTTCCTCTGATAATCCTGAATGTGCCTGTTGTTATCCATCACCAAGAAGAACAAACTTGATTAAGACTAAATTCATGTTTTCAAGCAAGACTAGTGTCACAAAACCCATTTACAGCTAGTTTCAATAAAAGAAAAAAAAAATGGCAGAATCGGAAGCATTACCTGAAGATACATATCAAGAGCTCTGTAAATCTCATCATATGATTCTCTTGCAGAATCCGGCAAGGCCCTCACTAGAGCAGAAAATTTTGAAGGCTTCAAACAAGAATCAGGGGCTACTTCTGCAATGTATTTGTCCATTAAGAACCCCACCTTCATCAGCTCGGCAGGCGAAACCTCATCTCCCCCAAGAAAGGATTTCAGAAAACGCAAAACCAAATTCACATCATAAAGAGATCCCATGCCAGTTGGTGCAGGAAGCAGTAGGTTATCCAACGATGCCTGGTCAAGCCGTGAACCGATCATGGCCACCAACTTGTCCCTACAACTCTTGTCCGTTGCTAAACCAGAAGTCATTCTGAGAATTGCAAATAGTCCCTTAGAGGAAACAGAGCTCTTCTCAAGCAAAGACAACAGATTTACTACAGTCTCTGTAGCCTCCAATTTCTCGGTGGGTGTTGAAGAGGCCAGCTGGGACTTTAAGTAACCGAACAGAAACCTACTGAGGATGACGTGATCAAATTTATGGTTAACCATGGTTATGACCATTTTCCCAATAATCTTCGAGTTGAAAAGATACAAATCTTCGAACCACCAAACTCGACCACTGTTCTTTGAGAGTTCACTACTTTTTGTGTCGCAAGACAAACGAACTGAGCTCTCAGGTGAAGAATTAGAAGGACTCGATTCACTGTTTGAGGTGATTTTCAACAGCATGGAGTCGATGATCTTCTGCAGGATTCCTGATGAAGTTGCTGCAGGGATAAGCTCTTGGCATTGCTTCAGTGCCACCAAGTTCTCTGCCCAATTCCAGTAAGCCACTCCTCGAAGGGATCGTTCCGTCTGCTCAATTAAGTTGTTCGAATGCACCTCTTCCTTCATCTCCATGAAATTTGCTGCCCAGTGAAGAAGGCACACGTTGGAAGGAATCATGTGAATTTTCCCCTTGTTGTAGCAGAACCTTGCCAATAGCTCAAACGCCTCTGAACCTCCCGGAAAATCATGTAGAATAATTTTCAGAGGCCGAGTGCAAATGCTGGCGACAGGCACCGATGATTTCTGGAATAGTTGACATAATTTTCCGGAGAAAGATGACAGGATTCTCTGCAAATATAGAGACCAAAACACTCTGTATCAGTTATACAACAAGATGAATACCTTATGCCATGCTCTCCTTGTTGATAAAGACAGATTTAGTCATGACATACAAGGAGTGGGAGGAACAACAATGTTCTTAAATAACAGCGGAACTCGCAAACAGAATGGAGATTGGCGATTGAAAAAGTTCGATGCAAAAAGGATCTGACTATTTAAAGTAAGCGGTGAACACAGGGAACGTTCTTGAAATCATTTTCCTTATCAAAAGAGTAGGATTGAAGATAACTAAAAGACAATCCACAATAAATTGTGAAAACGAAATTCACTATGACAGAATCCTCCAAAGTTGGAAGCTAACAAAGAAGAATAAGGAGATGACAGCGGAGCTCTTGGCAAAACAGAGTAAAATGACAGAAGGCCACATTCAAGAGTCCTGCAGAAAATGGCAAACCATCAAAAGGTGATGTCTAGCCAATTTAAGCCCTCACCGAAAAGATGAATGAAACATTAAGAGGTGCAACATTTAATCTTCATCAATTCAAAAATAAAACAAAAGGAGAAAATACCCACCAAACTCAGAACTCCGCAGTAATTGGCGAAAAGAAACAGACAACAGGCTCCTCGACAAAAGAATAAACCAGAAACAAAATGAAGCAGAATGATCATTACTTCCCTTCTTTTTCAGGACGAGTGAAGATCATTCAGAAATGAAATTGTAAACCCAAACCGGTCTAATTTATAAACTTTTAACACCAATAAAAAGAAAGGCTTTAAATCACTCGGTCGTCTCCAACCAAGAGAAGAAAAGCCAAAAGTACCCACTTTGCAAATATTCAGAACATTAAAGCTTTTCAAAGAAACCAGTTTCAGATTATAAAACCAAACCAAAAGCAGAATTCATCGAAAAGAAGCGAGAAGGAAAAGGAAACAGGTTTGCTTGTTTGAAGAATAAACCTTTTCAACCACGGAAGGGGGAGAAAATGATAAAAACGAGTTGATAAATATCAAAAAACATCTAGGAAGGTGGCAATTTTAATGAGAAAATAGGCACAACTCAAGAATCAGTTCATAAACCTCGCCAAAGAGAAGCAGCAGCAGCAGAAGAAGAAGAAGAAGAAGAAGAAGAAGAAGAAGAAACCAAACAACGAAACCAGACAAGACCAAATATCCCGCACTCAAAGGTAGGTAAGACTAGAAAAAAAAAAACTTTACCTTGTCTACAAAGAACCTGCTCTCTCCATTAACATCCACCTCCAAATCACACACGACGTCCATACTCCCCAACCTTCCACCCCTCTCCTCTCATCCACTCCACCTAATCGTGAATGCCGGCAAAAAATAAGAACAGACCCCAAAAGCCTGACAAGAATCAGAACAAGTTTCTATGTTCTGCCCTCCAACAACCGCCACCACCATGAAGGAACAGAAGGACAAGAAGAAGGAGAAGAAAAAACTTGCTCAGTAAGGTCAGCATCGTCTGCTACTCTGGAACACGTAGAAGACACTGGCAGAGAAGCAACATTCCAAAGAAACAAAACAGCAGAGCTTGCAGGTTCCACCTCACTACCCCACTTTGGCAGAGACATATACATGAGCCCTATTCTGTATAACGAAAATCTGACATGTTCCTGTTGATTTTTCCTTCTCTTCCACTTCCTTTCCACTACGAGTCTATGATGTCTTGCCCAAATTCACTCAGAAGAGAGAGGAGGTGGTACTTCTCCATATAGTCACTTCTTTTTCTCTTTTGTCTGCCTCCTCCTTGCCCTTTACCATGCTTTGCCGCATCCCATTTTATATGATGATTGCACTGTAGCAGATTTCGCGCACCCCCAAAAGAAAAAGGATAGAAAAATAGATTAAAAAAATGAAGAAAACGGACTCTCTTTTCCGGTTTTCCCCAGTTTTCTGTGTTTGCAAAATTTTTGCCTTTTCCTTTTATCATGTTCCATAACCATTCATTCATGATTCTCATTTTCATTCATTAATTCCCTCCAGCTTTCTTGACGCAAGTCTTTTTCTAGCCCCTGTACCTCAAAACTCCCGTTTACCCTTTCCTGGAAAATTCCAACTATGTCCTCTGCTCATGTGAACACTGCACTTCCCTGGCCTTTCTTTGTTCATGCATTAACAAGATGAATTTATCTTTTTCAAGAGATCAGAGGTCAGCAGTTACCACGGTAGAAATAGTTTTAGGGTCCTTTTTAAGGGGTGTTTAGATGGCAGTTGAAATTATGTTCATGACAAATTTAATTTTACTAAGATTATGCTTTCAAAAATGCATCAATAACCTGGTCTCCTAAAAAATTCTTTTGGTTTTACCAAGTTCTAAAAACTGATTATAAAAACAGTTTACCCTCTCTTCCGGATGATGGGTTTTATAAACTCTCCGCTCACCCAAAACCCCAAAAAAAAAAAGTAAAAGAGAACGGTTTTATGCAAGATCTGTTTTTATAAAATAATGTTTTGTAAGGATGTCATGAAAAGACGATCTTGGTTGTCACATGATCAACTGATAGATATAAACATTGGCTGCTGCATGTTCAACCATGGTGGAAGTTAAAAAAAAAAAAAACCAGGCTTACTTTTAAGAAATGCTTATGTTTCAAAAGAATAGTTGTCACATTCTTGAAGAAAAGTAAGTGTCTATACGAAGAATTTAATCATCGATGCTTTTAAGTATGTACTGTATTTTCGAAATTAAGGCAACAAATAAAAGATTTTTTTTAAATAATAACCAAGATTTGTGCCTTTAACAAACAGCTTTTATTACAGCTTGAGCCAATGTTAAAAGAAAGGAGGGCGAATTTAGTAAATTGAGAGTTGATTATTATAAGGTCTGCTAACCACATAAGGCATCATTTAATGCATGAAAATGATCAAAAACCGAAATCATTCTCTCATCACAATTCATTTATTTCGGTCCCTCTCATCATTAATTTATTTATTCTCTTCTTTTTCCTATTTCATAATATATCCAACTACTTTCCTCATCCAAGTCTCCAATTATGTTAAAACGAAGCATATTGCTCTTGCTTGTTTTTTTCAATTGGATGCCATCTATATACTTAACTAAATCGATTTTTGTCAAGTCAGACGGGGCCAACTAGGATTGAGTCTGAAGTTTAAAGTTGAGTGTTGCCTTCAAGTGGATTTGAATCTTCAATAAATTCTCAAATGAAAGTTGCAAATCTCCGGTTCGTTTTCTTCATCTCTCCCCTCGTCTACTAAATCTGACTAAAGGGATTGAAATTCATTTCGATGCCAATTTGTAATAAACTGACCATTTTCTTTTAGTGAGCAATATGAATATCTCATCATTCAAGTGACCTCTGAAAGAATATTGTTCACAAAGTTTAGGATATGACACTGACGGCATCTGGTTCTAGATGCCTAGTTGGTGATCAGCTTCTACTTATAAAAAATCAAAGAACTTTAATTTGTTCTCATGTTATGATAATCATTGAATTTGGAGACCTACGTCTCAAAAACCATGACATTTCGAATCTCCTGCCTTTGGTTGGTTGTGTACCAACCATAATCGGATATGCTGGACGAATCTTACGAGATAGATATATAATATAACTGTGTTATTTTTATTATATCTTTCGTGAAATACACTTTCCGTATATGAACTAATGTTCTTTATTTGTTTTCAAACAAAATACATGTTCCCCTTCCTTTTGTGAGATCGAATTAACAAGGGAGCTCACTAAAGAGGATGTTAAGAAAAAACCAAAGTCAGGTTCATTGTAGGTTTGACTCCTTTAGACTTAAGTGTGTTCAGTTCATCCTCGGACAAGCAAAGTCTGGAGTAAAGTGGAAGCCAAATGTAACATAACAATATATATAATCAGATTTTGTTAACATATAATCATATTTGAGCAAAATCAGATTCGGGTGAGCAGACCAATTCCCCTAGGATTCATGCTTTTGTGCTCCTTGTACTAGTAGCGGAGCTACTGTGTGACCGGTGTGGGCCACAAGCCCCTGATTTCATGTGTTGTGGATTAAGTTGGACCTATGTTCATCTAGGTCCAGCCACATATGGTGCCCACATTAGACCTAAGTCAATGCCCCACAAGCACTCATCCTCTTAAACGAGAGATTGATTACTACCCCATCAGTCAAAATTTTTTGACTCTGCCACTACTTGGTACCACCCCTATCTACTTCTACTTAAACATTAGTGATCCGTTCTTTTGAATATAAAGGGTTGAGACCGACAACTCTAACATTTGAACTGAAGACTGACTGCCTATTAACCCCTCACCGAAGCTATCATATGATCCCCTTAATTAGGTTCTTGAATTCACATTGGAATCAATGACATTCTTAGACCATTGGTCGTAATCTGGTAGTAGTTTGGTAAGGGAAGCTTGCCTAAGGGATGAAATTTAGGGTGAAAATTTTTTCTTTGCGCAGGGCAAGAAGCTCAAACATGGCGTCTTTCTAATGAAACCTAAGGCTGGTAAGCAAACCCAACAAGAAGATTGAGGAGGGGGTCAACATTGTAACCTCGCTGCTTTCTTTTACAATTTCTTAATGCCAATGTCAAAGGAGTTGGCAAGGTGGCGCTCGCAAATGATCCCTCACAATTGAGTTTTCATTGTCATTGTCACTCTAGATCTGCACAGGCCAAATTTAAGTGGACCTCTCTTAGTGGCTCCAATATCAAAGGAATTGGTATGGTGGTGCGGACAATGAACCCTCATAATCAAGTTCTCATTGTCATTATCACTCTCACAAGCTAAATTTAAGTGGACATCTCTTAATGGATGCTAAGTAGTGCTCTTACTAGGGTTTTAATACCAAGTTTCTCTTTTTAACTAAAAAAACACAAATATGTAAGCTCGAACTTTCTGGGTGAGTATAGGACACTCACCATCCAGCTGAATGCCAAAGCCTCTTCCCAATTCATCGTCTCCTTAAGGCATATGACCAGTTTTTCGGTGTTTCGGAGTGGCACAACACTTCCCTCCTCCCCTCCCCTTATATCCATTGTACTTTGATTTGTGTATCAGTGGCCTTTCTTTTGCAGCACAGATAGTTAACATCCGAAGATTCAAAACAAAGATTGGTCCTATTGCACCAATTTTCTCATAGACATGTAAGCTCAAACTTTACTCACATATTTTTCAAGCTCATTACTCCAATAATGATCTATCAAACGTTTGCATTGAATGTAAAAACATGTACCATTTACTGGCTACGACAAGAGTTAGCTAATACCATTGTTCAATCTTATTTTTAACTTAAAAAGATGGGAAATGCATAACATGTATGAAGATTTCACAAGGGTGGCGTTTCGTAGGGTCCGGTGGGCTCAATTCCTATAGTGTGAACATGCCAAATCCGTGGGTCATGCCGCACCGAAGGACGTGCCACCACCACATGATCATTGCACCAATCATCCATTCTTTTCCAAGGGCGCGTACCTTTGCGCCTACTTAATAACTTTACAGCTCAAATTAAAATTGAATCTGAAAAATCGTGCAATGTGGATTGGAACAAGGGACACCTTGCATGAGCTTTGCAAGGGACAATTCATCCAAAGGTGGACTTTATCCAAGCAATCAAACTGTTCCCTTGTTCTTGCCATGCCGCTCAAACTGAAAGAGTCAGTGACACAAAGATACCCTAGAGTAATTGAAGGAAGCTAAAAATAAGCTTTCCTTGGTGCAGTTGCCTTTGACTGGTAGTTGGTATGCCTAGCTAGCCCATCTTGACTAGACTAACAGAAGAATTCCTCATGCACGGAATCCGCCATTAACATGTCATCTGAAATGAATGTTGAAGAAGAGACGAGAATGGTGATGGGGATGAAACGATAAAATAATAAGATCGCAGTTGTCACCTGCATTCTCATATGAATAATGCAGTCGAAGCATTGAGATTGGAGTCCGTCCGACCCAACACTCATCTTCACACCATCTCCCGATTTTTTAATGGAAAGGTGGAGTGTAGATTCAGTAAACGTTCATCTGACTTCCCCATCTGCATATCATTTGGACGTGCATGCCAATCACTTGAAAAAGGTAACTCTAAAACGGTAAGTTTGTGTTCCCAGGCAATCGATGCGCCCTGCCCTTGAAGCTTGAGAAAGTAGATTGCGAACTTGACCAATTTTCTGAAGTTGTGTCGAATATTGAGCATGAGTTCAACCTTTTATGTAAGAGATTGGTAGCTACCAATCCCTTATACTTCTGACTTCATAGGAATAATCTATGACGTCTATTCTAAGGAGATCATATGATTGACATTAAGTTAAAAACGGAAGTTAAGCTGTATTTTGAAGAGACTAAGATACTCTTCAAATGATGCAAAGGGTTTCGATTAAGGCAACTCTTTCGCTTCTGATGGTATTTCGATCTCCAAGTTTCTTCTGACCAAGCTTGACTGGAGCAATACAGTATATTATATATATATATATATATAGACACACACACACACGATAGAGAAAGTCTGTGGTAGCATAATTGCAGGCTCATTATGCATCGTACGTCGCCTTTGAGTGCCTGAGTTTTCCCCCAGCTTGCTGATTTGCAGCAGCACCGAGAAGTTTCCTGCTTGACACTCTGTAAAAGCTCAAACATGATTCTGCCACACAGCTAAGTTCCACAAGCGTAAAGGAAATATGTCACTGTGCCAACTAAGAGTTCAGAAAGAATGCTGCTGGCAATTGGGTCCTACAACAATATGGAAGGCTCCACACTTAATCTTAATTTGGGTTGGAGGATATAAAACAAAGTAGATCATGATTCTGATCCCAAAATGTCATTATTTGCAAAACCCTCATCCCCTCTACATGTATATGTGCTCTCTTAGTAATGTTTTAAGTGGGTTACCAATGTGTAAGTTGAACAGTGAAGGCGACACACCCTATAGCATAAGAGGACTAGAGATTGAATGGAAGCTTCGGCGCTCTCTCTGCAATGTGGTGGGTCTTCCCTGCTCACCAAAAATTAACTTACTCGATAATGTGATCTATTATAACGAGATTAAAGTCACCATCTTTCAGTGGGTAGTTAGATGAGGTTGAAGGGCCCTTATGGTGGGCGTAGTTGGGTGCAGTCTGGGTTTGATTGAGTGCTGATTTGGGAGTTGCACCAACCAAGATTATTAAGAAAGTTCTCACCTACCAACTTCTTCTCCTAATGTCCAATGACGCATTGAAGTGTGTAGGTTGGACCATAACACACTCGAACCACTTGTTCCTTGAGGACATAAACTGATCGAACAGGTAGGTGTGATCATCACCAGAGAGTACTGACGCTTTTCTTCCTTTAAAAGGTTGTCAGTCCATAGTCATTAAGTGGAATTTTTATGCCACTGGAGAAATGTTGACTGTCGCTACAGAAGAATGTAATAAAAGGTCTGCTGAGAAACACAAACACACACACACACTCTCTGCATGCTCACTCACGCAAACAGTTAGCTGGACGGTAAAAAAAGAAGTCGTTTGGACATGTTTTCTTCCCCAAACCAACTGGGCAGCAAGGCCGTTCACATTCAAAGGGTTCGAAGTTTGAATTTCATGTTTCTGTTATTCTTATGAACTACAAACGATGACATGCACAACAATCTAGTTGAAAATGATGACAAAACCTTGAAGGCATGATGGTATGGCATGCATTGGGAGTTTTATGTCAAATGCAGTTTCTCTTAAGTAAACATTAAAAAAAGTTGCGGAGAAGTTTTTTTGGAGATATAAGGGGATCAGACTGTGCTTACCGAAAAATCGCATATAATCAATAAAAATCTTCCAAGGTTGCAATTTTCCAAGATAAGTTAATTATATTACACGCCTAGGTTAAGTAAGCAAAAAGCATGCAAAACCATATAAAAAAAGGGGTGCGAGGGTCAGCCTATATATTCTAGTGAGTGGCAGACCTTGAACTGTTTGCTCTTCAAAACAAAATGAGACAATTCTCTCTTTAATTTATTCCGGCATTAATTGGCGTTAAATTTAACATACAAGATGCCCTCGATCAAAAGGTATTTTTTTTGTATTCCACAAAGTCTCATTTTTGGGACAAACCTGAAGTTAAAAGGAATTGGTTAAATAGTGATGACCACCAATATACCGCACCATGAAAGAGTCAACCGCTTTTCTCATTTTTTGCGTTTTTTCGTTTTTCGCTTTCTTTCATGTTTTTTTTGTTACATTTTTTTAATTTCCAGATTTTAAATTTCAAAACTTTCACATTTTATTTTTATTTGTTAAGCTTTTTAAAAATTTATCTAGTTTCTTCCCGAAAAAGAAAAAACAACATTGCCGTATTAGAGCTGAAAACCCCGTTTTATACTAAAAACGATATTTGTGACACTTTTAAATGGTAAAAACTGTTTCACTGGCACTTCTAAATGCCACTAAAGGTCATATATCTCGTAGTGAAATACGTAGCTTTGAGCCACAGATTAATGGCTGTGCTTGTACATCATTCACACCATTTCTGTTTAAGAAATAATTCAAAGCAGGAATACTGCCAGACGTCCATTTTTTGCCTCATTAACGTGCTTAACTACTCCTTTGTGCACTGCCACGTTCCGGAAGCAGCAACTTCTCCAAATGACGATGTTGAAATAAAGTATCAAGCACAAAGAACATCTATAATTGTAACAGGTTTGCTGGAATGAAGACACAACCTTCCTCGATAATGTGTTCCGAAAACAGAATGTTCTTCTTGTATGCCTTCATATCTTATCCTGAAGTTATCGGCTCAACGTGAAAGCACTTGATTAGCGATAAATGAAGTAAAGTCTGGGCTATGATCCGTCAGACACCACTTAATCCTCGAAGCAGCTCAATGTTATTTAACATTGAGCAAGTAGTTAGCTACGCAACCTTTTGATCTATGGACAGTTAATTGGCATGTCCTTGTGAAATAGATCTCCCTCATCTCATTGTGTTCGTTCCGTTTGAAGAGAGGAAGGATCCCAAAGAATCAATCTTTCTTTTAGTTGATGAATCTCTGTTTGATTGATCAATGTGTGATATTTCGAATCCGCAGCACCATGAGCTTCCATTTCACTTGAAAATTTAATCATTGTGAAGTCAGGATAACGCCTCTCCTTTTTTTCTGAAACTTGCATTCCCACTTCTACCTAGCTCTCGCTTTACTCAGTGCAGGAAACGTTGGTCACCATCTTGTAGGGAAATCTAAACGATCTGCCGTATTAACCACATGAAATTAAGCAAAAAATGAGAACTTATTATTATAGTTATCAACCACATGAAATTATAATTAAGCAAAAAATGAGAACTTATTTATTATAGTTATCTTGGTTAGTACACTGGCAATTGATAAAGGGATATTTATCTACCAACCAGTGAAGGAGCTACGTTGTGGCTGGTTGCCCACACCAGCCCACTAAATTTGCTTTATTTGCATGGTGATTTTTTTTTTTTTTTTGTGTCAACATAAGTGCAACTAAAAGGTTGAAACTTAATAATAATATCCTTAGCTAGAAATTTATGGCTCCACCACTGCTACCAACATGGCCATATTTGGCTGATATTCTAAATCGGATGTGTGGACCAGCTTGTCCTTTCGTTTCCCCCCATTCCTTGGGCATTAGCCAAGGGAGGAGCTCCTTCCCGGGAAGGCAAAAGCAGAAAACAAGGGGCAAAATGAACTGCCATGAAAGAGGGCCTGTTTTCTTAATGCTGCTATTGAGAGATGAAATTAGTCTGTCTGAATTGGGGACAGTATTCCTTTCCTTTTGAATCAAACAAGTCCTTAGAGTTAGTGTTAGTTTGCTGCTTTGTTACTTGGAGAAATGATGAAGTAAGACTGAACGTTAAGGAAGCTGATATTTATTCAACACCTTGACATGCTCAGGTAGTCATGTTCAGCAAAGCAAGGGCCAAGCAAAGAAAACTTTGAAAGTTATTGTGCTAGTACTAGTAATTAACTTGGGTAGAAATGACCCTTTTTTTTTCTTCTTCCGTAAGTTCAACAATTAGTACCTTTTAGAGCAATGTATTTACACCCTCCATTAGCAAAAGGATCCAGCTTTCAAGAACAGCCCCAAGCAGAAGCAAATACAGCATTGTGTCCTTTCCATGTGAGCACCCAAGTATCGTCTTCCTTCTTCATTCCCCACCCACTAGCATGCTCACCCAACAAGCACTTCACTTCTGCAAGAGTTTCCTCACCAAAGGGCACACTGTGGAAGTGAGCTCTTCTCATCCTCTGCACAAGCTCCCCGCTTGGCTCCAACCTCTCAATCCTCTGCAACCCTTCAAAGGCTATGATGTTCTCTATCTTGTACCCAATGTCAGCCTCATAATCCAGCCTTTGAGTGCTGTCTCTTGGTAAAAACGTCTCGAGGGCATCAAAAAGTATCCACAGGTAATTGAAACAAGTAGAAATTCTAGAGGAGAGGCCAAGAGAACCCAGGTTAGAATCCTCATCTACCACAGTAACAATCTTGGGGTTTAACCCTCTGATTAGCTCCAAAAACCTATCTCTTGGAGATTGGTTTTTTGTGGACAAGGGGTCCCCAACTTCATCTGGCAGATAATGCAGGAAATTCTGACAGTTCACCACCAAAATCTCATCAGCAGCAAGCCCAAGGGCACAAACACTTATGTTGTTTATGATCGATTCATGGTATGGCTCAGTTCCTACTTCAGTGATACTGTCTCCAATGGGGATCACCCTGAACGCAAAAGGGACGTTCCTGGACTTGGCAAAGTTCGCTAGACGCTGACCTACCTGCTCACATGACACGTTAAGCCAAGGGGGCACCTTGGGCCGGACGGACGGCACCGACAGCCGGACGAAGGGGGCAGCTCCCGGCTTCCTCGATAGCTCATCAATGAGAGTGGGCCACTGCATGCAGTGGGTGATGCTGAAATCCAGTATGTGAACCTTTGGGTGCCCTTGAATTGCGTTTGAGATTGCACTGTTGGAGGCAGAGAAGCCAAACCTATGCCAGGGGAGGAGGTCCACGTAGCCGGCGAGCTCGGTCACGGACATGGGCCTGCCCAAGGAGCGCAGATGCACGCCGCCTAGCGAGCAGCGCTGGAGGTTCATGGCTACGGGGCAGACCCTGGAGGCCCTGGTGATAAGGGACCTGAGGAACCAGGAAGTGAGTCTCTGGTTGGGGTCGCCATCGGAGGAGGCAATGTTGTTGAGCACCCACATGATCTGCTGGGCCAGGGTGGAGTCCTTCTTCTCGAGGGCAGCCCCGCAGTGGAGGAGAAGCTTCTCTATGCAGTTGGCGTCCAAGCTCCTCCCAAGACATCCCTTGAACAGGGAGGGCCCCTGCTCCCTGATGCCCGCCTGCGAAAGGGCAGGTGCCGCGCTTGCTGGAATGGATGATACACTTCTTCTTGGCCTCACTTGTGCTCTCATCTTAGAGAGAGAAAGAGAGAAAGAAAGGGAAATATGCAACAAGGAGTGCTGTTGAGTATCTTTGGCTAAATAGATCGTAACCATGGGGAGCCTTAGGATACGTGTTAAATGGTTATTTGGCAATAAAAATAACAGAGCTGGTGTTTAGAAGAAGATCTGGATTAGTATAGGAATTGAGTCATATAGAAATTGATTCATATGCTGCATTTAAGTATCTTTGGCTATGTAGATGGTAGCCATGGGGAACCTTAGGGTACGTGTCAAATGGTTTTTGGGCAGTAAAAATAACAGAGCTGGTGTTTTTAGAGAGGGAGAGGGAGAGAGAGAGAGAGATGAATCTGGTTTAGTATGGGAAATTATTCATATGCCGCATTTAGCAGTTCATTCTTTCTGTAAAGCACAGAGACTTAAATGTACACCAATTCTGCCATTAGCCGCCCATTCCTTTGTTGGGTTCATGCATGGTCCCAGCCTCCAGGTGATTCCATAAAATATCAAAATTTCACATGCATACTTGTGCACCTCTTTGCCTTTGGCTTCTTCTGTAAAGCCACCAAGCCAAAGGACAGGGTTCCACCTTTCTTCTGACGGAGAAACGTGGCTTGAGGTGAAATATGAGGAGGAATTTCCCTCACTGGATGAGACAAAGTTTGCACCTTTCGTTCATTAATGGACGTCCTTTCCCGTTCCAACAGCAGTTGAAAAATGTCCCGTCCCCATAAGAACGTTGGCAGGACCTCGTTGAGGTCCCCATAAGCTTTGACATTGTGACCCTCGTGACAAGGGGTCCCATACGCGTCGGTCATGACGGAGACCTCTTCATCTCATGACTTCTTTTTCTCCCTTTCATGGCCGGCGGCGAAATCCGGCCTTAACAGCTTTAACCAGAGGCCTCCGTCCCCGTGAAAGAGAAAACCGAAACTTACATTGCATTAACTAAAGTGCAAGCTTATTGCTAAATTGATCAAAATGTACTACAGTATGTTTCTAAATTCATTTTAACAACTAATATTACTGATAAGAAATGGTCGTCTCTTACATTGTTGATTGTTGGTGAGGCGACTGTACATATGGCAGTACAACCAACAGAAGCGGGTCCAACGTTTTTAAGATTGAAAAAGAAAAAGAAGCAAATATACAGGGAGACAGAGAGAGTCAGCATTACACCAAATTGTACACAACAAAACATTTTGCTTAGACTTAAACTAGAAAAGAAACCTTTCTTTTCGCGCATCTGAACTAGGCTAAAAAAACTCTCCCCTTCCAGCGCTACAGAAGGGAAATTGGAACTCCATTCCTAGAAAGTCCAACAATCGTGGTTCAAATGCAGAAGACCAACTAATGGTTCCTTCTTACAGTGAGAGTGATATTTAAGGCATCATCCTTGGAAGGGGCAACGAAGCAGCCCTTGGTGAGAGGGCGACGAACGAGTTCTTTCTTAAGCAAGAAGGCTTTGTTTAGAGGTTAGAGGGGATGGGAAGAGAAATGGCCAACCAGTTTGATCAGCGGTTGAAGGATGCGTTTATAGAGCTGGTGAGTTGCCTGCCAAACTTCACGGTTTTGAGTCTCTCGCTTTGTCTCTCTCTCTCTCTCTCTCTCTCTCAATGGGATAAAAGTAGAAATATAGTCGATAAAATGGGAATATATAACAAAATTTGGGGACAAGAGGTCCCCGAAATACATCCGCAAAAAACAAACTGCAAAAACAGAATCAGTAAGAAGAAATATACAATACAATACAGAGAAATATAAGAGAGAGTGGGGGGAAAAAACCGACGCGGCACAGTCACCTAGCCGCAGGCGGACCTCGGCGCTTCAACCGAATAGCGAACTGGACATCCCCTTGCACAATACGAGCCACAGAATCTGGCGAAGAGAAGGTGTCCCTGAAGACTCTGTTGTTGCGCTCTTCCCAAATGCGCCACCAAGCTGAAATGAGCCACGGCCTCCAGACATGACCCCATGAAGCAGTCAA
>JAANDH010000125.1:456420-511924 GCA_011799765.1 Nymphaea thermarum
GAGCAGAAGCTTAATGATCGCCTTCAGTGTTGGCAGGGAAAGCTACTTTCCCTCCCAGGTCGTATTACTCTAGCTAAGCACTGCCTTGCGTCTGTCCCACTCCACGCCCTGGCCGTCTTTCGGCCTCCTGTAGCCGTTTTGAGTAGGTTCAATAAGCTTATTCGTAAGTTTATTTGGGATGGTGATCGACCTTCAGATCACTTAGCGCATTGGGATGTGGTTGCCTTTCCGCGTATTCTCGGGGGTGCTGGGGTTACCAACCTTAGTCGGGCTTGCGAGTCTTCTCTGTGTTCTTGGTGGTGGCGGTTAGCAACTGAGCATTCTCCCATCACCCAATTCATTATTTCCAAATTTGACCTGCCTTCCCCTAGCGGCTGGAATAGTTCTATCTCTCATGTCTCCCCCTCTCACTTTTGGTGCGACATGCTTTCTGTCCTTCCTCTTTTCCTCCGCCTTGCTGACCTCTCATCGTCTACGTCCCCATCCTGGCCTCTTTCACTTTCCTGTGAGTTCACCTTTTCTTCTTGCTACATAGCCTCTTTTGGTCCTTCTGTCTCGTCACTACCACCCAGTTCCCTCTGGTCTCCCGGCCCCTCTCCTCGTGCCACTGCTTTTGTCTGGCTTCTCCTTAATGGTCATATAAACACTTTCGATCACCTACAGCGCCTTGGCATCAGTTTGGCTAACCAGTGTCCCCTATGTCTGGTCGCGACTGAGTCTCGGGTTCACCTTTTTACTTCTTGCCATTTCTTCTACAGTGTCCTTGCTTCAACCTGGCCTTCCCTTGTTAATAGTCTTCCAAACCCATCATTCATTCGTCTTCTTTTCCTCTTTTGCCCTTCCCCCCGCCTGGCTGCTTCCTGGGGTCATGTCTGGAGGCCGTGGCTCATTTCAGCTTGGTGGCGCATTTGGGAGGAGCGCAACAATAGAGTCTTCAGGGGCACCTTCTCTTCGCCAGATTCGGTGGCTCGTCGTGTGCAAGGGGATGTCCAGTTTGCCATCCGATTGAAGCGCCGATGCTCGTCTGTGGCTGGGTGATAGTGCCGCTCCGTCTGTCCTCTCCTCCATCACCCTGACTATCCGTTTCTGAGCATTTATATTGTATATTTCTTTTTCTGCTTTTGTTTTGCGGTTTTATTTTTTGCGGATTGTTTTTGTACTTGGGGGACATCTTGTCCCTAAATTTTGTTATATATTCCCATTTTATCGGCACTCTCTTTCTCTCTCTCTCTCTCTCTCTCTCTCTCTCTCTCTCTATATATATATATATATATATATATATATATATATATATATATATATATATATATATATATATGAGATCTATCCAATTATGGCATTTGATGCACAGGAAAGAATTTTTTATGCAAACCTTTATATATATAAAAAAGAGAGAGAAAGGAAATATGGTAAAGCATGTGCTCTTAAAAAATACCTTTCTTGTGGGAGCTCTGGCATCCTTCCTTGGCCTATAGTCGCCATCTGGAAAGCATGGCTCATGGGTGCCACCAAGTTGACAGCCTTTACATTTAAGGCACACACTTTCATCTACTCTTCTTGTGACTTCCCAAATATGCTTTACTTATATTTAAAGCCACGATGTAGATCACAGTTAAACTTTTAACGAACAACTGGACCTTTCTTTCGCCAACTTAACTAAACTAAACAAAAAGATACTTTGTAAGTTTGGAATTGAAAAGAGAAAAGAAACTTATAAATTGAAATGTGAGAAAAATTAAAGCGGGTGGCAAGTGGCAAGAGCAGAATAAGACGGGGCAGCCATCAAGTTGTTAAATATTTGACGGCTTTTGGCAAGAACTTTTCTGAGGGCAACTCGCGTCAGAATATTGCATTATTGTCGACGCATTTAAATTTGACGATGACGTCGATTTTTCATTTTTATGATAAAGTTGCAGTGTGCCTAAATTGCAATGTCCTAAGCAATAAGCAAAAACCTGTGCTGCTTCCAATAATGGAAGTGTTCCGTCAAAAGAAAACACCTCGTCATTACCTTTGACACACTATATCCCGAACAATATTAAAATGATGAATGTCAATTGGTCATTTAATTATATTTAGCTTCCGAGCGAGCAGGGTTTGATCCACTGTTCAAAGAAGACCGAAACCTCCACCCAACCTTTCATTTGCAGGGCCTGCGTTGGCGTTTCGATATGCTGCTCTTATCATGCTTCAACTTGTTCATTAAAGCATCAAAAGTTGACCCTCGAATAACCAAAAAAAATTAGATTGGTCATCGGCCTGCCCCCTTTTTCTTGAGTTTTTATTTTAGGAGGTGTTGGATTTATCTTGAACTACTTTGTTTGACATATGTGCTCAAAATTAGAGCCTCCTTCACCTAATCTTATATCAAACCTTTGAAAAAGTGTAAAATGAGGATTCAAGTTAGATAAAGGGATTTTAAAACAATTTTATGCGAAAGAAAAGAGTAGATGTCCGGATGGTTACGTGTGAAAGATCAGATGATAATTGGAATCTAGCACATATAGGTATGAGACCCATAAAGAATAATTCAGACTGTCACATGGACATGCCAAATTGGTCCCGTATCAGTGTCAACACACCAATACAGCAATCTTGCTACTTATATCACATCGTGACACTTTTCGTTTTCGGTTTGGATCAGATCCAATCTAAAACGCATTAAATCCTTTCTTCTTAACAAAGTGCATGAATTTTTCATGGGATTATGTGTGAGTATATATATATAATCTTCCATATGATATTTTAATAATCAAGTACGAGTTTATAACCTTTGGAAATTAAATTATTATAACAGTCCTGATCTATTCTATATAATAATTTAATTTATGAAGGTTATAAACTAGTACTTGATTATTTTATATATATATATATATATATATATATATATATATATATATATATATATATATATATATGCAAATTGGTGGAAGGGACTAGAGTCATCATTTTCATCTCTGCCAAAAGGACCCCCTTGTTAGGCAGCTTCGTGTAAATTCCGGAGCCTCCAGTTTTGTCGTTTACGAAAACTACAAATGCAGGGCGATGATTATCTTTTTCCCCAATGGCCGCAGGGAAGGCCAAAGGGATCCAAGGGTACTTTTGTCATGCAAAAATTTTCTTTCACCTGCCTTTTTATTTTTTCTTTATTTTGTCTTTGATAAATGCCCTTCACTTGGCACAAATCTACCAATCTCCTAATTGACCAAGAACAGTAGCCATTCATTTAATTGTTCCTTATAAGAAGGAGCCAGAAATTAAAATAATATGTTTAAAATTTGTATAGGAGCCAAACAATATTTTTTTAAATTTTTTTACAGAAATTAAATTAAACAATTAAAAAATATAAGCAGAGTTTTATTTTGCAAAATTTAAGACAAGCAATGGCCCCTACTGCCCACCATAGTCCATTGACAAATGGGGAGATTAAGACAATGACTCCAATTGGTTTTATTGATGTTTTATCTAAAGATTAGGCTGACCGAGGGTAGTTTAGACATTTCAAGTCAACAAGAGTCCATATAGGCCACCGGAAGCTGCAAAGCCGGAAGAAGTGTGTCCCCCACCCCCAGCTGAAACATGCCATCCGGCGAGCAGAGAACGGCGCATTCCTATTCTATTCGGCGATTAGGTTCCCGCACGGTGCCTCCTTCTCCTGCTGACGGGAACACGTCCGGTCGGAGACATCCCTGGGGGCCACCGGCGTGGCCAACTCCGTGGTGGTTCCGGCGTCGCCGGGGCTTGTCACGTGGCACACTTTAAAAATGGCGGCCGTTGGAGTTCAGTGGCGCGCGGACACCGCCGGATGCGAGCGGAGGAGCCGTGGCATCCGTCTCAAGAGGCGATCTAGGAGGACGGGGTGGCTCTCGTCCCAGAGGTAAAAACTAGTTTAAGACAATATTAAAGGGAGTCATATCCGTAGAACAGAAGCGCCCATCTCCTAATTTCCTTTCTTCTTCTTAGTACTTCTGTGGGTCGAGAGAGAGTGTTTTCACGGTGTTTTCTCTTTGGTTTATTTCGTATGCATGAATGATCCAGCATGGTACTTCAATTTCAGCCTCCTATTCTTACACCGTGTGGTTTTGTCTTATGCGTATCTCCCTTTCATCTTTAGCTTGCTTTGACCATATATATATATAGAAAGTGCATCGTGATTTATTCTTTTAAAGGGATGTTTCCACTGTGGTGAAACATGTAGAAGAAAAAGTTTTTCTTAAAAGAAAAAAAACAAAGGGAAAGCTAACCTTGAGGTTTTGGGCCAGCGCCGTGCTGCCGGTGACCTCGCTGGTTGCCGGAGGTGGCCGGCAATTGCCAATTTGCCGCTGCATTTTTCCGGCAGGTCCGAAATCGAAATAATGGTGAAGAAAAAGACAAAGAGAGAGAAAACTTACTGCGCCGTCGCGCACTGGAAGTCATCGGAGATCTTGCCGATGGCCGGCGATGGCCTGATTGGTTTGGCCATATAATTCTAAGAGAAAGCTCGGGAGAAATTGAGGGGAGAGAGAGACAACGAATGAAAATAAAGGGTCGGGTGTCAAAACGGGCTTCTACAAATGCTTTCAGAGAAAATTTCAAATCCACCCCATATTTTCTTGTGTTTTCGTATAAATATCGTTACAATCATAAAATGTTAAGTCTGTCTTATTTTCAAGATTTTATTTTCCGAAAGATGCTCTTGACCGTAGTTTTGCAATTTTAGAAACCTTGCACGTTCAAAAAAATTGAAAAAAGTTTTCCAGAGCCTGTAAAATCCGTTCCCCCAATTCACAAATAGAACCTGCAACTGCAATTGGTTTTCAGCAAAACTCAGGTTTTTAACTTTCATTTTATTTCCAAAACAAGGCTTCCTAATCCAAAATTACTTTTCACTTTCCAAAGCTATTGAAATTCAACTAAGAGAGCTTACATTTGGTTTACCACAGATTGATCACTTAAAGAATGATTGTTATGCTTCCTTAATTTTTTGGTGATTGCGAAAAAGTGATTCTAGAGTCAAACTCAACCCGTTTTCAATTAAACTAAAGTCGGATCTGAATCCCTTTTGTTTTGATATCATATAATTTAATAACTGTAAATGGTTGTTGATTTGCAGCAGGTTATATGTTATTGCACTCCAAGACCCCAAAACCTCTTATGGACTTGTAAATCAATTTAGATGTAATTTTGACTTATTTGAATATATATATATATATATATATATATAACTAAGATATGGGTTCAATTGGTTTGGACATATATTTCAGTGCCTAAGTATATTTAGATTAGATTTGGGTTTAGGCTCAACTTATTTTGGAAATATTATTTGGGTGTTATAAAATATATTTTGATATGGATCTAACTTATTTGAAATATATATTTTATATATTTAAAAAGAGGTTTGGATTTAGATCCAAAGTGTTTAGAAAAAAAGAGAGGAACATATGTATATGCATGTTATTATGAATGGGTCTGGATACAGTTTAATCTTATTTTAAAAGTAATAATTCTTCAAAAATCTAAACATGCTTTTATGAGTCATTGGTTTTGGACTTGGTGATTGAAGAGTTTTGGATCTCATACAAATTTTGATTTTCCCTTATTTAAAAGTACAATTTAGTTGCCATAAATAGATTTGGACATAGATCCAATTGGTTTTAGTACTGGAAATATATTTGACTTTGGATATGGGTCGTTTTATGAAAGCTAGTTACTATAAACGATTATGGATATGGATTTGGTCCGTCTTGATGTACATATCTTATTTATACAGTTGCAAATTATTTAAATTCGATATGTTTGGAAGTACATAAATTTTGGTATGTTCATTATTGCAAATAGATTCGGATCTGAATTTTTTTGAGAAATATATATATATGTGTATGTTAGTGTTGAAACCAAATATAGATATGATTTGCTTTGAAAAATTACAATTGCGTGTGATCATTATTGTAAACAGATTTGGAATTGATTTCTCTTGAAACTATATCCATCTTAGAAAATGTAAGTCAATTTTGGATTT
This sequence comes from Nymphaea thermarum, assembly GCA_011799765.1. Taxonomy (NCBI): domain Eukaryota; kingdom Viridiplantae; phylum Streptophyta; class Magnoliopsida; order Nymphaeales; family Nymphaeaceae; genus Nymphaea; species Nymphaea thermarum. The sequence goes on from JAANDH010000125.1 coordinate 462,419, forward strand.
GAGAGATCTATTTTGAGAATGCATGTGTTTAAATGGACCTGGACCCGAACTTAAGTTTCACATATATAGTTAAACTATGTGAGTTCATCAATTTCATGGTTTCTACATAAAAAAAATACTTTGAGAATAATTAAACATGTTACAACCAAACAAGTAATTATGGATAAGCCTGGACATCAGGCCGACTTGGCCCAGCCCGATAAGGAGTTGGGCTCGACCTGGCCCAACACCCGAAACCCGAGCCCGGCCCAACACCTAAAACCCGATCCTAGACTTATTAAGTTAAATATTATATATATATATATATATATATATATATAATATAATATAAAATAATATATAAATATAATTAATCGTAATAAAATATTATAATTATGTATAAAAATCAATAAAATATGTATTAAAAATCTTATCAAGTTAAAATGGGCTTAGTCGAGCTCACCTAGGCTGGTCTGATAATTTATTGGGCCACCTAAGCTGGTCTGATAATTTATTGGGCCAGCTCGATGACTTTTTTTCGAGCCCAAGCTGAGGTCCGAGTCTGGTTGGGTACCCGACCCCACACTCAGCCTTAATTATGGATATGGATATCATACATCTCCATTGAGTTTGTTTGTGTGATTATATTGGGATATGGTATATTTGCACTTCGTTTGTTGCCAATGCGTGAGAATATGGAATGGACTTGTTAAACTTGTATCTTTATGCATGTTAATATATATATATATATATATATATATATATATATATATATATATATATATATATATATATATATATATATATATATATATATATATATATATATATATATATATATATATATATATATATAGTATTGGATGTACATGTATTTGAAATTGACTTCACTAGCTAATGCATGAGTCATAAGATAGCCATGATATACTATTTTATTTGCTTCAAATAAGTATATGCATTTACGCGCTTAAGGATTTTGGAAATTCTATTGTATGATAAAGTTATTCCTACATGCTTTGATCTTAATAATTTTTGAATTTTTGAAAAAAAAATTGCCGACAAAAGTAGGAATAAATTTAAACAAAGAAAGGGAGGTGATAGGGATCACGTGGTGACCAGAAGTTAGGGCGAGGTGATGAATAAAATTGCAAATAGCTTTCTTAATTTTGTTTGAAAACTCTCATATTATAAGTTTTCAAAACAAAGATCCTAGTAAGTGAAAAATGATTTGGTCGGTTTGGGAGGAGCAAGAATATATACGATAAGGTTTCATCTAAGATGCAGATTCAAATGAGAGACTACCTAGATGGGTTGGTTTAAAACCTAAGATCAACCCCCAAAGAATTCATACACAAGGCGACACATATTAAGATTTAAGAGGGAAAAGAAAAAGAAAGGAGACGCGTTTCGCCATCTCAATCGAAGATTAAAGAATGTTTCGTAAAGTGGTCTTTAAAATTCAAAGTAAAATGATCATATGAATCTTCTGTTGGCCACAATCAGCTTCTATATTTGTATGTAGATGATCGACTTGTTTGTGCTCAACACTTACATGCTACAGTTTATGGTTCACAGGCACCCTGCTTCTTCTACCGCAGTGAGCACGCCATCATTTGCACTGCCTCCGTTCGTGTTCTAAATCCGCCATTGGTTCTTCGACGACCCGCCTGATGCAGCATCATCGGAAGCCAGTTTCAACAAGATAATCTAGAAGCCAGACCCTGCCTGATTGAGTCAACCCTGTCTCGACCATTTCTTCTGTGGTAACCGGACTTGTAAATCTTGATTGTTTTTAGTGGTTTACCCACTGCTCCAAGTCGGTGTTTTCTGACGTTTGAAATGCTCATTCAAACGATTCTCTTATTATTTGTTAGCAAAAGAAGTGCTCGTAACGATTCATCATCGGTTGAAAATCTACGTTAAAACTTACTTCAATGTTGAGAAATCACGTGGAGAAAGATTCACATAGAATGGAGATAACAGAGCAAACTATGTTCCTCAATGATTGCATCCCCAGTTCCCTACTACAACGTCCCTCTCAATCACTGTGTTAAATATTTCCTCAACATCTTCAGCTCTTCCACATTTCATATTCCCTGATATCATAGTTGTGGAACAGACAACAATTTCCCCAGGCACATCATCAAACAACTGATGGCCGATGGGCATACTCAATCTCCCTGTTCTTAGCATACATGTCAACCAGCACAGTCATAGGAACAAGATCACAATCCTACTTACACCTGAGTATCCGACAATGAACTTGCCTTCCAAGATTCAAGTTCCTCCCACCTGAATGGAGCCTCAGGATGCATGAATATGTAAACCCAACAAACAACCAAAGAGATTCCCACATTTGGTAATGAGTTGCATACTTTTCTCCAAGTGACCTGCTTGAGAAAAGCAGCAATCACCGCATTCCATGAACTAGGCAATTCGTCGAATAACTGATGTGCACAACCTAGGTAGCTAATTTCAGATACAAGACAAGGAGCTTCATGGACACCAAACTGTTGAACTGGTGACATGCTTTTAAACTGATCGAATGAAGGACTCCATATGATGGTGCATGGTAATCGATGAAATCCTGAAGAATGGTGCATACATCAATTTGAGTATTGGTGAAATGATGGTGGAATCTGCAACTTTGATGCATAACCAAAGGCGCAGTGTCAACAGAATCAGTGAGAAACCTATTGTTCAATAAGAGATGTGCCCTCATTACCTATTTGAGCAAAATTTTCATGTTCTTGGAAGAGACATCGTATTCTTCATCTTTCTTCCTATACCTAAAAATTGTGTAATGTGAAGATTCACTAGTCAAATAATAGAGTTACGTTGAACTTGAATGGATAATTAACTGTTGACAAACTTAAGGGAATAAAATTGTAAGCTAAGTAAAAAAGAAGCAATCAAGTTCAGAGACGAATAGATACATTTAGGAGCAAGGGATTGACTGTGGAAAGAGTGATGGTGCATCAAATATCATGTCATTCTGAAATCGAAGTGCATGCATGCTAATGAGTGTCAACTTGCTGCAGTCACTAGACCATCAAACTAAAGAAGCCCATGTCCTACAGTCCAGAAAGTGAGTCCCGGCATGTAGCTCATACTTTAACGAAAAAAACACCCAGACAATATTCAACATCAAAAACAGTTCAATAGAACCATGTGTTGGTAGTTACATCTGCACCTTGACTACACAAATAGACATTTCAGTGTGACATATGTAACAAAAAAACATATGATTCAGTCATGTCTTCCACTTCAAATAGAAAAGTATGTACCACGTAGCTCGATCAAGTAACATAACTGTCACAATTCACGATAATAAATCCAAAATATAACAAAGGATATCCATCATATATTAACTTAAGCTAGACAATCCCCGTCACAAAAAAATATGGTGTATGCAAAAAACCCCTCAACCTAAAATATAAGAAATGTTCATGGAATGACAATCAAGCATCCACCACCAACACAATTTCTTGCAGATGCAAGAAGTCCAAATTAGTGAGCCCAGTTGTGCATAATCCTACTAAAGTTGTGCTTAAATCATATGCTTCAATTGATAAGGAACTAGCTAGGAAGAACTGGACTCCCCATGATTGACACAACTTACTTATGCCATCAAACCTTCTCAATTTTGACTGCAGGTGTACGTATAGCAGAAGAGACCCCAATTCCAAATCATGTCCCTCCTGCTCCTGCACTAGAACATGAAGGCCCCAAATCCAAAGGTACAAAAAAGCGGCACACACATTTGATCTATGCCAAGCTAAACATGGAAGAAGGCATGGAACAAAAGAGGCATGCTGCAGAATCCATGAAATTGCAAAACATTCCACCAAATCAAGGAAAAACAAAAAACCCCACAGCAGAGACTTCACTGCAGAAAGAGACGTAGGGAGAAAAAAAATCAGTACAGCCGCTACATATTGAACTCCAAACACAGAGAAAAGAAACTCCAAGAAATGGCGGAAGCAAAAGAAAGAGAGAGACAGAAGTAGAGAGAACTTGGCTGCCTGATCTCTGCTAAGAGAAGCAGAGCAATCTAAGTGGCGGATGCCGTTGCCACCTGGCGCTCCGACGCTAAGGGACTACGTTGCTGCCGCGGGTGAAGAGAGAAGAAGGCATACTGGTGCTGTGATGCTGCTGCAGTCAGTGAACAAGGGCAAAGGCATGCAGCTAACGGGCCCAAAGAGTTGCTCAAGAAAACGAGGATTTGGCTCCCACTTCACCAGTCGAGTGTAAGGGAGCACTTGTTTAACTCGAGATTACCAAGAATCTCAAGATTTAAGATCGGATCTCCTTCCTCTTCCACTTTTATTCTGAGGTTTTGGCCATGCAGAGTCTTTCACATAATGGTGAGGTCCAATGTTTATGGGTCTCATGTAAAAGGGATTTCAGATCAGCCTTGGGTCTTATATTTGAAGCTCCGAAACACTCTAATGACTAGCATAAGATACAAACTGGGATTTAGATTCAAACTCGATTGCAAACCCACATACCAAATCCAAATGCTAAAACCGAATATCAAATCTCAATCTGATTAAAACAATTGGATTTTGATTCCGATTAAATAGATTCACATCTAATCCATTAATCGGATATACTTGAGCCTAACAGCCAAACCTATAGTCCATAGATAGCTTGTGATTTTGGTCCGGGAAAAAATAAACAGGAATATCTGAACTACGGATTTGAGAAAATATGATATCCGATCCATTTATATGGGCGCAGCGCCAAATATCGAGAACGGCTGGTGGGAAATAAGCTTCAAATTTAAGGGCAGAACGGGAACCGTGCAAATCTAAAAACCCTAGATAGCGGCCTCCATTCTTCTTCATCCGGGGTGGGAGGTGATTTCCAGCTCTCGAGTTTGTCTGCGGTTGCAGTGTGGTCGGCTGCCGAAGGTTGTTTCCGGAGAGGTATGGAAGCTTTCGCTTTAGAATCTGTCGATGTATTTAGAACTAGCCCGGTCTTCCCGCCGGAAAACGTATTCTCCAGCGAGATGTGGCGGATGCCCATTTCGTGAGGGCGTGCGGGACAAAGAAAAATCTCTCTTATCCTTCACGTCCTGTCTGCTTTTCATTTTGTTATATCCGCTTTTGTGTCCTTTGTTGACCCCGGAAACGAATTTTTCCTTCTTCTCTTAATTTTTGTCTCGTGTTTTTGGATTTTGACTTGAGTAGCTGATTTACCTCATTGATTTAGCACCCTGACTTTCCTCTATTCTCATTTGATGTTTTCCTTGATTGAAATGGGAATTCTTTGTGAGGAGGCCTGATTGAATTATGTAATTCTTCATTTGGCAAACGTTGGTTGTCTCAGTAGTATGGGAGTGGCGTATCCTTTTTTGCAGTTATTAAGCCTTATCGTATTACTTATCGTCATTATTAGCATTAGAGTAAGAGAACAGAACGTTGGTCACTTTTATCTCGGAGTAGTGTGACAGGAGGAACGACTTTGATGATTTAGGTCCCTTGTACATTTTAGGATTACGTAGAGAAATTGATTCTTATAGTTGTGCTTATCCAACGCTGTGAAAGCTCATACCCGCAGACCATCTCGATTTTTGTTCTCAAAACTGAATTTTAGATTGTTCTCTATCTAGCTGTAAAGATTTTAGAGAAAGCATTGAAGCCAATAACTTTGCTTGTTCTTTGGTACTGGAGAATAAGATAATAAAAACCATCATTCAATCCCGGTGATAAAACCGTGTTTTCACTTCTTATATCGTTTATACATTTTTATCTGCCTTTGAAATACATTCCCTAGTTGGTCACCCGAAAGTTCTGTAGCTATTGCTAACAGAATCTTTTTAAGAACCACCCTGACGGTGGCCAACCTCCTTTTCATGAAGAGGCAACTACAATGTGCCAACATGAATTAGTCACATTGTATAACAAATTTATTTCCTTCTGGAAGAATTTACTATTAGTTGAGGCAGCTTTGTCAGTTCTTTTATGGGATTTAGGTGGGCCAGATTCAGTATGGGGACTTTTCATTTTTTTGGCTGCTCGGTGTTCAATATCTATCCGCCTCTCGTGTATTTAGCTGACCTTAAACCAGCCTGTTTATATACTTTATCATATTTTTCCTTACGTCATGGTCTTATGTCTTATTTTTCCATATGTACTTCAGCTTGCTGTATGATTTCTGAATTAGCAATCTCGCTCTGCATCTCCACCGACATGGGAGGAATTGCAATTGCATTAAGCTGTTTTTTGTTACTTTAATGGTGCTTTTAGTCATATGCTTGTTTACTAAACTTCTACTACACGAACAGGATGTTGTATTTATACTTCCGAGAGCATGAACTTTATAATTGGCCTTCTGATGTTAAAATTGGTTCTGTATGGTATAGCTTAATTTTACCGAGAAAATGAGCCCATAAGTCATCTTCTTTATTTATTAAATTTGGTTTGCTACAGTATGGTGCATTTTCTGTATCTCAATTATTTTATATCTTTGTTTTAGAACATGTACATCACAGCCCTCACATTTCTCTGGCTTCCTTCTACGTTGACCAAAGTACCTGTTATTCATTTACTGTCTAGGCCTGACATTTGCTTTTTATGACAGGTAAGTAATGGTTAAGCATAACAATGTTGTGCCCAATGGGCATTTTAAGAAACACTGGCAAAATTATGTAAGGACATGGTTCAACCAACCAGCTCGGAAAGCAAGACGCCGTATTGGTACCGCCTCTTCTTATGTTTATCTCTTTTGGTGTCCTGCAAATGTTTAGTTTTTTGTAGGGCATAGGTTCAGCTGTTCTGGCATTTATTGACCATGTATCAAATTTTGTTTCTTTGTCTTTGTATGAGTTTTTTATTGTTCTTGTTCTGTGTCTGCAGCTCGGCAAAAAAAAGCTGTAAGAATATTTCCGAGGCCAACTTCTGGACCTCTCCGTCCCGTTGTTCATTGTCAAACATTGAAGTATAATATGAAGCTCAGGGCTGGAAGGGGATTCTCTCTGGAAGAGCTCAAGGTTTATCTCTTATTTGCTGCCCATCCTTGCTGTTTGCGACCTAGTGTCATCAAATTAAATTAGATGCTATTGCGGATGAATCTAGTTTCACTCGTAGACTGTATCTCCATTCTCCACCTTAACTATGTAAGGGCATTTGGTGAGGATTCTTTACAAGGACATGGAGAAATGTCTTCCCATGACAATTGTTGCTACATTGGTCCTTCTGTTTTTGCTACAAGTGGGTGGATTGGGAGGAGAGTTAGGAATTGGCTTGCGTTTTATGAGGTGTTGGCTGTTGTTCTCATAAACCAGACTAGTTTCATGAGAACCTTCTACTTGTCTCCTCTGAACTCTAGCTCAGTTTCTACAAGAGCTTGTTCATTTACTATGTGAACTCAATGTGTTGGCTCTTTATTTGTGTCATGTTTTTCCGTTTCTAGAATATTTGGAATTCACGAGCAAAATAGGGCCTGCTGAGCGTGTGCTCTGGTTGTGAAAATACGTATCATGTCCCAAGAGCATACTGTTGAAAAGTTACCAAAAAAAATCGCAATTTTCCCCCCACCAATTATTATTATTGGTTCCTTTCTGCAGGCAGCTGGCATCTCAAAGAAACTGGCCCCTACAATTGGCATTGCTGTGGATCATCGCCGCAGAAACCGTTCTTTGGAGGGTCTCCAGGCGAATGTCCAAAGGCTGAAAACCTACAAGGCCAAGTTGGTCATCTTCCCAAGGCGTGCCCGTCATTCCAAGGTTAGTGAATTGTTGAACAACAGTAGGTTTGGGTTAATTTAGTTCTACTTTTGGGTGTCTCACTGTCCTTGCCTCAGGCTGGTGATTCAACGCCTGAAGAACTGGCGACTGCAACACAATCCCAGGGTGACTACATGCCCATTGAGAGGGAGAAGCTAGCAGTTGATTTTGTCAAGGTCACTGATGAAATGAAGTCATTCAAGGCTTACAACAAGCTTCGTCTGGAGCGGATGAACAAACGCCATGCTGGTGCAAGGTTGAAGAAGGCTGCTGAAGCGGAAAAAGATGAGAAGAAATAAGCAGGAGAAGCTCAGGTTCCCTTTTGGTGCAGATGTTTCCAGGTCTTGCTCCAAATTCATGATATGCAATTTTGATACATACATCTCCAATTCCTGAGAACTGGGAGGGTGCATGATGAAGAACATGGTTTTCGTGTTTTCCTTTTAGCTGTTTTTGGGGTCGTCTTTAGTGATCAGATGATTCTCATTTACGATGGATGAGGAACTAGTGATAAACCAATTTAGTTATAACTTCAAGCATTATTTCGTTCTGCAGACGGTTTGTTCCACCCCACGTGTTCATGACAGGATTAAATCTTGTTTTCGGAAAGTCTGATTGGAATGAAGAAAGAGTGAACTGTGAACTCGCATAAAAGCTAAATATCGTGATGCCTTTGGGGTTACCAATATACCAACGAAATGTGAACTTTCCAGGCCAAGTTTTTCCTTCTTGAAAAATGATGTGAATAATCTGCACTATTCCGGTTATTGAAAATTTTGCGATTAAGAATTTAAGACAGGAGTGTTTAAAAGAGCTACAGTTTATCTCTGTAATTGTTCGGGCGACTCATTAAGTGAATAGGCATAAAAAGGACAGATTATATAATCTTATCACGGTAAAGACCAAGAGAGAGATGCCAAAATAAATCATAAGATCTTCCATCGAAGTTAACTATGTAGCCACTCTTTCCATGTTAATGATCCAGGTCTCATCCTAGCAATGTTTCAAATTCAATCTGCTGCGTTCAGCTGCATCTGGTGCACATAGGCCACTGACATGCAAGAATCGCTTCCGTAAACGGTCCCGTCTGTGTTGTCCGCATCCGTTGGCAGTTAGCTATGGTTGCACCAATATGAAGGAAAGGAATTATCAGTTGTGCGATTCAATCTAGGAACGTCATTGTTTCTACCCATACCCATGATATAGTTCGAAAGAAAAAGAACTAAAATTCCTAGTGACGATCAAAACATGAACGCAGTAAAACAAAGATTTAAAAAAGGCACCTTTTTATGGCCATTTGCATGTTCAATATCGAGCACCAATAAACATGCTGTTGGCAGAAGCTCAAATATTAACTTCTCTAGAACGTAACGTGCTCTGAGCACCCAACTTTCACATAATCTAAAACAAGCTTATCGATCCAACCATTTCATCTCACGGTTTCCAAATTCATTCCATATAGAGGAAACCAGCCTCTTTGCCATAGATGTGGCTTTTTACAAAGCCAGTGCTCGGCTTGCTGTGTCCATGGCCAAGCGAGAATGAGGAAAAGGCTTGATCTTGTTGGATCCACTGTTTCTTAAGATGATGCTACCTTCAATTCCAACTGCTTTAGATCCAAAAGCTAGTCAGTAGATTGCAGGGTTGGGTCACAAGCTCTAATTGCCATCTCCTAGGTCACAGCTACTCCCGACTGCTGAAACCTCCTTTCCAAACCTTAGGGTGCCAAGAAGCAAGCTGCCACATTCGAGCAGATGGCTCAGCTGGATAACTCCCAAAAGATTTCTGTTTCTATTAAATCAGCTTTGCTGAAGAAGTACACGTAGTCTATCATTAGCCAGTGAGTATGACCAACAAACTCCTAAACCATCTTTTACCAAATAAAAGTCCATGGTTTGAGTCAATTGCTCATGCTAGTACACCTGAATACTGTGACATTAACTCCTACCCCACATGAAAAGTCTGCAGACCCTCCTCTGTCTCCACCCAACTACAACCAGCATTCTTGGAGACACCGGAATCCTTCATCAATTCCCTCACATTGTGTACTCCCTCCCATCTTCCAGCAGCTGCATATGCATTCGATAAAGCAACATAAGCTCCAGGCTTACAACTGTTTACTTTAAAGAGCTCCTTGGCTGCAATAGCTGCCATAGCTACATTACCATGTAACCTGCTTGCACCCAATAATGCCCCCCATACATCTTCATTTGGTTGTATTGGCATCAACTCAATGAACTTCACTGCTTCATCTAAGGAGCCTGCTCGTCCGATAAGATCAACCATGCAGGCATAATGTTCCACCCTAGGAGAAAGACCATAGTCACGTTTCATGCTACTAAAGATTTCCCAACCTTCATCAACTAGCCCGCCATGTCCACATGCAGAAAGAACACTGAGGAAGGTAACATAATTCGGGATAACCTTCAACATTTTCATATTCTGAAACAAGTGAAGTGATTCATCAACGTTTCCGTTCTTCCCATAGCCATCAATCATAGCTGTCCAAGTAATAACGTTCCTGTGACGCATTCTATCGAATATCTTCCTGGAATCCTCAATCCTTCCACATTTGGCATACATATCGACAAGTGCACTACCAGATCGAACACCTACCCACAAATGATTCTTTATTACATGTGCATGGATTTGTTGCCCTTGTTCCAAAGCTGATAAACTGATGCAGGCTCCAATCAGACTTGCAAAGGTTGACACAGTTGGACAAAGGCCAGCTTGCTGCATCTCAATAAAAGCACTAAGTGCTCTGCTGGCATTATCAACCAGCAAACTGTATCCCTCAATCATTGCATTCCACACTACCACGTCCCTCTCAGTCACCGCGTTAAATATTTCCTCAGCATCGTCAACTCTTCCACATTTCATATACCCTGATATCATAGCAGTGGAGCAGACGATATTTTTCTCAGACACATCAGCAAACAACCGACGGGCATACTCAATCTTCCCATTCTTAGCGTACATGTCAACCAGGCCAGTAATAAGAACATGATCACAATCCACCTTACACCTGAGTATCCGACAATGAACTTGCCTTCCAATGCCCAAATTCCTCAAACCTGCAGAGAGCCTCAGAATGCACGAGTATGTGAACCCATCAAACAACTCAAAAGAGTCCCGCATTTGGTAAACGAGTTCCAAGCTTTTGTCCATGTTACGCTGCTTGAAATAAGCAGAAATCATCGCATTCCATGAACTGACAGCTCTTCGAGGCATTTCCTCGAACAACTGATGTGCACAACCCAGATAGTCAGATTTCAAATATAGAATAACGAGCTTCGTGCACAACGCGCTGTTCCATTGGAAACCTGCTTTTAGAACGAAGGAATGAAGGAATATTCCATGTGATGGTGCATCAGAATCGATGAAATCCTGAAGAATGGCGCATACATCAGTTGGACTTCTGGCTAAATGATGGTGGAATCTGCAACGTTGATGCACAACGAAAGATGCAGTCTCAATAGAATCAGCGAGGACCCCTTTGTTCAATAGGAGATGCAGTTTCCTGACAAGCGATTTGAGCAAAAATCTCATGTTCTTGGCAGAAGTGCCATATTCTTAGTCTCTCTTCCCGTTAGGCCCCATTTGAAGGCCCCAAAATAGAATCCGTGGATAAAAGTTTTATGGAATAAAATCCATGGATTTAAATCCAAAAAATAAGATTCCAGCCCTGGTTTTTAAGCTGCATGTGATGGCCATGAAATAAAATCCACAGTTTGATGAATGAGGGAAAAAGATTCACAGATAAAATGTTGCCGTTGATAAATACTTCGGTTCCACAACGCTGTGCAATCTCATTCCCCTTGAGGTGGAAACTCACATACAAAAAGATATATATTGAAACTCACGTTCACCTCCATGCGTTAAATTGTTGCAGAATACCGAAGACAGTTGAACTGCATAAAGAGATATGCAATAAGTATATGTCATATTTGGAATTTGCCCATGGCCGGTACATATCAAACATAAACTAGATGCAAACATCAACTTCTTGACGGTGACCAGCACTCCACGATATCAAAAAACCAAAGGAAGAACGAAGAACACCTTCTTCATCAGCAAACAGATAGAAAATAGTGCCCCTTTAGGCAAGGTGGGCTTAAGTTTATCGAACAAGAGTCGACGAATCGTAGACTACAGATAAAATTTGATTGTCCTCACCTGCGCGCGCGCGCGCCTTCCGCGGACTGATGGGCGGAGGATAAAATCTAAGAGCGCGGATTTATGTATTCCCCCGCTCTACAGTGCTTCTTTTGCTCATCAACGAGGCTTCAAAAGTCGGTGAAGTGAAGATCAAACCTTTTCAGGCCCTGATTATTGGATTTGGAGCTCAGAACTCGCGTGTTAAAGCTGAATCAAGACCACACTCGCATAAGCAGAACCAACACTGAATCTCGGACTTGCAAAACTCAAGGTAGTGTTTGATACGCACGAATTGTACTGTTAACTGGCATTCTTTTTTTGTTTTTTTTTTTGTTTTTTGCATTTAGTTGTGTTCGTGTTTTCAATAATTGTATAGGGCTGTCAACTGGCATTCTGTTGCGACCACCATAATATTACATTTCAATTTTCTTATTTGTTATAGATCTGTTAGATCTATATGGAAATATGGTACGCTGCTCCAAGTAATGGATTTACCAGCTCTGTCAAGCTGTAACTGTTTTTCTCATTCCCTTTTCATGTGAATGTGGTGACACTTGGGCTCTGTAGGTTTGTAACCCTTGGTACAATTATGGTTTTTTTTTCTTCTACCTCATCCTTTGCTGGATGTTAATCACATCTTCTAAGATTTTGTATTAGCTAAACCTTCTTTCATGCTGTTTTGGGATTTGAATTTTAGTAGTGTGAACATGAAAATTGACACTTGATTATGGCATTCTCAGTCAATAAATTTGAGTTTGATAATGGAGCTTTTGCTTAGTAATGTTCATGTACATTTTATCGTCGGTCGTGCTTTGGTAGATGGTTTATTATTTATGTATGTGTTTAAGAAACTATATAAAGATTATGTGAATATGGAAATATGTTTCCTTATTATCAAACACAGAAATATAATGTTGGAAATATATTTCTTTATCATCAAACACAGAAATATATTTCTAGAAATATATTTCTCAGTCATCACACACACATCAAAATGAGAATCGGAAAGATTTTTCTCATTCTTTTTCCAATTCTAAAATTCCTAGCCATCAAACACTACCCAAGTGAAGCTGTGAAGTTCTCCTCCGTCCTCCTCACATTTGCTACATTGACAACCAATAGTCTGTAGCTGTACCGAACATATTTGAGTTTTGGGTGTGTTAACCAAACACAAACACCAGGATTTCAAAATTAGAAAGCTAGATTTTCATAAAACTGGACTATGTGACTACATCCAGTATATCCATCCGCAGGTTTTCAGCTTTTCATTGGCAAGTTTTTGGAACTTCTTATAGTAGAGAAAGATTAGGACAATTTTCATTTAAGTTTTTTTTTTCTTATTCAATAAATTTCTTATAATGTGAGCTTTTTCTACCCCATCATCAACTTTAACTAGTTCAGTTGTAGTTTTCAGAGCCACATATTACATAGCCCATAAGCCTTGGTTTTTTATATGGGCGTCGCGCCCATACAATCTGCTTGCTTCTGTCTAACAAATTGAACTATTAAAACAGATCAAGTACCAAACAAGAAAATCTCCATCTTATAGAATATTGTTACACCCCCAAAAGGGAGGAAAACAATTTAAAGAATTACGCAAGTTACTACGACAAGCTTCTCCAACCTCCACAGGGAAAAGCAAAAATACAGAGAATTTCCATCAGATACTCCCCACCAACTACGTTTCTTTCACCTAGATTACAACAGGATTCAAGGTTTCAAAAACAACTAGCCCCCCAGAGGACCGGAAAAAGACAACACTGCCGTCCTCTGTTCATCATTAATCCTCAATACCATGCTGATGCTGATACCAAACTTCTGTTTTTCCAGCCAAGAAGCACCGCCTCATCTTTCTCCAAAAGGTTGTAATGCTCTGAATAGGTCTTCAACAGAGACCTAATCACGGAGTTCACGAAGGAGCTCAGTGGAAATGGCTTGAAACCCGCCATGGTCAGCCTGGACCTCCACTTTCCCAGCAGCTCGTGTCTCTCCACTCTTTCCTTACCTTCACAAGCAATTATATTAACAATATCACGGGCCAAGCAGTGCTGCTCAACATTGATCCTGTCCTTACTGTCCCTCTGCAAGGTGACATCGATCGATTCGAACATGGCGGAATAGTAATCCAGGGTCTCCATGAACCTTGTAAAAAATGGCGCCGTGTTGGTGTTCGATTCCTGCTCGACCAGAGTCATGACCTTCGGTGACAAAGCCCGGACCAATCTCAGGAGGCCGTCGCGGGGGTTGTTCACATCAACACTCTCATCAGGAGTGTGGTGAAGCTGGAGAGCAAAGTTGACGGCAAGTGCTTCTCCTGGTTGTATGTGGAGCATCTCTGCGTTGATTTCTGGCCCGAACTCTGATACTGCGTGGAAGACTAGCGGTATCTGATACTTCTCTGAAATGGCCGTCAGCCTCCTCCCCACGGCCTCCAGGCCTTCACCACGAGCATACTTTGATACAGGATCGTCAATTCCTGTGATTCTCACATGTGGCGGTCCACTTGGTCTTCCAGCTAATGCCTGTAAAAGGGTGACCCACTGAGTCCCCTGTGCAATCTGGAAATCTATTATATGAACTCGATCTTCATTTTTGAATGCTTCAGCTATGGCGCCATTGGCAGCCATGTACCCGAATTTGAGATATGGGCATACTTCGTTCATGGTGTGCATGTAAGAGAGCAGGTCTTCGCTCTCCGGCTCTTTACCCCTCAATGTCCGGTAGATGTTCGAACCAGATGCTTCCTTGCGAGCTACCAAACCTTCAACCATGTAGGCGCCTAACCGCTGGATTGGTTCGCCATTGATAGAGACAGCACTTCTAGCCTCTGCTATCAGCTTGTCAAAATCACAATATGGGTTTTGAAGTGCCTCTGCGCATTGTATCAGTAACTGTCTGACATCCCCCTGCGGTGTCTCATGCAAATGTGGATTCTGGACTGCGCTTAGCTCGGCCGCTTGGTATGTTCTTCTGTGCTTTTTCATGGTAGAAGCCTCTGCAGCAATCTTTGGTGAGCCATATGGAAATTCCCCATCAAGAGATTCCCTTGTTCGCTTTGACTTGTCAGGCACCTTGTTCTCCCCATGGAAACCACTCCCATGGCCGTCATCGGTGTCAGGACCCATCAGAACTGTCTCTAGCTCCTGTAATTTGTGTCTCATACTGAAACTGCAACCTACATCAACATCACGCGAAAATGGATTCCCTCCAGAATGACCCTGTAATGTCTCTTTACTACTCGGTGGTGAGCACCTCTGGAAGCCGTCTGAATTGTAGGAAGAGCTCATGCCTGACAAGTTCTCAGTAGAACTGTGCTGCTCTTGGTTGCTG
The DNA here is from genome assembly GCA_011799765.1 of Nymphaea thermarum. Lineage (NCBI taxonomy): Eukaryota > Viridiplantae > Streptophyta > Magnoliopsida > Nymphaeales > Nymphaeaceae > Nymphaea > Nymphaea thermarum. The sequence goes on from JAANDH010000125.1 coordinate 477,621, forward strand.
CTCATAGCAGAAAAGCAATCGCCATCAAATGGAGCTGAGAAAGGCGAGTCAGGCGAGCTCCCGAGAGTAACTTTCATGGACTCAAACGTCCAGTTTCTGAGGGAAAACGAGTCATCATAAAAAGGATCTCTTGTATCAGAAATCGGCATGCCAAATCCGAGGAGTTCTTCTGAATACATGTTAACTGAAACCGATTCGATCAGGGATCAGGGGCAATTGAGATTGCTCATGTGAAGAAAGATTCCCTTCAAAAGATCGAACCCAATTATCTATTCCACCTTTTATTTGGAAAAGGTTGAATAGATCCTTGCCAACCAAGGCAGACAACAACTCACAGATTGCTTTCCTAGTCGTCTCTGCACAACAAAAAACCGTGTTTGTCATTCATTAGGATGACACAAACGGGATATATGTTAAATAAAAGTAAGAGTGCTATTCAAGTAAAGTGAAGATAGGAAGGAAGCAAAAACGATCTGAACACTCCAACAATGTTAAGCTCAAAAACATCAGTCCAAAAAATTAGCTTTAATGGGGAAAAAGTTTGCTCTTCACAGATGCAAAAGTAGTAATCTCTTTTCTTTTCAATAGACACCAACAGTAAGATTGCACAAACAGAAAGCAAGGAACTATTTATAGACATGACAGTAGGTGGCTATTCTTGTATCTTTTATTCAAACAAGCAAGTGGATCCTTCCTCAAGGATCGTAAGCTAGATTATCAATGGATGGCTTTTGCAGCTTAGAAAGATCAGTTGACCTCTGTACGTCATTCAACTAATATCTGAGCTTAACCTTGTATACAATGAAACCAGAACTTAATCAAGTTATTTCAACACAGCTCTTATAGAACCAGAACAGTGCTCAAACCTGTATATAACAGTCGTGTAACGGCAAGAGAAAAGATGCTCCAAAACATAACTCGTCAGATGCAATTACTTGATGTAAATACGGTGAGACTCTTTAACTGAGTAACATGCTCAACATGATGCACATCTTGATGCCATAATCCCATTTTACTTGCCATGATGATAAAACTTGGCCTTCTTCCTTTTCTCCCTTTTGTTAGAGCCATTCTTTCAGTATCCCTACTGTCTATTAGCCTTGAGTCCTGATGATAACATGCCTCCAATATTTACAGCGAAAGGAACATAATTGATGAAGAGAAATTTGGGAAAGGTAGGACTTACTGGAACCTATGAAACGACAACATCCAATTTAATATGGAAAAGAACTGTAAAAGGCAACTAAAGCACACATACTAAATAATTTACAGAACATATATAGCCGTAAATCCTGCTTCATATTTTCCCTTTTTTGACTGCAAGTTTTCTTGTTTTAATAAAGTCTAGAGGGTAACATGGTCATTTCCATTTCATATTTAATTCTAACATCAGCACATGCATCAGGGTTCAAACTTCAAACTGAAGGTGGTAGAGAAATGGGGCCATGTCCATTCAAGACAGGAAAGCTATGCGCCTATGCCCCATGCAGAGACAATTTTTTTTTTTTTTAAAAAAAAAAAAACTTTGCTCAGTGTCTTTCTTTTGAGAAGAAAAGAGTTTGGCAGGGCATTTGCCACTGCGCTTGCTAGTACTATACTGCAGCTGCCGCTGCAACCTGCATCATTCCATATTCCAGGACGAGCAAAACCATGGCTCCAGTTAGAAAACCCACACAAACTTTGGTGATTAATGAGCTCACAAATCACGAACTAAGAAATGAAGATCACTAGCAAAATCATGATCCTCAAAGAGGAGCAAGCAACGCAGACCAACAGTACTCACACATAATAGCAAGAAGAATCAAAGGGACTCAACGGAAAGCCAGAAAGATTTCCATTGGAACTGCTTTCCGTCACACTCCCCAGTTGAAAAAGAAGGGGCAAAAAGAGCCCAGCGCAGAATAAAAAGCAGAACAGTTCACAGAGACGTCGACACGCAAATGGGAGCCAAAAAAAACCAACTACAGCGAGAAACTATGGGGACATGAAGAGAGACAGACAGAGAAAACGAAGAATCTCATTCACCATCAGCGAACTGCACTCGATAACGAATGAACGACCACACAATTTTTTTTCTTCCTTTCCTAAGAGAAACACGGCGACAGGACGTGGAGAACGTAAGAAATCCTCACCAGGAATTACCGAAATCTTCGTCCTTTCAAATTTCGGTTCTTCCTTCTTTCTCCTCGGGAGGGAACTGAAGCGGGAGGAGGCAGAGAGCTCGGCTTGCGCCTTCAATAGCCGCGACCTCACCGGAGACTTAATAACGTCGTTGCCCCGCAGGTCACGTCGACGTCAAGGGCAGAGAAAAAAGTGAGAGAGAGCGGTGGTCCAAGTGGGATCAGATCGGACCAGCGAGAGGATGACGGCGCCCCTCGAGTTCATAGCGCCTTGAATGGATCGCTCCTTCCTCGTGCTCTCGAGATGCCGAACCGTATCGGATTTATACTGATCCGACTCTCGATCAAAGAAAAGGGAGGGAGAGTTCGCGGTCCTGTTTGGGTGCAGCAGCAACAGACTGCCACCGTCAGCTGGACGACCGCAGCATTCTTCGTCAACCTTTACATGGATCCTCTCTGGCTGGAAAGAACAAAATTTTTAACCCTATTAAAACTTTAAATTTATTATTTACCTGAATTTAATATCATAAGAGAGCAAAAATCGAAATTCAATTTTGATTCTGGGAAATGAAATGACAAAGATTTCCTACCAACAAATATATATATAAATGGTTAAAAAAAAATAAGAATTAATATTAAATAACAAAAATATTTATCATTTGTATTTTTTTTTTACAGCTATCTATCATGTTGAATTGAACGACTCCATTAACTTGAGGTTGATGAAAGAAAATGACCTGTCCTGACCTTTCAGCGCTGAACGATGAGCAGCTGTGGCCAACGTTTGGACGGTGCCTCCTCTAGCCTTCCAATTCCAATTAATTGGATTTGGATTCAAATTTAGATTTGACTAGCATAATAGATTTTTGACCCGAACATGGAGTCTAAGGAAATGCAGATTGGATCCCCGCGAGCCAGGATTTTTTTAGATGTGGACCAAACAGTCCAACCTTGGGGTAGGGCCATAAGGTGGGGTGTAGACGCTTGACTTGGAACTTGACCCGACCCAGAGGGTGCTCTCGACCTTTCGCAATGTGAACCCCATGGCCCTCACGAGGGCGTAGGAAAGTGGCGCCGATTCGTTCACTCCTGCTTCTGACCAAATGCATGTGAGTTAACTGTTGTTGTCATAAATAATTCGCATATTTATATAAACAAATATTTACCAATGTTGTTTGATTGAGTAAAGGTAGGTAGGCGGCGCGTCAAATCTTCCTTGGCCAACTCTTTGTGCTGTAAATTTGGTCACCAACGCACAAGTTAAAGTGTGGTGGAGATGCCATCTTGAAGCAGACTTTACCTTGAAAGATGAAGATTAGGTGAAGACTTTGGTTTTCTTTCAGGCAATGGGTCAAACTCCGCTCACCTACAATCATACATGCAAAACAATAAAAAAAACAAGCTTAATATTTTGCATTTTTCCTTATCATTCAAGCATTCTCCTAAGTGTGATCTCTTGCATGTATTTGCCTATGGTTTAAAATTCAGTGTCACATAAAACACGTATTATTCGAAAAAAGTGCTTATAATACCTGAGAAATAAATGAGCCGTATAAAATGACAATTAGATTATAGTTGTAAGAGGCATATGCCTCATGCCAAAAAAAATGCGCTTCAAGGCATTTTTTCTGAAAAACGGTTCGAAGCACATGGGTGAAACGCAAGTGTCCATAAAGTGTACGCCTCACCAAGTTGAAGCTGAAGCGTGTACTTCAGCCCAATGTACACGCGTATGCCTCAAGGACAAATCCATTTTTTATGGTTTAAAATAAAAAATTAACCAAAAAAGAAGCTAAAAAACTGTCACTATTATGGTGAACCCATTGGTATTGAATCATTTCCTCCTTTTTCATTATTCATTGGGAGCTTAGAATTGTTGTTAATAGTAGTAGAGCAACACCCAAATCAATTCTCCATCACTGCTAGAAGGTCCATTTCTTGATCTTTTCAATCAATCTTGCCACTCAATCTCTCATTCTCACTCTCTGTGTATGAGTGCCGCTAGCCCTCTCCCTCTCGCTCAATCTCTACAAAGTGAGGGAGAGAGAGCAGTGGTCGGCCATAGAGGAAAATGGACAGAAAGCATGCGTCCGACGTTCACAATGCTTATTAATTTTTAAGAATGGCCCAAAAGGTGAACTAATAAAATGTTGATACAAACGGTGAAGATTAGGAAATTAATTGGAAACCAATTACTTTTTTGTAAAAGTTTGACAAGTGCAAAAAATCAAGCCTCCTTGCATTTTCTTTTGCACTTGTTTCATTCCTTGCCATTAATTTGTTTCAATTATCAACATTATGACCTCTGTGCGTTAACAATTTGTCAATGTTTGAAATTTATACTAGGCAAACAATTGACTTTGTCAATTTTGATCAAAATGTATATATCCTCAAGTTGGTTTATTTTTAGTGTCATGTACATTACTAGTATATAATGCATATAGAAAATAGCAAGTAATTATTATTGTCACATTTTAATTCTCATTATTGTTATCATCAAGATTGTCATGAGATATTATGGGAGCCTATACATGCCCAAATGAATGAAAAGTTAAACCTAAAATATCTCTGGTGACACTGTGGGTAGCATGTTATTGGATTTTTGCATCTGCACACTTCTTCTAAGCACATCATCCACTCACATATAATATGATGTTGCCTAGAGTCAATTTTTTTAATATACAAAGCAAATAAAAAAAACGTACTCACAATAAATTGGTCGACTTTTATATTCTTGTTATTTTACTTGTTTTTTCAATTGTCATGTTATTTTTATAAATATCATATAATTAACAAATTTGACCATAAAGCTTACGCTTCAATCACCATCTCGCATCGCCTCACCTCATCATATGCTCAACGCTTTGCCTCTCCTCATCGCCTTTTACAACATTGAATTATATACATCTTTTAAAAAAAATCAGAAAATAAAAAATATAAAAAACATGTATTATACGCTTTTTTCACATTTTTCATATTTTTATCAATTATTATTTTTTTATAATTTAAGATTTATTAAATGGTTTAATTTTTTAAAACATTTACCAAGATTTTCTCAAGATATTTTCGAGATATACAACTTTGCTATATTATACCTAAGAGATTTCTTGCCGTATAACACCGCTATACAATATAATATATGTTAGAATAGAATGGTTTAAACCATTGACCTCCTTAACTAGCTAGACTCTTGCAATACTTTTTATTGGTTTTAATAAAAATGTGTGCTAATGTACGCTCAGACTTCAAAGCTGGCGCTGGATGATGAATAAAATCCATAATTTCACAATCAGTGAGAGTCAGGCAGTGGCTCGTACCCACCTGGACATGCGTCAGCTTCTGGAAACTACGCTCTAGTGACTATGTTCCGGCGGACAACTTCCGGTCAGAGTCCAGTGTGGGCGCCGGCTCGTACACACCTGCACATGGACATGTCAGTAATTTCCTCCCCAAGTGGCCTACGTGCCTCTCTGCTGCCTGCTCGGGGCCGGTCAAAGATTCTGCTTGGCTTTGAAAGCATGGTAAGAACACGACTTCTCCGACTTCGTAAATGAACGGCCCATGGCGACCTGTGAGGTGTCGCAGGTGTCAATCACAATCACATTCGACTGCGAGTCGATGATGATACAATATCGAGCTCAAACTTTACTTGTTATAAACAAGTTGTTGTGAATCATATTTAGTTTCTTTTAACTTGTTTATTTCATTTAATTGTTTTTGATCGATTTAGTTTCTTTTAACTCGTTTATTTCATTTAATTGTTTTTGATCGATTAACTATTCTGTTGTTATAATTCAACATTCATTATGTAATCGAGCCGAGTCAAGTTTTAAAGACACTCTGACTCCACTCTTCTTTGTATGTTATGATTGTCGTTTCTATTTTCTAAGTATAAAAAGTTATAGATGTTAGTAGTATACATGGTTTTAAATGATCCAACGGGATGATAAGGTTTTGAATATTCAAGCGTATCAAAGCTTTTGCTATACGACGTATAACATTCAACAACATCGTGATAACGTTCTTTGGGAAAGAGCATACTTGATGAAGACATTTTTTGTACGGTTTGATTTGGAAAATTCGCTTAAGATGTTGACAATTATTCTACTTCTCACAGTGTGGACAAAACAAGGGAAACCAATTGCGACCTAAACTTAGGAATGCCGTCCAAGTGGAGAAAAATCAAACTACGTATGGCTTACATCAGGCGCGGGGAATTTTGAAGTTTTGATTAATAAATTTGATTGATAAACTAATTTTTATGTCCAACAAAAGACCAACATTGGGTAATGCTGATTATGTTCTCTTGAGATTTCTTAATGTGTTAAATTGATTTAACATGTTTTAAAAAATATTGTAGTTCTCACCGCCCAAGTAAAGCGAAAGCCCCTCCTCCTCGGCCTCTCGAATTTAAGACTTCATCAAGGCATACAGTGTGTACGCCCAATGCATGTCAGGTAGTATATTAGTTCTACCTTGTCAGCAGAAAGGAGACTGACGTCCATGCTTCTCGCTTCCTGCCAGCTGTTGCGCCAAGAGACAATCATGGCTGAACCTAGATCCTTGAACATACCCTCTTGCGAAAGATTCAAACTATTATGTTGAAGTTTCTATCAAAAAATCATGCATTAAGGGCCCGTTTGGCAACAATATCAAAGCTTTAGATTCGTGGGACCAAACGTACTCTAAGAATTGTTGCAATGAAATGCTTTAGCCATGAAATTGATCACATTGACATATTGCTTTAGTCGAAGCTGCTGATCTATCCAGTGAATTGGCCAAAAACGTATTAACAAAGATTATTTCTCCTAAAAACCAAATAAAAATGTACTAAAATAATTTAAAAATGATATGTTAAAAGTCGACACCTTGCTCGATTTGAAAAGCCATTTCTTGCGTCATTGAGATCCTGGTAGTGTTTGGTACGCGACGACATTGTTGTTTTTCTTTAGGAAACTTCATGTGATCAACAGTGAGACTGAGGATGCAGACTGCAACTTGTTTCCACTGACTGACTGGTGAATGAAGACACGAGGTTTGCCAAATTTGTATTGAGTTCCGTGAATCAACTACGTTTCTGAATCAATATTATAGAGACTTGACTTTTCAGATTGATTGATTGCTTTTACCTTCTGATAGGAATAAACTTGACTCAGTTTTTTGACATCCCCTCATTTTTCCACGACTTTCAAAGGCAAAATGATAAGCCCAACTGGGCCATAATGCACTGTCAAAGTCATTAGCTCTATTGCAATTGCTTTTGATTTTGTTCAATTATGCATCCAAAAAGAAAAAGAAGGAAAGCTTTTCAAAATTGTTACCATTTTTAGGTGCTAACTGCTAAGTTGTCAACCATGAAACATGATATAAAAATATTTCACTATTTCAGGTTTTGAAATATATGTGTGAAAAGGTATTCACGAATTAGAAAGTTTTGTTTTAATAGAGGAAGAAGAAAATAAACAAAATTCTAAGCCATCGTAATTATTGACTGTGTTTTCTGCAGCGTATTCTACCAAGCTACTTCCTTGTTCTAATTAGTCATAATTGCATAGGATGGTAGGGAGATATTTACGAGACTTGACAGATGGAGTAGTATAGACCACTACTAATTTTACATTTATAATCTTGAGAATAGGTTGATGGGAAATATATATTAAGCTAATCATTTTTTAAATTTAATTATATTTTTATAATAAGCAAAAATTAATGGCTCATATGACATCAAAATTTTGATGATGGAGAAATCCCCATCTTTCGTAAAAAATAACTTAAAGTAAAGCATGTTTTTGTACCAAATTAGTTTTTTAAACATTTTAGGGTGTTTTTATTTTGTTTAAAACAAATTTTTAACAAAAAATTAAACGGTCTGGTTTTTATCCCAGACCTTACCAATTTCATATATATATATATATATATATATATATATATATATATGAACCATATCATTAAATTTTTCTCTTCGAGAACATATACAGTACAATTATCCAGTAACATTGTTAGGCCCAGTTTTTTCATGGGAAAGGTAGTTTTGGTCTTAATTTATAGTCGCCTAACACGCAGATGACACTTCGTTAGAATGGGAGAACAAAGTTGATCCTTGATGTGGGGCTTGACTCAATTTTTCTACTTAGTTGGCAAACCCAGGAGGACTCAGACTCAGATCAGCAGATGACCGAGTCACTAGGTCAACGAATTGACTCGTCGATTGATGAGTAAGCTTGTCAACTTGGGCGAGTTTTAAAATAATCATAATGTAAGTTACTGCAGCTGAATCAGGCAAGTCCAGAGCAAGTCGAACCAAGGGCAAGTCGAACCGAGCCAAACCAAATCAAGAGTGAGTCAAGAATGAGCTAGGCCAACCTCAACTTGTGGCGAGGTCTTTTAGCGATTTCTTGAGCCAGAGTTCCAACTATACATATAATAATCAAGTTCAACCTCACCTCATTCTTTAAGCTCGAAAAGAGCCCAGCTCCACTTACCTTGTTCAAGCTGGTCGCTTTCAGGCTCTTAAAAAAAAAAAATCGTACAAGTTTTTCTTTATGTGCACATGTTTCGTAGGATGATTGTATGCCATGTGAGCCTTCACGAGAAATATCAAACGTCCAAAATTCTCGAGTTCCCGTTGTCCTTATGTACACCTTTGAGAAAGAAAGGTAGAGGAACAAAGTTCCTAAGATGAAAGTTCCCAGAGGGAGCGCGGGGCCGCTTAAGCCATGGCCCCATCCAAGTTAGTGTATTTTTTGGATTCGGCTTTAGTTTTGACTTACCCAGATAAGTTCGTTGGATCGTGTGGCTCGCCCATAAAAAAAATTCTCACTTTGCTCAAAGCTAAAAGTGAAAGCATTTTCTAGTGGTGGCTGGTCAGCTCACCCATAAGTTAGCTAAGCATTGAGTTCCATTCAAATTAAACTCATGCCAAGACTTTCCAAGATTGAATTGAGCTCGAGCCAGCTTGACCCAACTCTAACTCGTTGGACGTGTTTCATCCTACCACCAGCAAGAATTTCAAAACTTACAAAGAAGAGAACGTGAAAGCATTTTCTGGTGGTGGCTGGTCGGGCTCACCCAGAAGTTACCTAAGCAGTGAGTTTGTTCAAATTAGACTCATGCTAAGACTTACAAAGAAGAAAACAGAAGAAGAAAAGTGTTGGAGAGCCCAAGTTAGGCGCAGCCGGACAAGTAGATTGTATGCCGCTGTGAACATGAACAGGCCGCAGTCCGGTTGCGTCCCCACACGGACATGACGAAGCTTCAGGCACACCCCGGTGGAGGCAGCCGACGGAGGAGAGACGTGTGGCAGCAAGCGACCAGATGATTCAAAGGCCTCGTCGTCCTTTTTACTGAGGGGCACATGTTTGAAAACATTTATATTTGGAGAGTCACCTATATATGTACAAAAATAAATATTAAATTTTTCAATGTAAAAGTGAACACATTTTAAAGAACTGGAGTGGGCAACTGCCGACCTTAGCCCACATGTGGCTACGCCACTGCTTCAAGCCTCTCTCTCTTCTTCCCAAATCTTCTCAGGCCTGTCCACTAAAATCACCATGTTTCCTTCCTGAAATTATGCTTAAAAAATAAGGTTGTTCATTTTGTTTCGACATACATCGAACCATATTTTTATCATGGGTCCGCTTGAGATAGAACCAGTCTTAGTGCATTGGGTAATAAAAACACTTTATTTTTTGGAGCACAGTGTTTTATGAATGTATCCCAAAAAATACGCAAATTCATAAAAACAATGCATCCAACGCAGTGTCTTGTTACCAAATGCACTCTTTTCAAAACTTGGCTGACTCTAGGTTAGGAGGACGCTTTGTGAGGTTGTATTAAATGGAAGGATCAAATATTAGACATAAAATGTTACACTAGTATATTTGAATCTCATTATTAAATTTCTAGCCTATACGACATTGTTATGTCCTTTACCCGGCCAGTCACAAATTTAATATACCGGCCTTCACTTGATTGCAGCATATTCCTTCTCATTAAGAGAAAAGTGCAGCTAAAGCAGGCCCTGACTGACATTAACTAACTCAAATGAATTATCTAATGATATAATGCATATCTATCTTTTCTGTATGTTTTTAAGAACAGTTTAGGCACATAGAAAGGTACAACTTAGCTGATTAGGTTAGTGTCCGTAAAATTATGTAATCATCAGTTTCATTCTAGTGGGCACCATGTTAAGAGTCATGTTTATGATATGCGAGCATTGTACTAGCTGAAGTACATTGGGTCTACACATATAAAACCTCGGGCCAAAGATAAAGAGACATTTGGTTCCTAATACAAAATACGAATCTCATGGAGTTTCAAAAAGAAATTTGCTAAAGGAGCATGAAATATTTGTGACAATTGTAAATGATCTATAAGCATTCATAGCATGAAGTCCAAGTACCACCTACATAGTTGGACGAAAAGAGGTGGGCAGATTTGAAAGGTGGTGTTCCAACCAAACTAACTATAAAAGTTGAAAGGTTCCAACCAGAAGCCAATCTTCCATTTTCATTGATTCTTAATTAAAAAGCAGAATGGAAATGGAAGATGGGACATAACAAATTAATTTGACTCGGAATCGGATTTGAAATCCATAGCTTGACACCATATAGCAATATCTGGTCACACACAATAGCATTGTGATAAAAAAAAAAAAAAAAGTTTTCTTAAATATATTTGCACATTCTTTTATCAATAAAGTGTGTATGAGTTTGTAAATTATTTTATAAACGAAAGCGGTTACTTGTAAAAGTGTCAAAACCCAAACAACTATCTGTAACTTTCTCAAAATAAAATTTTCCAACAACTCAAATAAAAGGTCAAGAAAGAAAATTTGCTTTCAAGATTCGAATGAAATTGCTGCAAATGAATACATAACTAGAAAAGATGAGAGGCTGATTATTATTCCAAAGACCATATTTTTCTTCTTAATGGTTACTTAAAAAAAAAATTCAGTGTCTTACCTTTATGACTTCAAGGTTTTTGCTTCATGGTGCAAATAAACATGCAGCACACCTTTCAAATCGAGTGTCCGCGCTAGCCACAATTGGCACCCAACACATTGAAACGTGACAGTGAATTTTACAATAAAATTATTTCTAGTATCAACAGTCAAATAGACAAAGCAATTGCAGGGACTGAAATTATGGAGTCGAAAAATTGCAAACTCAGCATCTCTCCGTTCCTTCGGGGTAGGGGTGAGCATGAGCCGAGCCGAGCTCGAGAATAGTTCGATGGAAGCAGCTCGAACTCGACTCTGCAATTACGTGTTGAGCTCGAGCTCGACTGGATTAAGGTTTGACAAACTCGTTTGAATAGAATTCATATTCATCGTTACATGTTGAGCTCGAGCTCAACTCGATTAAGGCTCGACAAACTCGTTTGAATAGAATTGATTTTCATGGTTATGTGTTGAGCTCAAGCTCAACTCGATTAAGGTTCGACAAACTCGTAAACTTGTTTCAATATATTGGCTTGATTAAGGCTCGACAAACTCGATTAAAGCTTGAGTTCGACACAGCAGTTATGTGTTGAGCTTGAACTCAACTCGATTATTTGAACGAGTCAACTTGTGAACTCGAACTCTGTTTGTTAAGCAAATGGCTCAGCTCAATTTTGTTTACGAGCAAGCTTTAATGAGTCGAGCTTGAGTAGCTTTGACTCATTGTTCACTCCTATTTGGGGGGTTGGGGGGTTGTGTTTGGATTTGAATCATGCGGTTTTCAAATCAAATCTACAGTAATCTGAGATCCGCATTAATCAAGCACAACCTTAAGATTCAAGCCACATGCACGAAGCTATTTTCAACTAACGGACACCAACTTTCACATTCTCTTAGACCCGAGATGGATACAATCCCTGTATCAGATCCAAATAGTATTTCAAACCTGAACCAAAACAAGGCAGGCTTCAAAATTTGAAGTTCGTGTCTGATACCGTCGTCTTCCCACTACCAGACCCTGCTACCATCCCTCCCATAACTAATATCTAACTGGGCTTTTACTTTGAAGCAAGTTTGAATCTTAATATTCAAATTATCAAAGATGATTTTTTCTTTTCTCTCAAGGATATCTAAAATCTCCATTGCCCCATCTTAATGATAACCGAAGAGATACCAATCTGTTCAGCATAATTGGACGTCAGTTTTGAACCCAAACCATGGTATCAGATCCGATACCAAAATTGGAACATGAATTTTCTTATCAAATTTGAATTTGTTTATATGTAAAATTGAAAGAATTATATATTTTAGGTCTTTGACTAATCCAATCAATCAACACTCGATTAGTTGGACTAACTAGGGGTCAACACGAACCGAGTCGAGCCCGAGTTCAGTCAGCTGGAGCTCAACTCAACTAATAAAACCTCGAGCTCGATTCGGCTCGCACTCGATAATAACTCAACGGAAACAGCTCGATCTCGACTCTATTAAGGCTCGACAAACTCGTTTGAATAGAGTTGATATTCATTGTTACATGTTGAGCTCGAACTCGACTCGATTAAAGTTCAACAAACTCGGTTGAATAGAATTGATATTCATCCTTATGTGTTAGTTCGAGCTTGATTCGATTAAGGTTCGACAAACTCGTAAACTCATTTGAATATATCGACTTGATTAAGGTTCGACAAACTCGTAAACTCGTTTGAATGTATCAACTTGATTAAGGCTCGACAAACATGATTAAGTCTTGAGCTTGACTCAGCAGTTACATATTGAGCTCAAACTCATTTCGATTATTTGAGCACGTCAACTCATGAACTTGAACTCGACTCGTTAAGCAAATGACTGAACTTGATATACCGAAACTGCTATAACAAGAAAATAAATAAGGTGGTATTTTCCCATCATAGGTCGTATCTGCCATGTACTTTTTCAAATATTCCATTGATATCATTTTAAAAACTTATTAAAACTGCCAATAAAAAAAAAGGACAGAAATCATGTTCATATTGGTAAGCAAAGATCTCACAATGCCAAAATGTCGAATATTTAAAAATTTTAAATTACGAAAAATTGTTAGATTTTTGGGATGGAAAAGTTCAGGCAAGAATGAAGAATCGAATGAACAGGCCGGCGGTGTCATTACAGAAAGTTATAGGGGTATTTTGGTACATTTTCGCCCGAACGTCGTTTCCTTTCCCGGCTAAATCACTTGCGCTTCGGTTAAACAATTCCCCCGCGGCGCCATTTTCTTTTTCTTACTGAAAAAACAAAATTTTAAAAACTCTCTGCTCCTCCTCTTCGGTGGGAGAGGCTGACCACCCGGCTCTCTCTCTCCGTCTCTCTGTCTGAAGTCGAGTCTTCTCACATGTCCTACTTCCTACAAGGCCACGCTAATTTGGCGTCCTCCTCTACAACTCGCGGAGCAAGTTCGGCGGCTCAGTCTGGGTAAGAAGATTCTGATACGCAAAGGCGAACTCGTGATGTCGATCATTCAACTTCTTCATTTTGATTTTGTTTTGGATTTTGCAGGACTTTGGAGTGTTTTTTTTTTAGTTGAGATCCGATTCTTTACTCTGATTGCGCTGAAGGCGGCTTCTTTTATCTTTGATGTGGATTTTCGTGAGATTTCAGAATTATGTTCTGATTAGATCGGTTTTATCAAGCTCTTTTGTCCAGGTCGGTTGGTTTTGGTTTTATCTTCAGATGGATTTAATAAGGTTCTGAATTTATTGTTTAGTCGAATCCGTTTTTCTTGACTTTGCTAGTGTGGATTCGGACCAGTTATGGGCGAGATTGTCGCGCTGGACTCTGGTTTTGCTTTACATCCGGATGTTTGTGAGGTTTAGTTTGATTACTTTCAAGTGATCTTCGAGAAGTCAAGTTTATTTCTGTTGATTTGTGTATATTATGGTAGCTTCGGAAGTTCCCACCGAGTGATGATAAGCTCCGGAGACAGTAGTGAGATTGTTTTGGTCGAATTACGAATTTCGTTACGAATAAGGTCTTCATTTTTGTCGAGATATTAAAAGTCTTCATGATTTTGATCTCAGTTTCGCTGAAATTTGTTGTTTAGTTTTGTTGAATTTTGATTGATTGTGTTAGTTCGGTGGGCAGATGATGGCCATTGTCCAAAGAACGAGAAGTTCGCTAATTTTTTATTTCAATTTTTTCTGGCTTTATGATTTTGGAGTTACCATAGAACGTTGGGATTTAGATTTCGGTCTAACCTGATATCTTCTATGATTAAGTTGATTTCGGAGATGATTATTGTGCAATATGGTATTAAGTTGATTTTTGAGATGATTATTGTGTAACATGGTAGGTCCCTTGGTTGATTTGTCCCACTTCATTTTTTTTTTTTTAACTTTCGTGATGTTTGGAGTTTCAGTGGACTGATTATGAACTTCAGCTGAAATTGAGATTTTCTCTTTATACATTGTAGGCCGACCATCTCCTTTTTCCTTTTCTGAGTTGTCGAAGAAAATGAGGACTGGTGCTACTGGTCACTGTTTCTGATGCGTGTAGCTTCTACTGTGAACATGGTTACGTTATATTTTCTATTTTTATTTCTTCTTTCTCTTCCACTCCTGTGAGGCCTTGCTTTTTTTCTGCTTTTCAAGGTGATATTTGAGAGTTGCACGTCAGTTTCTTCCGTCGAAAACTAGATTATGTTGATAATAAAATGGATACTACACCTGCTGCTAGTTAATTGATCATCGTCACACTGATAACTAACTTGCGTTGGCTCTAACTAGAAGAATTGAAGAATGAACGTCTTCCAGACTTGTGAACTAGAAACAGAAAATGTTTGGTTTACATTAGCCATGTATCTTTCTGGTAAATGTATGTTTTGATGTTTAGCATTCTATGACTTTTTATTAGTTAGGTATCATTCTTTAAGTCTTCAAATTTTCTTTTTTTCGTGTATGGAGAAACATTTGCACTTTAACAAATGGTTTCTTCGGCGCAGGGACTTAAATGGCATAGGATATAGGATTTGTCTATTTCATCACGTATAGACATGAAAGATACATCATGGGGACTGATAATTGGGATCTCTATAGGGGTCCTAATGGGAGGGTGTTTGGCTGTTCTTGCTTTCATTTGCATTCATTTCTGGAAAAGAGATGCAAAGGTTGGCAGCACCCTTTCACGAAGGACATCAACCATCCCAATTCGTGCCAGTGGTGAAGATGCTAGTATGGCAATGTCTGATTCAACCATCGGTCAGGAATCACCGAAACATTCAGAACCCAATGACATGTCCTTGTCGACTAATGGACATAAAAGAAAGGATGCAGCATCAATGCCTGGAATACTTAAGTATTCTTACAGGTACAGAGTTGAACTCCTGCCTTTTATTTATAACTATTTCAGGAATGAGTTATCTTGGTGGTTTGTGTTTCAGGAGGAGTTCAGTTTACAGGTTACTTGCCCTCTTCATGTATCTTCTTTAAATTCTTTCATCACGGTCTTTTATGTATTTAATCAGCATTTTCTTTTTAATTGATTGTTCCCGTTAACATACAGGGATCTTCAGAAAGCCACTCGTAATTTCACCACAGTAATCGGACAGGGAGCTTTTGGCCCTGTTTACAAAGCACAAGTTCCAAGTGGTGAAACAGTAGCTGTTAAAGTACTCGCAGAAAATTCTAAACAAGGGGAAAAGGAGTTCCAAACAGAGGTTAGATGACTTTAGTATTTGTCCAACTACAATGACGATTTGACTGTTTATCATTGAAGAATATTCCTAATCACCATTTGCTGACACCTTCATTTTATCGAATCCTAATGGAGAAAGTTTGGCTTCACTAAGTTATTAATTTTTTTTTTCTGAGGTTTCATGAGAGGAAATATTTTCAAATATCTAAAAAGAAATATCCTTCTGAAAAGAAGCTTGGGAAGAAGGTTTAGGATAAATATACAATTAAATGTAAAAATTATTTCAGCTTCACCATCTTAAGATAGACTCTATGTAGTATACGTAGTAAAACAACGTTGTTGTGATAATAGTTGGGTATATCCTGATTTCATATTTGAGATACGAATGTAATTTTCAGGAATTCCCTTTTTGGCATGGGAAGTCTTTCCAGACTTTTAAGGTTATCTACGTGGAGCCTAATGTATGAGATTTTCTTTGTCTTTTTTTTCCTTCAGTTTGTTCTATTCTTGTGATCTTAGGATCTTGTTCCAACCCCGGAGATGACCTAGATGAAACAACAAGCCAATCTACTTTTTGTTCTTTGCGTTTTCCTTATTATCCTGCAAGTGCAATTGCCTAGTAAAAGTTCTTTAATGTTATTAACATTCTACTGCCAGGTCGTGCTCCTTGGGAGATTACATCATAGGAACCTTGTAAATTTGGTGGGATATTGTACCGAGAAGGGCCACAACATGCTTGTGTATCTCTATATGAGTAATGGCAGTCTTGCTTCTCATCTGTATGGTGAGTAGCTCTATCTATCTGCAGATGTACTGCTATGAGAATATCCTGCTTGTGCCATCATCTCAGTGTAAAACCTGGTTTCTTTGTTCTAACCCGATGAAAACAACTTTTTTCTCTAAAGGTTCTGTGTTTCTGATCTTCGTCCTTGTATGATGAAATAATTTATTTCCGGCTTTTAGGTCTAGGAATTTTATGAGTTCTTGCATGAAAATGCTTCGGGAACCAAGGTTGCTGATTCTCGTTCCTCTTGAGAACCAAGATGCAAGGTCTAACTTCAAATGCTAGGCTCTAATATATTTGTCTCAATCTTCTGTTTTTCTCAGCTGCAATTGATAAATTTTTTGTTATTGTGTAGTTTCACACTGTAGTGCAGAGCACTTTAATTTGAGAAAATTCTTTAAATGTCAGTGAGCAGTCATTCTGATCCTTATTGTGGACACAAAGATGATTGCTTTGTTCCCATCTACGGACTGCCTGTGCAATTTCAAATTAGTAGAACTATTTAAGTTAATCACTGAAAGATTTTAAATGTCATCTAGTCCATGACTGCTTTCTTCTTGATATTTATTCCCATTTTCTTTGCGGATGCAGATGAGAAACACAAGCTCTTGAATTGGGATCTGAGAGTTCTTATAGCACAGGATGTTGCAAGGGGCTTGGAGTATCTCCATGATGGGGTGAGCATGTGATAGCAGTGACTATTTGAACTGCTTACCAAAGTTTCAATTTTGTTTTTTTCTTCATCTCAGTTTTATCATCCGAACTCTCTTACAGGCTGTTCCTCCAGTTGTGCATCGAGATATAAAGTCTTCTAACATTCTCTTGGACAAGTCCATGAGAGCCAGAGTATGGAGCTTCTGATCCCACTCGATTTTCATTTTCATAATATTTATGAGCTTGTGAATTCACATTATAATATTTTATATAGCTACAGATCTTTATAGAAATAAAGCAAGAATATTTTAGGGTTATTGTAAACATAAAATTGCTTAAAATTAAAAACAAATGGTAAAAGTTTGAATAACCAAATTTGTCAGGAAATGTTGCATACATCATATCTTCATTTTTATGGGTTCTTCAATGTACTGTTATATTCTTTTCACTTTGAAAGAATCATGTCATGGTACAATGCCTTGATCGCCTGTGGTGAAACGATGTTGACTTGAAAAAAGAAAAAACACGGTTAAACTCTGGGTTCTTTCTTAGAAAGAAAGGTTTTAGAAAAGTACTTTAATTTTCCAGACAGAAGGACATATCCATATGGTGAAGCAGCAAGAATAATGAGTTCATGAAGTTGGTTTTACTTCATTTTAGTTTTTTAATAAAAAATGTTTAAGAAATATCTCAATAGAGGTCAATGTAAAAAATGTACAAGAAATACCTCAATAGAGGTCAATGTAAAAAATGTATAAGAAATACCTCAATAGAGGTCAATGTAATGATCTTTTATAGTTATTACTCCAATCAAGTGAAACTTTGTCAAACTTCACCATGTGTTTGTCATATCATTGGATGTGAAAGCCCTTTCCAATTAAAGAATAGATTTTACATGTTTTCTCAAAAATTGCAACCAAAGCTGTTTAAAAGTTCACTAACAGTTCCACAGATAAAATATAATAACTGAACCCGCGGAAGAGCAGATTTGTAGGATTGAATCTGTAGAGATCACGTCAACCTAGAAAAGAACTTGAAAATTTGATATTTGGAGTATGATTCTGCAAGATTTTTTCTATTCTTTTTCATACGCAGGATCTATTATCGAGGGCACATTAAAGAAAAATGCTACTTCATTCCCAGTGAAATGTAGCTTGTGCTTTTAACTTGTCATTAATCATGCCTTAACGAATCTCCCTCGGATACATCCTATTCTTACATCTTTGCAAATTAGTTTTATATTGAATTCTGGAGCTTTGGCATTTGATACTTTTTATGTGTTGTGACATATTCATTCACAACTCTTGACCAGGTGGCTGACTTTGGACTTTCGCGGGAGGAAGTAGCTAGTGCATGGGGTCATAATATCCAGGGAACATTTGGGTATCTTGACCCTGAGTACGTGTCAACAAGATCCTTCACTAAGAAAAGTGATGTCTACAGCTTTGGAGTGTTACTCTTTGAATTGATCACAGGCAAAAGCCCTGAACATGGCCTCCTTGGATTAGTAGAACTTGTAATGCTCATTCCTTCCTCATTCTGTCTCTTACTGTTCTCTCATATTAAGTTTAACAAATGAGTTCCTCTCCCTATAATTTGATTTCTTTATCTCATAATCATCAGTTGGCCGGTCTGATAAACTGTGGCAAGACTAACTTTTGTTCTGCTTGAGGTCCACTTGGCATAGACTTCTTTGGTTATATATGATATTGTTTGCGTTGCCCTATAAGGCTATAACACAATCTGAGGAGGCCAAGTCACCAAGCTTCTGGAAAATGCACTTCATAATAAAGTAGGGCCCTTTCCATGCATGGATACTTGGTAATAGCACAGTCCTTTGCAAACCCAAAAAGAAAAGGAAAATGCAAGAAAAAAAAAACAGCAAAAAAAGTAGAGAACAGCTCAGCCTAACCAAATTGTGAAATTACTATTTGTTCCATAATGTATTAAACCATTCATTTCTATTTGCTCAAACATCATGTGATATTGTTATGTGTGCTTGGTGGCTTAGTTGGTACAATTCTGACTTCTGATACAAAGGGATCCTAAGCAATTGCTTATATAGTCCTTGACTGATATTTCATGCACAGGCTGCAATGAACACTGAAGGAAAAGGTGGTTGGGAGGAAGTTGCTGATCCTCGACTTAATGGTGATTATGACCTTGAAGAGTTAAATGGCATTGCAGCAATCGCATATAAATGCATGAGCCAGTCACCATGGATGAGACTGTCTATGAGGGATGTAGTTCAGGCTTTATCATGGATCTACACAGCAACTTGCAGCAGGAGGCATAGACCAACATTGTCTCTTACCATAGAAGAAGCTTCTCTAGATATGAGCAAGCTGGAAGGACAGACTTGTGAAATTGGAATGCAGATGCAAGAGTCCATGGAAAAAACTACTGTAGATATGAGCCAGGGAGTCTCAGAATCCTGACACAGGTATTCGGAGGGAAGAATTCATTGACAACAACAGAACCCGAAGTTTTGAAACTGCAAAATTTCACCATAGTTCTTGCACGTGCAGGTTGAACCTTATGCAAGAAAAATGAAATTATGAAGCTAGGTCATTTTATGACACAGCAGCATTTGCACGTCCATCTTCTCCTCTTAGTTGTAAAATGGCTATTTTTCATTTTTTTGGGGTCAAAATTTCTATGATTTGTGCCTTGTAGTTAATTACCTGGAAATCTGTTAAAATTTGTTTTTCTCTGGTTCCTTACTTGAATGTGTTGCTGCATTCCATATATTAGAATGAATAGAGAAATACTGTTTACTTTCCTTAGGTTATTCCCATCCTTCTGGAGCTTCTATGTGAAGATCAACGAAATCACGTCACTATCTTTCTTGAACTAAAACCTTAAAGCACAGTTGGAATGGCAAAGATGAACCAGAGCAATGTGTTAACAGATAAAGGCACAAAATAAATTGCTAATGCTAGTTAGAAGTTAGAACATAGACACGGGCATCTTTTCTCTTCAGCAATGTATTTCCCTTTCTGATGTATGATTTGTGGGTGTTATTCTCATATGCAATAAGTATTGTTGCATTATTCTCTTTTGCATATTTAAGTCTAGATTCTATCCATCTCTCTCTCTCTCTGCCTTCTACGGGTTTATTGTTTAGGTATTTTCTTTGCACTAGTTGTGAGGCCGGGTTGGCCAGGTTTTTTTTCTCCTTTTGTTCATGCCCAACTGCTGGTTGGCTTTTGCAATGTTGCAACAAATCTCTCTCTCTCTCTCTCTCTCTCTCTTTCATACACACACACACTTCAATTTCACATGCACAGGTTATATGATGTGGACCTCATGAATCCAAGAAGCATTTCCCCCCCCTCTTCCTCAGTGATATAATGCGTTAGATTTTTCCATGGTTGGTATTGAAATTTATAGTCCTTTTTGTTGCACTAGTGAAAGGCAACCTTTATGTCGGTGTGTTACTCATGTTCCTTGCGTGCTTGTCTATAGTGAAAAACTTGTACATTCATCAATATGAATCCACAAGCTGAGAGAGAAAGAAAGGCTCATGCTTATATAGTAAAGGAGCATTACACCAAGCAGCTTCAACAGATTTCCGTTATCCTGATTACCAACAGCTGACTTGGAAATATTTGAACGGCCCACACCCTAATCATAGTTGCAATAACTAAAGAGGACGTAATTTTTTGGAAAATCTCATTTAAGGAGTCCGACTTTCATATCGGAGACCCATAACGATCTTCTTTATTCCAAATCACCCAGATCATCATTTTGGCAAGACACCAGCAGACTTGAGATATTCCACTGATTCATCAAATATGCTTTCAATCCCGTGTTTGAAGTTGAAGCCTGCTCCGACTAGCTTCTTTGAGGATATGCTAAGCTTAGCTTTTGCTGGAAAATCACCAAAGCTGCAGGTTGAAATATTCAGAACTTGGTAATCACAGACTTGTCATTCAGAACATGGAAAAAATATAACTTTGTAATACGATATCCACTTTTCTGTCATTTTGAGAAAACATACCTATGCTATGTCACACTGATGTGGGGTGTGGGTGCGGATGCAGGTGCCAGTGCAGCACATCCCAAAAAAAAGTGGGTGCAGTGATGATATATATATATATATATATATATATATATATATATATATATATATATATATATATATATATAGTTGTTTCTTAGCTTAAATTTGTCCTTTTTTTACTTTTATTACTGTAAATAAAGAAAGAGAGGGAAAAAGAAGAAAAAGAAAAAGGAAAAAATTTTTGAAAGGGAAAACCTTAGGGTGTGAGTGAGAGCCGCACCCGCACCAGCACCTACGTTGCGTTGTTGCGGGTGCTGCACCCTTTTTGAAGAGTCCGTGTGACATAGTACCATGATATTATAAATAAAATGTCTAAGAAAATAAATTGAAGAAAAAGGAAAAAACCGAGCTTGCTGATGTGGTGATGGAAGGATTCCCATCTTGCTGACTATGATGTAGCACTGAGAGGTCGCTCTACTGATCTAATTCTTCCATGTTCCTATTTGACTGAGCAAAGATAAAAACAAAATGTAAAGTCAGATACATTCAAGTGCTTACTCTGTAGGGATCTTATACTCTGGATACCGGTTTGACAGAAAATGTGCAAGCTCAACAAAACTTGTATTGTGAGCACAGCATATGTATCTTCCTGAGACTGATTCTTCCTCTGCAACAAATATATGAGCTCTGCACACATCTTCCACATGTGCAATGGATATGGAGCCTGAAACCATTTGCATACCCTTCATGTTGTTGATTAGGAAGTCATTTCCTGCAAAGCCAGAACTTGTGATTTAGTCAGTCTGATTTTGCTACTATGCGTCTGTAAATACTCTTACTGATATTAAATTTGCTCGTTGTCAGAACTTGAAGTCGTGCACTTCTACTGACTTCCATATTTCTTTTTTTCGTTTTTCTTTTTTTTTCTCAATGTTCAAATAGGCAATTACGATCATAACATGAACACTCTCTCTTTCTCCCGCACACCCACACTAGATGCACACATTTCAAGAGAATTTCGTGAAAAACTCTATAACCCTTTGCATGTGTGAAGAAAGGTTATGCTTTCACCTGTAACCAAGGCTGTAGACAACATGACGCTGCTGGGGACTGCCGTTGTAAGGGAAGGGCCAGTCATCAGAACAGGAATAAGAGAGACAAGGTTCAGATTGTTTTCTTTTGCAAACTTCCATGCTGCTTGTTCTGCTAGCGTCTTGGAAGCTGGATATCCCTGTCAATTCATTAACGTGAGAATGAGTATTCTGCTGCTGAACGTTGATTGTTTTTTGGTAGTTATCTTGTTCTTCTTCAGGTTTGCGGTGTTCTATGATGTCGTTGAATGAAACCAACCAAGCCAAGTCCATGAGGTATGCATTCTCTAATGAGTCCCAAAGTAGAAAAGTATGATGTTCAATAAGATTATGCAAGTGGATTCATCCTACCCAAGTTGGTGGTTTCTCTGAGTACAGGAAATCAGTATCAGTCCAGCACGTTTCATCCATCACCGTGTTTGCATCGTCTCGCTTATTGATTGTTACAGCGGCAGCAGAGGAGGTCAACACCACACGCTTGACTGACTTTGCCTTTAAGCATGCCTTGAGAACGTTCAATGTCCCTTGGACAGCAGGCTCGATCATGTCCTTCTGCAGAGTTGTAAGAATTTAAATAGCAGGTTCAAGCTTTTAGGAGTCTGTGCATGGTAAATGCATGGCTCAAGCATAAGTAAATTGGTGATTCCTGTTGAACTCACCGGTCGGTTGACATCCATAACCCCCTTACAGATAATTTATGGGATCTAACAGCCTGAGCCAGAGGCTTTTCCCATGCTTAACTTGCATGAAACATATGACCTAAACTGGTAGTCTTGGAACTCAGTTGTCATTCTTCAGCAGTATTATTTTTTGAATTTCATGCCTACCTTCCACCAAAAGAACAGAATTTCATGCACCCGACAGATTTTCTGTGGGCTTGTGTTTGTCTTCATGTAATGGGCACAGTCTCTGTGGATGTTGGAGAAGGTTTGTCACAACTAAATTGGCAGCACTTTGATTGATTAAGATAAACTATTGGATGAGGAAACTCAATCACCCGAATTGGATAGTTCGATCTGATGGAGTTACGATTTGGTCAATTATATCATCATCAAGATGCATTTTTATCTACCATTTTGCTAGATCTGATAACTCATTTCACAGCTTCAAAACCATTTCCATGATCAGAGGAAATTACAGGGCAGAATTTTATACGGCAAGTTGTGAATGTAATATCATGGGCTACATATATATCCTTCTGAAAAATACTAAGGATGGAAAAAAGCAGATGTCCTATACCATTTTCGTGGAAATGGGATTGGGCTAGTTGGAAGAAGGGAAAGGGGGTGGGGTGTTTGGTTGGGTTTACCAAAGGGTATTAGGGAACGGACCAGCAGGAGGAGATGAAGAAGAATGCTTTGCTTAGGAGCCATTGCTGCTATAGAAATCAGCGACGCCCAATTGACACTATTTATACAGCGAACATGGCCTCGCATGAAGGGCGGAGTATTGACACTATAAAAATCGGAGTGCTCACTTTTTTTTTCTAAAAAATTATTTTCAATAAAATATAAACATCCTAATATATTTATAAAAATTATTTTGATGTAAAATATGTTTTGAATCAAAAAATGTTGATTTTTCTATTATCAGAATGGTGATGCTACGAGAGCCATTCATTTTTTTTTTATTATAAAACCACGATTAAAACCCAAAAAACGATCAACTTAATATATATATATTTTGTATCAACCTATTCTTAACATCATATTCGTAAGATTAGATTTCAAAAAAAAACCTTTAAATATCATTTTTGTTAATGACATAGACATAATTTTGCAAGGTCGTGGCAAAGTTTAAATAAAACTTTTGATCAGTATTAAAAAGGATTTCACGAACTTAAAAACATAATATGATTAGAAAAAATCAATCTCAGATATAAACGACTAAACAGTCCAAACCCGTCGACTGCCAACCTGGTCCAGCCTAGCCTGCTAAGTAAACTAAGTAAACCGCCGAAGCCGGGCGGGGCGGGGCCCCGCCTCTGATTTTTCTTATTTTTTTGAAAATTCCTGATCGTGATAGAAAATTATATATATATATATATATATATATATATATATATATATATATATATATATATATATATATATATATATATGGCTTTCAAATTTAAATCGCAAACTTCTAAAGCCGCAAATTCTCAAGGCCAACACTCATATTGCAGGGTCTTCCAGGCCCTTTGATCGCACTCCATAAGGCTCACTTATATTATACAGGAAAAATCATAAAGAAGATCATATGTAAATGAAGCGATGCTGTTGGGATGAGGAAGATGAATCAAATCTTACTTCTGGGTCTGTAGAATCGAAGCGCACCGGCGTGGCCGTGTGGAAGACATAGTCACAGCCAGAAACAGGGAGGTCAAGGCTGCCCTCTACTGTAATGTCCGCAGAGAAAAGCTTCAGTCTCTCTTTAGCTCCTTGCATTCCTACCAGATGCGCCACCTTCGCCTGATTCTCTGCATATATTAAGTAAATGAAAGAAATTATGTCTTAAACGTCGTCTCCTAGACATCTAATTGTGCATGCAGGTGTAAACTTAAAGTCCAGTGACAAAAATTTAAAACCTGTCGATCTAGCGATTCAGCTGACTCTATTGTGAATCGGGGAAAAAAAGATATTTACTTCATTTATTTTTTTTTAATAGTATATTCATATAATTAAACAAAAAGAAAACTTCTTTTGAAAACAAAAACAAAGATCATTGCAGTTCTATTCGATTCGGTTTGCTGCGGGTGGCAATTAAAGCTCATTTTGAATGCATGGACAGCATTTGGTTGGGCAGTTGGACAATTTGGCATTCCTTTAATTGCCTATGACTTTCATTTCCTTTACTTTTGCTATCTTGGGTAGGAATATACATCTCTTCGTTTTTGCAGGAAGAATTATTAGTGTCGCCACAACCCAACAGTTGGCTGGTATTAAAAAAAATTAATTGCCACCACTCTCTTAAGATTGTCGGTTGCTATCAATCTTACAAGAAAAAGAGTAGACCCTTTTATTAGCAATATGTGATTTATTGGATGCAGTTTTCTAGTCAGCATTGAATATCAAACCAGGATTTTGGGTTTGCTTTATAAGCTGTTTTGTTCTCCAATGGCTTGTTGGTTTTGAAATGATAATAAATGATGAGAGAGAGAGAGAGAGAGAGAGGTGTTCTTCTTTTGGACAAAAGAGAAACCTTGCTGCTGATCGAGTTTCTTGCTTAGGACAAGGGGAAAACTGTGTTGCTGACCGAATTTATTGGCATAAACTCGAAGCCCTCTTTCCACAACCTGTGACCTTCCCATATCACCCTACAGAATCAGCAGAGTTCTGTGTGGGCAAATTATGTTTTAAGATCAGCTAACTACAGTTTAGTTCGTGAATGAATTCTAAATAGTTTGTCAGATATGGAAGTTTAAATGGAAAAAACTGGCAGTTGAGCATCTGGGGCCATCCGTTCCCGGAGCAAGAATGGTTGTCTATATTACTGTTCATACGCATTCTGCATTCAAAACTGTTAAGTTTGAGACCCAAAATCCCGTCAAATTTTGAAAATCGGAAAGAACTTTTTTTCAAGAGTTAATACAAGAAAGAAACAGAACAGACGCAAAACACGGTTTCCAATAAAAAGATCTAAAACTCAGTATGTTGCCGTATTTGAGCCCAACATTTAGAATGCGAGGCATCATCTCAGTCTTTCAGGAAAAAAAAATATCGCTAGACAATGTATCCAAATGGGGACTATGGTCGACAATTGTAATGATCTGTATCTTTCAGATTGGATGCATTGAAGCCATTTAAGTGCAGATTGGCAATAAGACTAGTCTGTAATTATTTCATGAATGTATTTCAAAATTTGAGGAACTGTTTGTTTTCTTTACTCATCGGGTACATGACTGCATAATTTGGGCAGCAAGTTATGTATCATCTTTGCAATTGTTACACAAAGAAACTAGTTCAGTTACCTCTTGGGGAGGGACTGAAAATCCACTTAAAAGATAACAGCATATGATGCGTGCGTGTGTGTGAGAGAGAGAGATATAGAGACAGAGAAGAAACCACTAACCAGCGTCTCTAACAGTTGCATGGACAGTGTAGCCTCCGTCAAGCAATTGCTTGACAAGGATGGAGGCCATGTACCCATTTGCTCCTGTAACGCAGGCGGTCTTCGCCTCTGCTCCTGTGACTGTGGCCATGGTGGTAGCTCGAAGGGGCAAATGCAGAGGCACTTCTTGATTGCTTATGTTGCTTCTACTGCATCCTGGCCGACTCATTTAATAGAGGAAGTGGACAGCCTCCTTCTCAATTAACCTAACAAGATGGGCAGGTGAGAACGTGATTTTGACCGGTTGCGGTCGTAGGTGTTCTCGGGAGTAGATCCGGCCGTTGGCTCTCTCTCTCTCTCGCTCTCGCTAAAAGGTGGGAAAATGAATGAAGACTGCTGAAAAAGACGAAGGTGAGTGAAGAATAAAATATTCTTCTGTCCATTTCTACGTCGCAGAGAACGGTACAGGAGACAGCTGAGATCAAGGCGATGGAAAACTACCAATTGGACCAAACTAAAGTGACGATATTGCAGACTTTACTAACATGAGAGTGAGTTGCGTGCACTACTCTAATCTTTGCACGCAGGTAAAAATGAAAAGGGTGAGTGTAAGGTATTTTAGTAATTTAAAAAATTATTATTTTTGGTCTTTTACAATTTTATACTTGTTTTTATCTTTATAAAAAGATTTCTTTTTATTAACTAAAAATATTTTGGTTATTATTTGCATATAACCAGCTTTTGTTTTGCGCAACTGGCGTAGGTACCTGGTACCTGGCCCGATCGGGCCCAAGCTCGGGCCCGGGCCTGAAAAGTATGCCCGGTTATATATCTGACTGGCTTAGGTCAGTTTGATGGGTCCGATTCAGTTTGATTAATTTTTTTAGGATTTTTATTTAATAGTATATAATTTATTATTAAAAACATATTTTATATTCAAAAAATTATTTCATATTTAAAAAATATTTTTTATTTTAATCGAGCCCGACTCTTATTGGGCTGGGCCAAACTCAATGCCCTAGAAGGGAAGGAGCATGGGCAGACCCAAAAAGTTTTTTTTTTTACCATAATTAACACTCAATTATATATATAGTTCACCTAGGTCAGTGAGGCAAGCACTAACTAAGGTTTGAGAGTGGGTTTTCGTGTAATATATTGCCCCAATGGTGACCCCAATTAATGATAAGGTAAACCATCAATTGACATGTTTTATGCTTACTTATTATTATTTCTTTATTTGTTGTTTAACTTAAAAAAATAATTTACATTAATTTAAAAAGTAAAGCAAAAAAAATTGTAAAATCATATGGATAAAGGGTATAGTGGGATGCCAATGAATCACGTTCTCGTGAGATGTATTTTTAAAACCATATCTATTTTTTTAAGGGTGTTCATATATTTGTATTCAAATTCAGAAGTGGATGGGAATGAACAAAAAAAAAAAAGGTCATATTTGAACCTGATCTTCATAATCCTAATCCGATAAAACCCCGATTTTGAAAGGCAACATATGAATCCAAATTCAAATTTTAAACTGAATCCTAAATCCAAATCTGAATTTTAAACCAAATCCATACACATTATCATATGCCAAGAACCAACGTTAAAGTGATATATAGAATTGTTTAATTGAAACTTCATATAAATCTGAATATGATGTTAATGTCTCTTTATGTCCAATTTTGGGCTTGGCATGCAGCCATGTTAAGTTATTAACAAGATTGCTTCTGGTTGTTTCAATTATAATGGGCCGATGAGATCGATTTTGCCGCCAGTAGTGCAAGGTGGATGCACTTACTCGTTGCAAGAAGTTCCAAGAGCAGAAAATTGATGGTTGCAAATGGTTTTTAGTTTTGTTCAATTTCAAATAAATGTTGCCCGGAAACTCTACTGCAGTGGACATCTTTTTCCAAATCTGGATAGCTTTCCGGCGTAGCGAGCGGTTTCTCCACTTCGTCTCTTTGTAATTAAAGCAGGACGGTTCAAAAGCATTGGACGGCTAAGTGGTTGGGGATTCTTCAGTACTCGCGGTCTTTTTCTCCCTCGCTTTCTTGTTTTCGAAGGAAGAACCCTTCACCGATCGTTCTTGCACGGCATCCCAGAGGCGCCGGAAAGATAAGGTAAGTTCCCCTCCTCCTCCTTCTCTTCTTCTTTTGTTGTTACATTATGAATTCTCGTCTTACTCTGCAATGCTTCTTAGAGCAAAAAACTTTTAGGGTTTAGCCTCATTTTTCCGTCATTTTCTCCTCCACTCGCTGCACTCACCAACGCAAGTTCTTCTTCTTCTGCTGCTTGTTCTTTATATGCTAATTTCGTCATTCCCACATGATGTCATGGACAACATCTTTTTCATGCCTTTCGTCTTAATTTGCTATTCTCTTCTGCAGGATCATCTGGGCTTTCTTGGTTGAAGAGCAGAAAATTGTTAAGAAGGTCCTGAAGATCCAGAAAGCCAAGGAAAAGCAGGCTGCTAAGAGTTAAGAAACTCAAAGTCAAAACACTTCCACCTGGTAGAAAATTTTGATTTAGTTGATGGCGAACATCTTGGAGAATTCGTCTTGGTGAATATTTTAACGAGTGATTTGTTTGGCAGAAAACAGTTGGACATGCATTAGCTATATGCACTTCTGCATTTTGACGACATTTCATGGCTGTCTGTGTTGGGAGTTTTAATTTTGTTTTATATTATTTGTTTCTGTGCTGCTTCTCTAAATTACTCTGTTAAGGTTTAATCTACTTTTGGTAGACATCAAATGATAAGATGATTCGTTGGCTGGCATATTCATCGTGTTCTCTCTCTATATATATCTTTTGCGACCACTCCCATGGTCCTTGAGATTGAGTCGGTGCGATGTGGTTTTTGGAAATGTGAACCGATGTTCACGAGTTTTAGGAAGCAGATGAGAAGGTTCAACGGTTTGTGGATGTTGATATGTCGAAAGTTTGAACTGTTGTTTTCTCTGTTTTAAGAGATGGAAGAACTATTCTTAACTTATTCAAGTGTTTTGTTCTTTTTAAATGGAACACTTTAAGGGGCTTTGAGGACCTTGAATTTGGATTCTATAATGAATATTTTGAAAGAAAAATTTCACCTGAAATTGGAATTGGATTGAAAATTTCAGTTAAAATTTCATTTGTGTTTTGACAATTTAGATTTTGATTCTAAAATTGAGATGACATGTTTGATAAAATAGAAATTAAGATTTCTAAAATTCATAAATTATAACATTCATTACTTGAGTCAATGGAAAAAATTTCCAAAATTGTGAAATCATAGTAATTCCACCCCATTTGGTGCAATCATAATTCTAAATTTGCTATATTATTTGTTTCTCTTTTTCTGTTTTCACTCACATGTGGCATTTCAGAGAGAAGGTAGCGGAGCCATGGTTCAGCGATTCACCTACCGGAAACGGCACAGCTATGCCACCAAGTCTAACCAGACAAGGGTCGTCAAGACTCCTGGTAATTACCCGAAGTTCATTTATTTTTCCTTTGGCAATTGTTGTATGTGGATTGATCGTCTGGTAACGCGTTCTTAAACCCTAAACCCTAATTCATTTCGTTTCGTTAGTCCGATTGGCTTCTTTCATGTGTGATGGTTTGGGACTCAACATGTTTAGACCTGAGAACCTGTGTCATTTGGTTCTTCTTGTGGCATTGGTCTCCATGCCTCTCTGGTTCTAGTTTCTTCTTGTTGATGGGTTTTGCTGATCTTGATTTGGTGGTACTTTGTCTTCTTCATCCTTGAAGACTAATTGATACTTTCCCGGGTTCAATGGCGGATTTTGTTGTTTGACTCACTTTTGCTTTTTCAATCGTCAACCTTCCTTTTTTTTTTACTTGAATAAGTTGAATCATTTAGGTCTAGTGAGTAAGTTTTGTTTGATACCTTGTTGGTATGCTCTCTTGCTAAATACCTTTAGTTTGTCAAGGCATTCGAGTTTGGTACCCGATGTTCCTTTATTATTTGTTCAATCATCAATGCCTCTAGTGAGTAAGTTTTGTTTGATACCTTGTTGGTATGCTTTCTCATAAATACCGTTAGTTTGTCAAGGCATTCGAGTTTGGTACCCGATATTCCTTTATTATTTGTTCAATCATCAATGCCTTCTGGTCTAATGCCTTTTGTTGCCATGCTTTCTAGCTAAATACTGTGTCTTTTGAGTGCGTATAGGTTTCGCTTTTGGATTCCTTTTTCTACTTCTGAAATTGAGTTTTGTCATAACGCGATCTTATCTCTTCAGTTTCTTTTTATTCTGTTGACACATTGCTGTCATTCTATCATTTGGTAATGCACTCTTTTTTTTATTTTCCTGACCTTCCTTTTTGTTTTTGTTACACTGATCATTTTGGTCATCCTAATTATCTTTTAGTTGTAGTATTTGGGTTTTCGGAAATTATTTTTACTATGATTATCTTTTATGCATTTTTGTTTCTGCTAATAACTTAGTATATTCTTCTTGGTTGCGGCTGCATAGTGACTCTACCTACTTATTTTCTTATTCATTTTTAAATTTTCTTTTAGTTTTTCTTCTTTGTAGCAGTTCTGATTGAATATATATATTTTTTATCTTTGTGCTTTCAGGTGGGAGATAGTCTATCAAACCTCAAAGAAGAGAGCCAAGGGTCCTATTTGCCCTGTGACGGGGAAGAGGATTCAGGGGGTAAGAATCTGTCTCTGATTATGATTCAATTTCTTGGAGGCAAAATGTTCTGAATATCCGACCTTGTGGCAATGCATTAAGTTTTGTTGTACTGTAGCTTATGTGTTTTGAATCTTTTGATATGCTGCCTACATTTTCTCATTGAGACACTAATTACGTGGACCATGCATGAGAATGTCATGGGTGTCCTTTCTATGTTGGTCATAAAGATTGTAAATTTCTAGATATTTTCTCATTAAGTTGGCAATCATGTCCAAGACTGAGCTTGTATTGGTTACATGGACTAGTTTCTGTATCAGGCATCAATGCGTCATGATAATAATATCAAGACATTGTTGTAATGACCATTCTTTGTCAGGAGAAAGGTGATAGCCTCTGTAACTGACAGCATTTAATGAGAGTTTATGCTAGAGATATACAGGACTAAAAGGTACTTGTCCACGGAAAGTCCTCCAGAATGGCTTTCCTAGTTTTAAAAATAAGTGAGGTCTCGTTAAACGGTGTTCTAAAGTTTTGAGTTAATCATACACTGAGAATGGGTCATGATCAAAATGCATATACGTGAACGTATCTTTTCGTGGCTATAAAGATGGAATATGTTCAAACAAGATATAAATTGTTTGATAGGTTGTATTTATGATTGTATCTTGTCAACAGTGTTTTTCTGTATGGAGCTTCTTCTCTTTTGTAACCACTGGTTTGCTATTTGGTATTGATTTGGTGGCCTTTTCCATTGTGTGTGTGTGTGTGTTTTTTTAATAGTAGTTAATATACTCTTGTTTCATCGAAGGGAAGTTGAAAACTGCTCTAGTTAACAAGATGAATCGGTCACAAACCAGGATCTATTTTGCTTTTCAGTCCGACGAATATCTGTGTTGTTTGTTCATGGTTCAGAAGATGCCTTTCTCTCTCTCATATGCACAATCATGAACAATGTTCACATTAGTAGCTTATGAAAATGCAACTACGAAGTGCATATGTCTCTGTTGTTTGTTCATGGTTCAGAAGATGCCTTTCTCTCTCATATGCACAATCATGAACAATGTTCACATTAGTAGCTTATGAAAATGCAACTGCGAAGTGCATATGTTGGGCAGGATTCTCCAACCTTAGTATTTTTTGCATGGTAATTTATGCAGTGTACTGTGATCATTTTGTAGATTCCTCATCTGAGACCTACTGAGTACAAGAGATCTAGATTAGCAAGGAACAGGAGGACTGTCAACAGAGCCTACGGTGGAGTTTTGTCAGGCGGTGCTGTTAGAGAGAGGTACATGCTTTTCTTCCTAAGATATACATGCTGCCATGGACAACATTTTTTTTGTGCCTTTGGTCTTAATTTGCTCTTCTCTCCGTTGCAGGATCATCCGGGCTTTCCTTGTTGAAGAGCAGAAAATCGTTAAGAAGGTCCTGAAGATTCAGAAAGCAAAGGAAAAGCAGGCTGCAAAGAGTTAAGAGAAGCGAAATCAACAGTTCCATCTGGTAGAAAATTTTGATTTAGTTGATGGCGAACATCTTGGAGAATTGGTGTTGGTGGGTATTTTAACGAGTAATTTGTTTGGCAGAAAACAGTTGGACATGCATTAGCTATATGCAGTTTTGCATTTTGACGACATTTCATGGTTGCATATCTTTGCGGTTTTAATTTTGTTTCTCTCTCTCTCTTTTCTGTGATCACTCCCATGTCCTTGAGATTGAGTTGGTGCGATGTGGTTTTTGAAGTGGATGAGAAGGTTCAACTGTATGTGGATGTTGAACTGTTATTTTTTCTGTTTTAAGAGTAGAACTGTTTTCAACTTGTTCAAGCTGTTGTTTTCCCCAACAACCCTTGTGGTGCGACTACCACCGAAATGTAATTAACCAGTTACATACAAAAAACGGGGCCAAGAAAAAGTATAAGAGAGGAATACACATGCGGAATCAGGTAAAGGAAAACCAAAAATAAGCCCAAAATAAAGGTGGTTGAAAATATTAGTGGCAGGATCTACTGCCCCTCCTCTGCCCATGATCTGAAGCTGGTGGGAATTTTTCTTGATTGACTGGAACATACAATCCAAAGGACGTGTACCCTCAAGACGACCAGGCAACATCCTAACATACCATCCAAAGGATATATGGAACCCTCTAAGATGAGGTGGGTATTGACCAAGATGGAAT
The DNA here is from genome assembly GCA_011799765.1 of Nymphaea thermarum. Lineage (NCBI taxonomy): Eukaryota > Viridiplantae > Streptophyta > Magnoliopsida > Nymphaeales > Nymphaeaceae > Nymphaea > Nymphaea thermarum. The sequence continues at coordinate 510,744 of JAANDH010000125.1, forward strand.
TAAGCAGTGCATTTTTGGGTAAAATTTTCTCAGCATTTATGCGGCATAGTCTCATTTTTGCAACAGAAGACTGCAACTCGCATGCTTGCTTTAGACCATGATGCAAAATGGAATACTTTATGGGAAACTGACGCTTACAAACCTGGTAGCGGTCGTGCAATATTATTCGCGATTGTTTGACCAGTTTTCTCTTTTAGACAAACTGGAGGACATGATATCCTTTGGATCCAGATTTACGCATACATCCAAACTCGGATCCGACTCTTGAATTTGACAAAGCCAGATCCTGTTAGTTGGATATGATAAGAGTTGTATTGGACGCGAACCCGACACATTGACACCTGAATTTAAAGTATTGGACGCGAACCCGACACATTGACACCCGAATTTAAACTTGACCTGGATCCGTACTCCTTGAGGGGGCGTTTGATACACAGGAGAATTCCTGTGAATAATTTTTCAAATTTGAAAAAAAATTCTCGCTTATCAAACGGAGAATTTTCTTTTTGACCGTTCATTCAATGGAATTCCGGAATAATGTTTCCGGAATTTATTTTCGGACCGTTGCCCTAACTCGTTGCCCTCTCGCGTTGCGTCTTCCCTGCCGCCTCTTCGCCCTCTCGCGTTGCCTCTTCCCTGCGCGATCTCACGCACCAGACGCCTCTACGCCTATCATCGCTGCAGCTGTTGAGGTCCACCACCACATTCCGGCCGTGAAAAGAACCACCACCGAATCTCCAGGAACCACCATCGAACCACCATCGCAAGGTAGTCTCTCTGCTCTCTCTCGATTTCTCTCTCGCTCGCTCTGTCTGTCTGTCTCTCTGGTTTTTAGGGAAACCGAACAGTCGCCGCCCCTTCTCTTTCCCATCGGCGGGCGCTCCCATTCCCTTCTCCCTCCCTCCCCTCCTCTTCCTCCCACCGGTTTTAGATTTCAGCTTCACAGCATTCTCCCTCTTCACCGCTTGCAAGACTCTCCCTGTTCACGCCTTTGTTGTGCCGTTGTCTTCCTCTCAACATCTGCTGCGCCTCTGGTGTTCCTTCGTCTCACGCCCCAGTCTCTTGCGCCAGCACCATGTAGGTATCTTTCTCTCCTGATTGAGGGGCAGCGACTGGGAACAGCCGGCCGGCAACTATCGTCCCCTCTCTCTGTCTTTCTTTTTCTATCTTTATCCCCTCCA
>JAANDH010000125.1:512987-585791 GCA_011799765.1 Nymphaea thermarum
TATGCACCACTAACCACTACGGTTAGCATTAAATCGTTTAGATGAACCATGCATTTTGTTTGCTATGTTGTTAGATGTGCAGTTCTGGAAACTCAAGTAGTGCTTGATTTCTGTATTCTATCATGTGTTGAAGAAACTATATAAAGATCATGTAAATATGGAAATATGTTTCCTTATTATCAAACACAGAATTATATTTCCGGAAATATATTTCTGTATCATCAAACACAGAAATATGTTTCTGGAAATATATTTCTCAGTTATCAAACACTCATCAAAAATAGAATCGGAAATATTTTTCTCATTCCCTTTTTCCAGGAAATATATTTCCGGAAATATATTTTCAATTCCATAATTCCATTCTATCAAACGCCCCCTGATGTTTCTGAGGCCATTTCAGTCTTTTTCCTCTCTGGTTAAAAGAATTAGGGTTCGTAACCTCGCTCTCTTTTCAACTCTCCCGCTGCAGCCCACCGTCTTCGGAGTTGTCATCGCTGTCGGACCCGAGCGTATCGGTATTATGCTTCTCCGGTTGCCTGTTCTTCTGGTTTTGTTGTTTCCAGCTTTAGGTTGTTTGGGACTTCTAGAACAGTTTATGATGATGGACTGCTGTACTTAGCTTTGTGGAGTTACTTTTCCCTCTGCTCCTTGGGGGTGAAATTTTTAACGTATGCTCGAACATTCATGTTAAAAAATTGGATCTATCGTGGGACATTTTTTGGTTGCGCTTTTGCGTTGCTTTCTTTCGGGAATGTGAACTGGAAATGGCTGTTGCCTGAAAATTAGGTCTTATGCTGGATTCGTCCTTCATCTGACCTAGTGTTTCTGGTAAAATTTGGGACTCGTTCTCTTCGAAGTTGGGTGGTTATTTTCTGTAATACTTAAGAGAGATTTTGGCAGACGAAAGTCTCAAGAACATAATAGATAATGGAATCGTCAAGTCATTTTTGTGCACTTATTTTCCCTCCCTCTCTGGTCGTGGATATGTGCATGAGTATCTCTTTTTTCTTTGTCATATGAAACACGATGTTCCATTACAAGTTCTGTAACTCTGTCTGTTGATTATAGTGCATTTATTTGTCTATAATTTATACGGACTGATAATTTTAATGTAATACTGTTTACATAGATCCTGTTTCATTATATAGTCCGTTGAGAATGTATATATTCTCCAAGTCGTAAATGAAAATTGTCGAGTTGTCTCCTCTTCTCGGTACCTTTTTCTCTCTTCACTCACTTTTGGAATTTCAGAGAGAAGGTAGGGGGAGCCATGGTTCAGCGACTCACATATCGGAAACGGCATAGCTACGCCACCAAGTCCAATCAGACGAGGGTCGTCAAGACTCCTGGTAATCACCCGAAGTTTACTATTTCTCCTTTGGCTATTGTTGTATTAGATTGATCGGCTGGTAACACGTTCTTAAACCCTAAACTCTAGTTCATTTCGTTTCATTAGTCCGATTGGCTTCTTTCTTGTGCGATGGTGTGGGGCTCAACATGTTTGTGATCCTAAGAACCAGTGTCATTTGTTTCTTCTTCTGGCGTTCGTCTGCAAGCTTCTCTTGTTCTAGTTTCTTCTTGTTGGTGGGTTTTGCGGTTCTTGATTTGGTGGTACTTTATCTTCTTCATCCTTGAAGGCGAATTGATCATCAACTTTCAGATTTTATTTTTTTTAATTAAATCATTTTGATCTAGTGAATAAGTTATGTTTGATACCTTGTTGGCATGCTCTCTTGCTAAATGCTGTTAGTTTGTCAAGGCATTCAAGTTTGCTATCCGATTTTGTTTTATGCTTCGTTCAATGCCTTCTGTTGCCATGCTAGCTAGATACCGTATCTTGTGAGTGTGTATTTTGTGGTCTGAAGGTTTCACTTTTGGATTCCTTTTTCTACTTCTGAAATTGAGTTTTGTCATATAGTGCTTCTACAAATGTGTTTCTTCCTTTCCACGCGATCTTATCTCTTCAGTTTCTTTTGTTTTTGTGCTGTTCATTGCTGTTATTGTATCAATTGGTTATGCACTTTTTTTATTTTCCTAACTTTCCTTTTCATTTTGTTATACTCATTATTATGGTCACCCTAGTTGTCTTTTAGCCGTTGTATTTGGTAATGAAATTATTTTTTCTGTGATAACCTTTTATGCATTTTTGCTTCTGCTAATAACTTAGTATATTCTTCTTGGTTGCGGTGCATATGGGCTGTAGCTACTTATTTTCTTATTCATCTTTGAATTTCTTTTAGTTTTTCTTCTTTGTAGTAGTTCTTATTGATTTTTTTTTTTATCCTTGTGCTTTCAGGTGGTAGGCTAGTGTATCAAACCTCAAAGAAGAGAGCCAAGGGTCCTATTTGCCCTGTAACGGGGAAGAGGATTCAGGGGGTATGAATTTGTCTCTGACAACAGTTTTTTATTGTTTGGTTGATTTCAATGTTTTCTGGATGTTTGCGTTTACATGCTTGGCGATAATTTTCTGGTTATGGCTCAATTTCTTGGAGGCAAAGTGTTCTGAATACCCAAGCTTGTGCCAATGCATTAAGTTTTGTTGTGCCATAGTTTATCTGGTTTGATTTTCTGCTTATGTTTTCTCATTGAGAAACTAATTACGTGGACCAAGCATGAAAACATTGTTGTAATGACCATTCTTTGTCAGGAGAAGGGTGNTGGCCTCTTTTTTGCTATTTATGCAATGTAACCGAGAGCATTTAATGAGAGTTTATGTTAGAGACATGCAGGACTAAAAATTTATTTATTATTGTATCTTGTCAACAGCGTTTGTTCTCTATGGAGCTTCTTATCTTTTGTAACCACTGGTTTGCTATTGTCTATTGATTTGTTGGCCCTTTCCATTGTGTTGGTTGTACTTGATACAATCTCGTTTCATCGAAGGGAAGTTGAAAACCGCTGTAGTTAACATGATGAATCTGGAAACGGCCACATTCCAGGATCTATTTTGCTTTTCAGTCACAGGTATCTCTGTTGTTTGTTCATGGTTCAGAAGACGTCTCTCTCTCTCTCATATGAACAATCACGAACAACACTCACATTAGTAGCTTGTGAAATGTAACTAGAAATGCATGTCGGATGGATCCTCCTACTTATGGTAATTTATGCAAAGTACCGTGGTCATTTTGTAGATTCCTCATCTGAGGCCTACTGAGTACAAGAGATCTAGATTAGCAAGGAACAGGAGGACTGTCAACAGAGCTTACGGTGGAGTTTTGTCAGGCGGTGCTGTCAGAGAGAGGTACATGCCTTTCTTCGTAGGCTTGTAATGTACATGATGTCATGGACAACATCTTTTTCATGCCTTTCGTCTTAATTTGCTATTCTCTTCTGCAGGATCATCCGTGCTTTCTTGGTTGAAGAGCAGAAAATTGTTAAGAAGGTCCTGAAGATCCAGAAAGCCAAGGAAAAGCAGGCTGCTAAGAGTTAAGAAACTCAAAGTCAAACACTTCCAGCTGGTAGAAAATTTTGATTTAGTTGATGGCGAACATCTTGGAGAATTCCTCTTGGCGAATATTTTAACGAGTGATTTGTTTGGCAGAAAACAGTTGGACATGCATTAGCTATATGTACTTCTGCATTTTGACGACATTTCATGGCTGTCTATGTTGGGAGTTTTAATTTTGTTTTATATTATTTGTTTCTGTGCTGCTTCTCTAAATTACTCTGTTAAGGTTTAATCTACTTTTGGTAGACATCAAATGATAAGATGATTCGTTGGCTGGCATTTTCATCGTTCTCTCTCTCTCTTTTGTGACCACTCCCATGGTCCTTGAGATTGAGTCGGTGCGATGTGGTTTTTTGGAAATGTGAACAGATGTTCACGAGTTTTAGGAAGCAGATGAGAAGGTTCAACGGTTTGTGGATGTTGATATGTCGAAGTTTGAACTGTTGTTTTCTCTGTTTTAAGAGATGGAAGAACTATTCTTAACTTATTCAAGTTTTTTTTTTCTTTTTAAATGGAATACTTTAAGGGGCTTTGAGGACCTTGAATTTGGATTCTATAATGAATATTTTGAAAGAAGAATTTCACCTGAAATTGGAATTGGATTGAAAATTTCAGTTAAAATTTCATTTGTGTTTTGATAATTTAGATTTTGATTCTAAAATTGAGATGACATGTTTGATAAAATAGAAATTAAGATTTCTACAATTCATAAATTATAACATTCATTATTTGTGCCAATGGAAAAAATTTCCAAAATTGTGAAATCATGGTAATTCCACCCCATTTGGTGCAATCACAATTCTAAATTTTTGACAGTGGGAGGACATGAGATCGCAAAGACACCGGGGAAGTGGCGTCATTTTTGTATGCTTTCATTCTTTCTCAAACTAAAGTAGAAACAAAATTCCAGGTTTCAAATTATTAAAGCAAATTGCCTAGTTTGTTTAATAATTTCTTAAAAATTGAGCATTCTGATTCTAAAATTCTATGATTTTTGGGTATATCAAACTCTCCCTATTTATGTTTTAAAGTGACGACCAAGTGGAAGGTCACAATGTTCCTCACTCCCCTTGAAAGAGTGATTGGGTTTAGTGCAATTAAGTTGGTACATTTTGAATTTATGGCACTATTAAATTCTCTTTGTTTGTGCTCAACGGAGCAAAGATGGAATCCAAACGCTTGATTGTATGATAAGAATAACATGCTAACACTTCTCTGTTTTTTGACAAAGTTTTGTGTGTTCTCTTGGTTGGGTACCATTTTTTTTTTTCTCATCGGCAATGTGGTATAATTCGAAAGAGAAGTACGATCCAATGGTATCTAAACGGAAAACGTAAAATAAGAAGAAAATGAGAGAGGGAGGGTGGGCTAGAGCGGGAGGGTTGTCGAGTAATGGAGCTTAGTTACTATAACTTTTTATCCCAGGGTTCGAAATTATAATATAACAAAGGAAGGGAAAAAAAGAAACTCGGCCACCTTGACGTCGATGAATTTCGAATGATATTTTAGTTTCCTTTAGAACAGCTCGGCCACCTTCGCCGCACGCCGCAGCCTCTCTTTATCTGGTGGAACACCGAAGCTAGGGACCCAACCATTTCAGTTTTTGGTGTACTGATCTGTCAAAGTTTCTATTTCCGTTTGGTTGCTGCCCACCATCATCATCAGCCTCCATTTTCAGGTAAACCCTCGATCGTTCCCCCTTTCGTGTTCCATAACCTTGCTTTTTTTGTTTACTGTGTTCAATTCTTCTGTACATACGTTATTTTCCTCTTCTGTATAAGCGAGAGAGAGACCGACCAAGAGAAACTGTTGCTTGCTCAGTTCAGCTGATCATGCATTCGTTCAGGACTGATTCCCCTTTTGTGTTCTTTAACCTTGTTTTTTTTTTTTTCTGTTTACTGTAAATCGACAACTGTAAAAGCTGTAAGAGGTTATTTCATTTGTCCAACTGTAAAAGCCATGTATCGCTAACGACTGCATGCATCTAATTGCAGTCATTCACCATGGTATTCCAATAGTGTTAAATTATGATCTTACACCGTTGACCTGTGTGGTTGAATCCTATATATTTACTACCATCTACGTATATGACGTTTAATGAAATCTTGTTGCTCAAAAGTGCCTGAGATGCTGTTCTTCTGAAGCTTGATACATGCCAAATGGGCCTGCGGTGTGGAGTTGTATTTTCTCATTTACATTGATGGTGTTAATATCTGGTGGCATGTCATGGATGGATTTAGGGAACTATCTGAATAATACACCAATAATATTTACTACATAAGGGTGAAGATCTAGTTGATGCATGTTCTATATATATTCTGTGAAGTAGCTTTTTTGCAAGGTCTGTCTTCCCACCACTGAAGTGGGACAAATATCATGTGTATTTGTCTAGTTCTAGAGTTCTAAGCTAACAGTTAAAACATGGGCCGGGCCGGGCCGGGACTGGTGCCTATTGGGGCCGATTCTCTCCGAGTCAAGATGGCATACTATCACTGTGATGTGGGCAGTCCTGGTTTCGATTCACATGGGCGTCAGTCCTCACACATGCTCCCTGTAGAGTTCAGGACCGTGTTTCCCTCGATCTTATTTGAAGAAAAACAACATGCCAATAAAAATTTTATTACATTTGGTTCCTGCTGGGCTGCTACTTAAAACTAACTCCTGAAGAACATGGTCATGGATGAAACATGCTGGACTGGGGTTGAAGTATTGTACATCTTATGAACATCATCCGATTCCTCCTTCTGACTTATCTGAAACCACGAACGTCATGGACTTGGCTTGATCGGTTTTGACCAAAACATCACAAACACCGTAAATTAACCTGAAGGAGAATAAGTGAACTACCCAAAGCTATCAAGGATCAGCAGCAGAATGCTCTGTTCATGTCAGTGACTTGACAGGGATACTCAGTCTCTAAGACGCTAACAGAACAAGCTTTTGCAAAAGAAAACAATATCAACCTTGTCTCTGTTGTTCCTGCTTTGATAACATCATAGCTGGCCCTTCTGTTACCATCTCCGCAGCAGCGTCAGGCTGCCTACAGCCTATAAAGTTGCAGATCCAAGTACAGGCTTTCCTCACATCAATCACGTTTTTTTCAGGAAAATTTTCTTGGTGTGAGTGGGTCTGTGTGTGAGTGAGAGAGAGAGAGAGAGAGAGATGTGTAAAACAGTAGAAGTAAAGATCAAATTAAACCACAAGTTTCGGCTTCCTCATAAACGAATCGAATTTATCCAAAGCAAAGGCATTTAGGCTCCACACATTGAGCGCTTCATTTATCCGATTTTACTTTTTGTATCTTTGGACATTCAGTCAAATAGAAGCATGGAAGAATTACATCAGTAGAGCTAGCTCTCAGTGGCTGTATCGTAGTTGACAAGATGGAAACCTGTCCATCACTGCAGAAAAGCTCGATGTTTTCCCCTTCAATTTATTTTCTGATACTTATTATTCGTAGTATAATAGGCATACTTTTCCATAGAAGGAGAGAAACAAAACTGAATTTCAAATACAAATTTGCAAACCTTTTTCCAAGTTCAAAATAATAAGTTTCTGACTACGAAATTCTTAGCGTCTTCATTGAGTATTTTGAACCTGCAGCTTTGCTGATTTTCCAGAAAAAGTCAAGCGCAGTGTATCCTCAAACAAGCTAGCTGGAGCAGGCTTCAGCTTCAGACGTGGAAAAAATAGCATATTTGATGAATCAATGGAGCATTTTAAGGCTTCTAGCCAGTTTCTGTGGTTTGAGAAAATACCTACATAGTATAAGTAGATAATGACATTGTTGTGGTGATGTTGGGTATAGGATATTTTGAAACGATTCATATGAAGCATGAAGCCTTCTATAGTTGAATGTGGAGAGAGGGACTCTCGTGGATGTAGGTCTACCAAACAGAAACACGTTAAGATCATGCAAGTGTTTTTACAGTGTCTGCTTGGTGTCGCTATCTACATTCTGCTAATCTTTTGTGGTGTCAGAGTTACACTCTGATAATTATGTGTTTTCCTCTTCCAAGATGGTCAACCGCCTCTGTGCGTTTCTTTATAAGTTATGGCCTGCAAACCGACGCCCCATGCCTCCTCCTCGCTCACCGCTTCCACCCACTGAACCAAAAAGATCTTTAATCATCAACTCAGTCAGGGATAATCCCTCTCTTTACTCTCTTTCAGTTTAAATTACTGACAATAGCTACCTGCTTTGAGAAGAGCGTCTGGTCGATCGCTAGATTCCCGGTGTCCTGAAAAATTGAAATCTTAGTCCCCAAAATTTCAGACCCTTAATTGCCAACATTGGTCTGAAACTTTCTGCTTCAAAAATGCATGAATTACATAATGAATTTGTAATCTTTGCATCTCAAAGTTTAAGCATCTGATCATGCTGTCATAATAGCACTTGACGGAGAGACCCACTTGCCTATTCATGTGTACTCTTTGTAATATGACGACACTCTTTATTTCCCACTTCCTCACATTTAATGTTTTAAGAGAGTGGCACTATATATGTTTCAGTTGGTACTTTTGGCTATAATTATGTCAACACTACTTGGGAGAAGGGTGGTTGGATTTGCAAAGAATTAAATCAAATTGGGTGAGCATCACAGGATTCACCGTATCAGCAGCCGGTGTTGGCTGCATGTACATTCTCCCAGGAAGCAGACTCTTTCTCGTGAAAGGTCCATTTTCACAGGAAATCTCCTGTTACAGAAAGATGCTGAATCCACTTTCGTGAGAAGTGTTTCAGTCTTGGTGCCACTTTCTCCAAACTACATGTTTCTTTCATCTGTGATGCTAGGAGAGCAGCTATCAGCCAAACGTGAGAACTGAACTGAATGAAATCAAGTTGAATCTGAACCACTGATACTGAAGTATACATGGTAGTAGTGGGCCTGGTGAAATAGTTCAAACTGAAAAGGAAGCTCTGTATCATATTCATGTCTGAAGTTTCCTAGGCAAGGACATTCGCGGACCACGTTTTTCAGTGAAGGAAAACCCGCTCAAAGCCTGGTAACCTTCACGGTCACTCAAAGGGGATAAACGAGCCATTGTTATCACCTCTCTGTCACATATACAGGGCACAGGTAAGAGAAGAGACAGAAGAATAAAAAAGCTTCAACAAATCGGCCATGGAAGCTGTGGATCGCCAGCCTGATCGGAATGGGACTTTCTGTGCGACCGGTGCCATCGGATTCATGGGATCGTGGCTCGTGCGACCCCTTCTTCAGAAGGGGTAAGGTGCACGCCAGGGATCCAGGTCCAACTCTTTCTTCTCTGAAACTGCCATTGGGTTACTAATGAGTGCTAAAATCTTGGTGGGGAACGGTAAGTCGGTAACAAGTATGCGTGTTCTTCATCTGAACTTACAAATTCAGGAATTTTGGAGTTCGTCAACTGCCATTTTCCAACCTTCCATGGTGTCGAGCTTACTTTTAAGTCCTAGATGTCTTCTCCAAAGGTCAGTAATCCGGCGGCAACCTGGTTATGTGAAAATAACCAGACATTAACTCAAGAAGGCCGACGAAATACATTTGTATACAAAAAGGTGAAGTCTTAAGAACTTCAGGGCCCGGCCTGGTCTGCCCTCGCCCCCGTCCCTGATTGCTTTAAAAATACCAAGATAATTAGAGAACAAAACAAAGAAACTATTAAAACAATTTAATGCCAAAATTAAGTGGAATGAATAAATTATGAGTGGATCCAAATGGTCATGTATCATCATATTTACACAAGTTTTAAATGAATTTGATGCATAAAATCAGATTAGTACTTCCAATTCAATGGATTCAAATCTCCAAAATCGGATTTCGAAGGACCCAGTGAAGGTAGGGGACAATTTCGATCAATTTGAATCAAAATCCAAACTAATTAACAATAAATCACCATTTTAGATCTGAATTATCGACCTTGATAAGGTGTGGTGTTAAAATTCACAACCATTTCAATGGTTGTTCTAAGTTGCATTTGAGTGATGTCTGTCAAATATGATCCCTTTCTACATAACCTTAAGCACTCAATGCGGCAATAACCACATCATCAACCAGCATATAATAGATCCAAATAAACATTTATAGGTCTGTGTAAGCTAACTTCCCCACAATATCGACTGATATAATATAATTCTTCAGATTTTTCCCTATCTACCCATGCATGCTGTGAAGGGTTGGATGGACAAATGGCTTGAAAATCGCAATTTCTTCACACACATATTTTTTTCTTGTTTTTCTTTCAACCATCTATATGCTTTAGATATACAGCTCTTATGAGATGGCCAGGTGACTTTGGATAACTAGAATCATCATTTATGTATGTTCTAAATGATGACTGTCAATCCAGATTCATCGAGTTAGGAGGGGGGCTCTTGGGGCTAAATCTAAAACTTTGAATTTACATGTTGGATTTTGGTCTCATTATATTTATATGGAGCAACTCTACGATACCCAGATTGCTGACCGAAGGTCAATTAAAAATTTCTAACTGCACTCCTACATCTAGCCATCTAATCAGGGCCATTCATCTAAAGTAGATGAGGGGTTGAGGGAAAAACAAGGAGAAAAAGCTGATGATGAAAATATTCATCATATTTTTTTCTTTGTTTTTCTTTTAATCGTACATCACATGGATCGAAGGACCCTGATTAGATGGCCGGTTGACCGTGAAAAGCAAGATGTGTATATCTTTGATATGTGGGTTGCCTGACGAGCTCAACGGGTGGAAGCCTACACCAGTCTGCTCCAAAAGGCTGAAGGAGATGGGCTTTGAACTCAAAAATGGTGTGAAACATGTAATGAAGGAGAGCATTGATTGCTGCGTGGAGTGTGGGTTCATGAAGACCTCTGGTCGGTCCAGTGTTACATAAATAACGCACAGATATAAAAAAGGATGTAGGAAGTTGACAATGGGGCAGGCTAAGTATGTAGAACAATAAATCCTGAACTCTAGGGTTGTAAAGGGTAGAGTAAATGCCTTCTTAATTTCTCGTGTCAGGACCGTGTTCAATATACTCGGTGCAAATACCAACTTAATGTGTGAAACTGTCAGCACTGTTTTAGAAAGAGAAAGATCTCCGAACTGGGGTCAGTCCTTTTCTAAATTTTCAAATTTGAAAGATCCTTTTTCAATGTTTCAAGGATTGCCATTAATGAGTTATTTTGAAGAAGATTTCTTCATTAACAAATGGTTAACCTGACAATTAGATGATGCATTAACTCTTGTAAGACTCTGTTGATCTGTTTAATCTTGCCTCCGTTAAAACATTATTAATTTTAAAATGGCCACAATGTTAAGTAAGAGAGAGAGAGAGAGAGAGATGACAAAATGAAAATATAATTAACAGAAAAAGTGACAAGCTGCCATCGAAGATTACAAGATAATAATTCAAAATCACACGATAAGAAGACTTGGTATTTAGCGACCTGGACATGTTTTCTCATAGCTCTACGAGTATCTTTTTGTTGTCATGGATGCCATGTTCCGGAACTTGGAAATGTATATAAAAATCACGCTTTAGTTGAGAGGGAGAAAGAAATTGGTAGAACCAGACCATTATATCAGGGACAAAAATCAAACGATTCAAGTTTTTGTTAAAAAATTATTTTAAATAAAATATAAGCATCTTCACATATTCATAAAAGAACTATTTTGATATAAAACATGCTTTGATTCTTATCAAAAATGTGAAATTTCCATTATCGGATTGTTGATGTTACGGTAACCATTCATTTTTTTGTTTATTACAAAAAAAAAACTGTTAAAGTCCAAAAATGATCAACTTAATATATGTTTCCCATCAACCTATTCCTAAAATCATATCACTAAGGTTAAATTGCAAAAAAAAAAAAAAAAAAAACTTTAAACATCACATTTAAAGAATCTGGTTTTGTCCCTGACCTACTACTTTAAACATCACACTTAAGACTTATTCATCCTCGCTCTTTCCCGTAGGCAGAAGTAGAACCCCACCTACACCTGCGTGCACGCAAAACGCAAGCACATCCACGCTCATATGCACACACATATACAGCTGGAGGATTTGCTCATCACGAGACTCTCTCTTGCCTAAGAAACTGCTAAATATCGAGATCTGCAACATTTATCACGATTTAGTTAATGTTGCAGCACTGCATGAACCATGAACAGCGTCACCCTTGAAGTTCTTCAATTTGTAGGTGGACGGCCTACTACAAGTCAAAGATCGATCCCTACGAATCCACGCCAATCAAGGCAATTTCACTTGCAAAATATTTCGGTGTGTCCACCACAATGAAGATTTTGTCATATGAGACTTTGAAACTTGCACCATAGATTTGCTCAACTCATTTATGGCGGTGACCATCTTAAGACATGCACTACATTTAGTATATAATACCAGTTGTGGTATCGGCCGGCCGATGCACATCGTAGCTGTTCATCATGGAAAACTATATTTTGGCACCAAACATCCCAAAGCTGTCCAAGTGGGTTAGAGATCTGGGATAACCAAGTAGACTGGGGTCGTTTGGTGTCCGGAACAATAGCATACTCATTCATATGTTTACAAATATTATATGAATCTGTCTCAATCTTTAAGGCGGATATATCATGTTACTATTGTCATTACCAAACAACTTTTAAGGCTGCGGTTGATACAAGGAAACTGCTTTTCATGAACGTGTATCAAGTTTTGACATACATTTATGGAACACAAGAACATAGTGTTCATATCACCAAGCACCCCATTAGAGGTCAGGTCCAAATTGGATTTAGTACAAGAGAGAATGGCGAGATTCTAACCTTAGTTAGGATGTTGCAGTTGCAGGTGAGTGGAAGCCACTCGAAGAATGGTCAAAACTCTCTCTCTTTCTTTTTGCCCTTGAGGTTTAAGGCTGCTTCGAGATCTAAGTAAACCCACATACTACTATTGTTTGCAATACAAAGGAGTAGCACCTACATGAATAGAATTGACAACTAGGCTTTCACCAATACGACCAGCTACGTTACTCCCCTCTGGGCAATTGGGATGGGTGGTTGTGTTCTTTAAACCTCTTGGTAAGAAAAGTTCTTGAAATACATGTTCCTAAGTTACGTGTCTCAAAAAGTTAATATGTTCTCATTTTAGAAAACATGGTTTGATTATGTTGGGTGTCTACTTATTGAATTCAGAAACAGCATTCGCAATCATATGATATTGAACAGTATGGTCCAAGGGTACAATGTCGTTCCTATCAAACGCCCTTGCCAAAGTCGCTACTAATTCAAATTTTGAACTTAGTACTCTTGCCTAAAAGATGGTACGATTACGCTAGTCCACCTGCACCGGACCTGCAAGAGAGAGAGATACATTCAAACATGTACTTCATTAATCCCAGAAAACATTTCATCGAAAGTATCGAGTGTTCAATCTAATTAAAAATTTGCAATACATAAGTTAGTCAAAGGAGAAAGGAAAAGAAAAAAAATCTTTCTTTCTCAATATTTTGAGGTGCAGTAACAAGACCTTGAGAAATAAACATATACCATCGTGATTCAACCAAAAGCACGGTGGAAGACTTGACAAATGCTTCCATGTCCCGTCGAAAACTCACATCACACACGGTACTGTTCTTGTACGCCTTTCTGATCTCTTCTCGACCTTGCCTTCATTTGGATTTGGATCTATCTTTTTCTGATTCAAAAGTGGCCTGATCTTTCCCTACCATGTAGGGAAATGTGTCAGACACTTGATCATTCAATTGAACCCAAAATGAAGAATCTTTCAGCTTTGGTGTTTATACAGTAATTGGTACAAGGCAGAAATATGACCACGGATGGAATTGGAAACTTTAGAATGTATAGTTAAACTTTAGTTTCTGTTGAACTGAGGGGAAAAAAAAAAGAAGAAAGCAAGATGAACAAAAATACCCAAAGACATGTAGGTTTCAACATGTCAAAAGTTGCAGAACACTTGAAAGCTTAACTTTAGAAATTTTCCAAAAGTTGAGCACCCACTTGAATGGTAATTTACTATTTGCCAATGCAATTTTGTTTTAAGAAAGAGAGATATAAAGTAAAAAGAGGGAGTAAAAACCATCCATGAGTTGTGTTGAGAAGCGTACCCACCTTTCCTTATTCTCAAAGGTCAAAGACTGCTGTAGAACCTAGCTGGTCTTACAGTACACTCTTCAACTTAAGAAGGTTGTCGCATGTGCTATCATTTGTGGTTCAGAAGTGTAGCAGCCATGAAAGTTGAATTGAGGACACATCGTTTGCATGCCCCTCTGACTTAGCAGCAGGAGCATTCCACGCCCAGATGGGAAGACTTAGTTGCTTGTTTCTCACATCCTAAAACCTTTGGAGTTTACAGTGAATTTCTTTTACATTAGTAACATCATTATTAAGAAATGAGCAGAGCATGTACTGGTACTTTCTCTCTCTTAAGGTTTGAGTTATACAGTAAATAGCTTCCACGTAGTCCAGGGAGGAAGAATATTTTCCTTTTTTTGGAAGTTAATTGAATTAAAAGAAGTGAGGAATAATGTGACTGGTTTTGCAAAGAGGACAAGAAAAAAACAAGTTGAGAGAGGGAAGGACGAACTGTCAGGATGAGTACATAGAAGAGACAAAGTTTTGTTCTCTTGATACTTATTTCGTTTGGATTCACTGGGGCGTCTCTTGGCCTTTCCATGAGTAAAAGTCTTAAATTGTAATCACCTGTTTTTCACCTAGAGAGAGAGAGAGAGAGAGGTTTCCATTGCGAAAATCTTTTCTGTATGTATGATGTTTCATGTTCTTGCAACCAATGGCAAATCTAAGCATGTAACATCAAATGGTAAAATTTGAGTTAGTTTAATAAACATGTGAGACAAGCTCACATTTTTAAAGCAAAAAGCCATGTATTTCACCCGTTTCTAAAGCCAAGAATGTAGCGTGCGCCAATGTCGAAAGCCTTTCCCTTCCGACCTCAGAGTGATGGTAATAAATGTTGCACTAATGACAAAAATAAACAAGCCAAAGGAAAAAAAAGACAGATCCTTGATGAAAAGAATGGCAGAGCAAATTCAAACAAGAAAATCTGAACGTAAGAAAACTAGAAAAAGCATGCCTATCACATTGAATGAGCACCAGTTGCTTTCTCACAATATCAAACATGCCTCTGTTATCCCCTATTCGGCAGCTTAGTCCTTATTACTTCTCCGAGAAGTTTACACAGCCATTCTGTTTTGGCATGTAGCATTGCAGCTCTTAGAAGTTCAAAACGCCATTGTTTTGGCATGGAGCAAACTTTTTTGGCATGACATTCATAGATATTATATTTGGATGTTAAATAAGAACTACACAAATACACGCATGGAATCAAGAAACTAATTTTGACAGAAGGGTCGTGCTTGCCATTATAATCTACAGAAAATACATTCTCTTGTGCAGAAGATAAAGATGGAATCTGGAAGTCAATTTTGACAGGAAGAAAATGGTTGACATTATAATCTACAGAAACTGGACCAAGCAGTGAGAAAAGGCAGCGAGTATCTTTACTTTGCCTTAGTATGGACATGAATACAAAGACAGAGGTGAAAACTTTGATTGCCATGGTTGGGGACTAACAGTACGATGTGGCAGAGAGTGGTCTGTCATCAAGATTTACAGATGACCACAAAGCATGGCAGGAGAGCTCTGGGATTCAGCAGGTAGAGCTCCTCAACGTTTGAATAAGGACCCACTTTTCCGGCAAGCGAGTCGAAACCCATTTGGCCGCTCACGTCTAGAATGTTTTCAAGTGGTCTGTGAACGCGCCCTGCTATCACCCTGCAGACCAGCAGGGCCTTCCTTACTGAAGGATTGTCTTCATACTCTTCAATGGATTCGTATGCTCTTCCACTCGTCGACGTTGTAAAGACTCCAACTCCTTCTTTCATTTCCTTTTTCGTCGAAAACCCATGTCTGATAATCCGGCAGACGCTGCAGTTCTCAGAGGCGCAGAGGCTGGACGAGCCATTCATGCCTAGAGAACAGGAGAGGGTGGTGCCATAAAATCTCAACAGTTCATTTCCATCAGCAAGGCAGCGTGGATGTTTCTTTGGTAGCTTGCTGGCTTTCATCTTTACTGATTCCCTGTATTCTTCAAATCGAGCAAGGGTCCTTTGCATGTTATGAACCTTTAAGACTCTCTCTATTCGGCCGCATGGATTCTCAGACTTCAACCAGCTTGTCCTGCAAATTATCTCCACAATCTTTCGGGATGAATCGCCTTCAACCAGCTCAGTAACTGCAAATGTATGTGACACACATTTATTCTCAAATTCTTGTGACTTCTCGGCAGAAGAACGCAATATGTGAAGTTTCAAATGAGAACAAAATGTATTAATGCTTCAAAAGGATCAAAGACATGCTGGACCAGAGCTGCAGCGTTTGAGATGAGGATAAATGCATTTATGAGAATCTGTCGCTTTCATTTTTCGTTCTCCTTTTTATGTCTTCAAGCGAGCTAATGGGATTAGGTCAGTTGTGAGGATGTCCACGGGCTGGAGTAGAGAATCAAGAGCCTAGAAATGTTTTGTCATTGGTAGCAAAAGGAACTAGCTGTAAAGACAAAGGCTCGATTCCATGAGATGTTCGACCACAAAATAACCAGTTTCTTGCAAGGAAATCAAGCCTGGGAACTCCTTGAAGGAGTTTGAAATAATGGTAGACAAAAGTTACGGCAAGCTTGGAGACATTGACCAAAGGAAGAGAAAGCAACAATCTCTGTAATATCCGGAACCACCGAGTTGCATCCGTAGCAGGATTATAGTTGAAGAAACTATATGTCCGACAGGTCTAGAAGACTTCCTATTCTTCTCTGATCTGAAATGGTACAAAACAATTTTGGGGTTTTATACGAACCAGGTGGACATTTCAATAACGTAATGTTTAACCCAGGATTGACAATGTTAAGCATCATTCTGTCTGGCAATCTGAAGTTTCTGTCCTATAAAAATCAGAACAAGTGACAAAAAAAAATGCTTCAATGATCGTATTCTGAAGAAGCAACCTTAACTGAGACATGGAAGTTCTGCCGATTGAAGAACCTGAGAAAACTAGGAACACTTTCACACAAGAAACTCATTCTGAACAGCCGTGAAATCTAAATTTGGCAGAACCGTCTTAGTCGGGAAGAGATGAGCAATTTAGATAATGAGGATTTCCAGTACAACGTAACAAAGTCCAATTGGTCTCCCAACCTCTCCTTTCTTCAGGGCCTTCTGCACATCAATCCACGCCCTCCCCCAATCATAGAGATACGAAAAGGTTAAATTATTGGGACAATAGATGCAAATTATGCCACAAAGCAGAACGCTGAGAGAGAAGAAGAACAAGATATCACTTCAGTAGCTGAGCTAAAAAAAGAACTAAGGCGCTTCGGTTCAAAATTTTCTGCCATAAATCGATCATGCAAGCCGAGATCAAGGAGTACAGTATGATGATAAACGAGAAAACAACAAGGAAATCAAAGAAGGATTTCACAAATCTCAAAGCATGAACAACCATGACAAACCAGATAATTTCTATTCTTACCAGCATGTTTTGAGAGATGATGAGATTCAAGAGCTTCCCACTTCCCAAAGTGCTCGCCACATTTGTGGCACGCAATACTGGAACATGCTTGAGCTTCGGAGTCCAGAGAAAACCTCCGGGTAGACACGACGCAGCCGCTCCCGCTAAAAATAGCAGCAGAAAGAGCAGCACCACCATTAATGGAGGGCTCTCTATTGGAGAGATGGAGGCTGGGGGATTTTCTTGGAGGGGTGGCGGCAAAGCTTCCTGTAAAAGCAGGACCATAGTGGAGGGCGCTTTGCCCTCCAGGACCAGGGGTACCAGGCCTGAGCGTACCCACAAAAGTAGACCCACCATCATTAGCACCATTGAAGCCTGTGATCTTGAGCTCACACCTTGAATTGCTCAGAATGACCTCATGGGTAATTGGATTGAGGAACTCACTGCTGCCTATTGACCTTGGGCTGCAGCTTGGGGGCCTGTCCATGTGCCTTTTGCTGCCGTGAATGACATCTTTGAGATTGGCAATGGACCTTGAACAACCTGACCTCCCACTTCTCTTGGTTTGAATTGTGCTCAAGCGGCGCCTGGCTTTCGGGTCATACACGTCTGAGGGCTCAGACTTGCAGTGCAGTGATCTCTTCAGAGCAAACCACACCGTTGGCATTTTCTTTTTCCCTTTTTCCTCAATACCCTTGAGATTTCATGCCTTTCGTTGTTCAGAAATCCTCGTCCCTCTTAACTGTAACTCTCAGAAACTCCACCTTTCACTTGGCGTATCTCTTACACCTACCATGGAGCTTCTTTTCATCCAAAGCAGAAGCTTCCTGCTATCGGGCTGTGCAGTTTCACAGCTACACTTCTGAACTCCTTTTCGGCCTCTGAAATAACAGAGCCAACTAATAACGAACGTCCGGCCTTTTTCTCTGCAGCTTCAAGACTCAAACTACAGTTACAAAATCCTTGTTCTACTCATCAAACAGAATAGGAACTCTACAGGAACAAACTGTAGCACTTGTTAGACATCACTGTTGCTACTTTTGGAAGTGAATTGACCATGAAGGCCTGGCTAAAATGATACAGTTGGAAGAAAATTCAAGACGGAGAATTGAAGGCAAGCTGGCACTATGAAAGCTTGCTTCTCAGCAATCTAGAGGTCAAGCCATAGATTCTCCCAAACAAAAGCTGAAGCTTGAACATGCCCAAGTTGGACTTCAAGGAAATTAACAAGACTCATCTCTCTTTCCTTGAAAGCCAAACCAGGATCTACCCTGAACAGAGGTTGTTTCTGTTAAAAGAAGACGCAAACCAGGACTCTGAAGGTAGGCTACTAACAGACTAGGAGAACCGAAATATGAATTCCCACCAGAACGACAGGACCTCACATGCAAGAATGGTGCCAAGCGACTATTTCATTGCTCTTACCTTCCTCCTGTGAGAAATGTTCCGCCATTTAAAATTGACCAACCTGTCAACCTGCCTGAGAATGCATCTGAACAGTGCACTTAATGCGCCATTTACCTTGCAGAAGAGATGGTCCGGAAATGCCTAAACAATTAAAATCTAAAAAAGAAATGGGGCACAAGAAACAACAGTCGGAGGACCCGCGACTTCTGAATCTTGGTTTGGTTGCATGAAATTCAAGGTCTGAAAATTCAACCATCTAGATGGCAATACTCATAAAAAATTCAAATTAAATATGTGGGCTTTGAAAATCTTGAGACTCTCATTAACTAAGGAGTCAAGTGGCCCCAAGTACATGTTGGGTATTAAAAAAAGAAGAAGTTGGTGATGAAAGACGCAAATGAAAGGGAAAACATGTCTATCTGGGACAAAAATAACGAGTAATCTTTGCTGTGTTTTTGTCTCTTGCAGTAAAAACTAAGGGTGGAGATAAATACGCGGGTATGATGGTACCCATCGCCCCCACATGATTTTATGAGACACGTGACCTTCCGTATCCGAATGACCAAACAATGCTTCATCATGAATTGCCTTGTCTTTGAAAACTTGGTAATTCCAATTTTAGCAGTTCTCCTTTCAGCAAGCACAGTAAAAACCGTCGGTAGTTTTTTGAGAATTCTCTGTCATAATCGTGGGATAATTCAGGATTCAATGCAATGATGAGAATTTTTGAGAATTTTTCAGTAAGAATAAACTTTTTCTAGCAATATGACAATTTCATTCATATTATTGGCCAAACAAAGCTAGCTTCTTGGGTTTTTTATGTCACCCATAGTTTTGTTTGTAATTTAATTTACTTTATGTGTAGTTTTGTAAGGGATTAGACCATATTCGGATCCAACATTCCATCATTCATGTACTTGGATTTAGATCTGGACCTAGAAGTGACCAACATCCGCAGCCCTACTTATGTACGTTGACATAGATTATCAATTTGGAGCAAACGGATCTCGCAGGACTTGATCTGAATCTGGATGCCCAAAGGCCCTTTCAGGGTGTGTTTGATTGAGATCCGATGTTGATCTCTGATCTCTTGTATGTGGAACCTGCCACTAAATGGAAAAGTTGCTTTGTGATCCTTAGTTTATGACCGAAACCTTATATTTGATTGAGGTGGGATGAAAGGGGTCTAACCTGGATTTGAGATTTCAAATGATCTCAAATCACTATGTATCGCAAAATTTCAAATCATTTTGGATCTCAAATCCGAGACTATAAAACTCATCAGCTTTTGGATAAGCGTTAAAATTTGGAGAGTCAGATCCAGAACAGCCATAAATGGCATGACCCAAGTCATTTTTCATCAGTAACTCCACGATGCTGACAAGTGTGAACCGCGGGCCTTTCTCACTCGTTTGCATGCTTTATATGAAAATTACGTGTCTCTCGCCGAGAAGATATTTCAACATCTTATTCGCTAGCATATTTATTTCATGCTTGCAGATGCTGTCCACAGAAGGCAACATGTTGCCAAATAATAACTTCATGCACATGGCTAGCTTCTGAGATCTTCCATCGAAGAAGGTTAAGGGTTCACTACTGCCGGGTGTCTCTTTACATTATACATTTAAGAATTTGCATATCCGGTTTATCAACCAAGATAAAAGAAAGGCAATTTGTAATATATTGTTTCACCATAATCTCATAAAGATTGAGATTGATTGAGGCAGATTCGTGAAACATTATATTAGAATGATGCATAAATCTATTATAATCTTTGTGACAGATACATGAAATTATATGTTTTATTGTCAATGTCAAACTACCTCTCACATTCTTTTCAAAAAATTTGGTAGATTCATTAAACAATTTGTTACTGTTTCGATTACCAAACGACCCGTTCGTATCATTCTCTGCCTCGATGCTTGGATTTGTTTTCTCAATCAAAAATAAAAATGAAAATAATTTTTGTACCTAGACAAACAAAGTGTAGAACAAGTGACTGACTTGGGGTCTTATCAAGTTAGGTTAGTTGAACAAAAGTCTGCCTAACCGTGCTTGTCTAGGGAACCCAGCTCATACCTTGAGCATCTTATAGGAATTTGCCTCATATTTTAGCTTCTACCATATGCAGTCTATCGGCTAGGCCGCCTAACTTTGCCTTGAGAATGTAACCCAGGCTAATTAGCTAGTGAGCCAGGTTTGTGGAGTTCACTGATTTGACGAAAAAGGTTGATGGAAATATGTTGTCTCGTTTTCATTTTTTCAGTGATGTGAATCTTGTTTAAGAGATTGAAAATCCTTTTTTCCGAGTAAAAAACATATACCCATCAATTAAAGTGTTGCACTGTCTATAAAAAATGTTAGAATATAATGAATTAAATAGAGTTGCCCAGAGCTAGTATATAGATTTGTCACAGATTCTGCTCACATCAGCACTTGTTCAGCACAGATATGCATCGCAAAGAAAAAAGGAAGGGAGACTTAGAGTATGTTGGGGATTTTTCAACAGAAAATGTTTATTTTTTTATTTTTATTTTTTTTTTTTTTTTGTTCTTTCTACCAGCTCTCATTTTTATATGCCAAAGGTATTATGGTCATTATATACTTTTGTTCACAAATTTTTATATAGAAAGGTATGCACATAACCAGGGGCCGAGGGAAGGCGGACCCGCCTAGGCCATGGCCCCACCCCAACCAATGAAATTTATTTTTTTTACATTGAAAAAAATAATATTTTTTAATTACATAATATATTTTTTGTATTAGAATTTAGTTTGGTCCTACCCGAATTCAGAGGTCGAACTACCGGCCCGCCCCTGAAGAAAATCCTGGCTCCACCTCTGCACATAACCATAACCAGGTGTGCTGATTTGAACCCGTACTTACGACACTGGTCTTTTCCACATTTCCGATCTATTCTGGTCGCCCTTTTGTGTACAACATTATGAAGGCATGACAGTGGGGATCCCTACTGTCTTGACAAGGCTGTTGGTGCACAAAGTGGCTGCTGTAAAGACTAAAGTGACCGGACGTCGACTGTTTTGAACGGAAAATGGCACTGTAGCCTCAACATGATGCTTCATGCACAAGCGGGACCAAGTAGAGGCATGAACTGGACATGCCTCAATCAATGACTGTCGGAATCCTGTCAAGAAATCGACCAGTTCAGAACAATATAAATTCAATACGTTCGTCACAGGTAAGAATCAGCAATTCAGTTTCTTTTCTTTTTTTTTTATGCTAGTGGTTATTGCGTTGTAGTCTAAAGTTCCAAGCGGTTTTATGAGTTTGTTAGCTCTATAGTCGTCAACTTTAAGCACAAGTATAGGACATGAGAGGAAGACAACTAGTCATAGTGGTTTCAAACTCTATAGTCTCCTCTTATGTCTCTTGTTTGACATAGTTGGATTTGGACAGTGAGGCTCTTGTGAATATTCTCACATGCCGTTGCGCAAACGTATTTTGTTGTTGTTGTTGTATGGATTAGCTTTAAAAATTTGGGCAGATTCATGCATGAATATCTTAATATTTGTGGTAGATTCATGGAACAGTAACGATATAACGATATGCTATTACAGTAAAACACCTCCTTAAGACCCAAAGCTCCCTTCATGTTTTTCTTGTTTTGCATCATTCATCTTTCTATACTTTTAAACTGTTTTTGTTACAATCCAAAAATGATTCATCAATGTAGCTTGATTCGCGTAATTATTGAGCTGATTGGTAAACCTCACTAATTGAATTGTACTGATATGTGGAAAAAACTCATCTGGAGTCTCATGAATGACTATGTAGGCAACTGCCGACACCAGCCCACATGTGACTTCACCACTGATGACCATAAATCTGTGGTAACCAACATGGCTCAAGTGGGCAACTAGAGTAGACAGAGTTCAATTAAAATCACCAGTAAAAGAAGAAGGGAAATCTCTGCGCTCTTGCAATGATATCAGCCTAACCAGCATAAAAAAGTGAACTAAAGAAAGCAGCTCTACTACATGCAAGGGATTCGTATGGGCCTCCCCTATTAATTAATTTTGGACGATATTATGAGTCCAAGAAAACCTACCAAAGACCAACTGCCTCTGGGGGACCAGGCTTCTCTGATTCCTGGTGATTCCTGGGTCTGAGCTCCATTGTCTACTGCGCCTCTAGCTTTCCTCACTTCTACTGAAAAAAGTCTATCCATCTTTTGATCAGCTTGGACTTGGAAGAATATGAAAGATCATCATCTTTATATATATAGACATATTCTTCATGTTAGTAAACCTAGTTAGGTATCAAGAAAAAAATATTTCTCATATCATAGATCTATGGCAATTTCTAAGATGAACATCCCGAATAATTTAAAAACAATTAGTTATACAGAAGAACATGATTTTTTTTTTTTTTTCAAAGATTTTTGATATTGCGTTAGTGCCCTTAGTTATGTAAATCGAGATATTGTAAAATATACTTGTTTTTTGTACGACAAGGTTGAGTTATTCATTTAATTGGTAGCAGGTACTTTCGAAATTAAATTATGGGTGACTCCTTCATGATCTGCATCTCCAAGCTGGGGTGAACATTGAAGAAAGGCACATGGCAGAGGTGGATCCAAAATAATCGATGCAAATTGGTGTCCTTGAATGACATCACATTGCATTATTCAACATGTGTGACCCTTTTTGGCCGAAATACCCTCCACAAACTTATAAGCAATTAAATTTTTTTACTAATTTATAAACAATTAAGCCAACAATTGTGAAATATCTATCTTAGAGAGCTTAATCACTTGACAATCTTGACTAGCTTGTCTAAGATGTCTTTGTCGTGAAAAAGCTATAAATATGTCCACTTCATAATTAATATGAGAATGTTTTTTCCTTTTAGGAATAAGAAGAAGAGTTCTATAATTACCTCCAGGCTATATATGTGTGTGTGGAAAAGCAAATTAATTAAAATGAAGCTATAGTTTGACCAAATGTTAATTTTTTTTATTTTTATATGGATACCTTATAATTTTTTCCTTTTTACATAAAATATGCCCCATAAGAAATGATTTTTTTTTTTAATAGTTCACTTTAGCTAAAAATTTCTAGCTCCCACCATTGAGCATAAGCATGGATAAAAGCTGTGGTGAAGGCCGGACATCATCATTTTTATGGACAAAAAAAACAGTGGCTATGTTTTCGGAGTTTTCTAAAAGGTCAAACATTTTTCTCTTTACAATAAAGTTGCATTTGATTACTGTGGATCTGACATCTGTGGTTTTTTCAAGTCCACACATTTTACATTAAAGTGTGAACTTGAAATCCATGTTGGGGGTCAAAGCTGAAATTCATAGTTTCATACAACTGTGGGTTTCAGCTATCATAGATTTGAGATTCTCTTGGATCTAAGTTCCATGGGAAATCAAATGCAACCTAAAGGAAAAAGGCAAATATATAGATATAATTAATGTCATGAACATCAGCAAAGAGAATTCTAAAATAGAACACAAATTTTGATTCGAAGGAGTAAAATAAAGTATTATATACAAATGGTGGTTTACGAGAGGCAAACCCACCCTTCCTTTCCCTACCCCAAAAGGTTCAGGGCTGTTTCGAGACCTAGGTGGGTCGTATAGTATACCTTTCAACTTAAGTGTTATGCATGCTATCATTTGCAGTTCAAAAGAATACCAGTTATGTAGCAAGCGGAGTCTATGAGGTGTATGCCCACAAAGCCTACTTTTTGAAACCTTAATTCAGTGTTGAAACTTGGGTGAACCTGGGTCAATTTACATGGAGTAGCTCCACGAAAACCATATCATTATCTCATGGTCATTTAAAAATTTATTAACCATATATTTAGTGCTTCATGGGGAAAAAAAAATGTCTCTGCCGCCGTATCTATGAAAATCAAACTAAGAACACATCATCAGCATGACACATAGACCGACCGGCTATGTTACACCCAGAAGTCACTTTCACATAAAAATGAAATTCCAATAAGATAATGTTGAGACAAACAGTTTAATCACTTTCAAGCACTGATGGGAAGGTTATGTTAAGAGCAACTGTTTACCCTTTTCAAGTTGGCCACCGCTGCAACAACCAAAACATGAAATGATCTTTTATAACAATCAATTTTCTTACTTGCGCAATATTTTATAAAGATGCTTAATCCTAGAAAGGGCCCCGAGATATTTTAGTTATTGCTTTTCCCTTCAAAAGGAAAAGGAGACGTGGATCTCAAGAGACAGGGAAGAGACAAGGAAGTTGGTTTTTCCTCATTGCCAAAACATGTCCTGTCCTTGGAGTATCGTTTCTTTGTCAAACTAAGAAATTAGAAACGTTAGGTGCAAAATCTATTAAACTACAATAGATAGATTGTGTACTTGACAATAACATTGATGCAACATCTTGACAAAGTTAGAACAACACAAAATGCCAAAATATATATCAACCCTTTTAGTTTGTACAATAAGATGAGGCGCTTATTGACTGTGCTGGCAAGATTGGATTCATATTAAAAAACAAACATCTTTTTTACATCATATGGCGTCACTTATCGTAAGCAGGAAGCTCGCTTCGAGCACCAATCCAAGATCTTATCATCTCTAACTTCGTATCCCTTCTTTTGGATCTTAGTAATTTATATTTTTGTTTGTAGCTCTAATCAAATTGGATCCCGTCGCAATCCGCATTCACCCATTTACTGAACCATATAGATATGTGCATGATCTATCAATATCTAAAGAAACGGCTTTAAATTGTTTTTCATTAGATATTTTTGAATCGACTGCCTTTTGCATATTTTTTTCAAATGAGAACTTGTCAAATGATAGCCTGAAATGAATTTTGGTAACGGAAACTGAAAAATTATTAGCTACAATTTTTTTTCAACATCTCTTTCATAGTTTTGGTAAACATAAGAGGTGAAGAAAAATGCGTTTGAGACCCTTATTTCATAGTTTTGCAAAAAGTCTGGCCCTTATTAGAAATTGCAAAATTCGTTTTCGTTTTTTGAGATTATAGCAAAAGGTAGGGCCCCGAAAAGAAAATGTGAGAAAAAAACGGCAGTCCCATCCACATTTATGTAAAACCAACCCCTTGGATGTTGCAGCACGGCCTTTGGTCCCCTCCTCCCAGTTGTCTGATTCTTCAATTCAAACTTGACAAGCAGATGCCCGCAAAAGACTCTGTTCGCCAAGTAACAGCCACGAAAGCTTCATGAAGATGTCATGAGTTTACGATTGACTCTGTGCGCGTGTGTGTGAGAGAGATATAAAGATGCATCGTTGTAAAAATCTTTCCCTGCTAACAACTAACAAGTGTGATCAGCTCATACATGACAAGGTTTACAGTTTTATACTTGGCTACCATGACAGAGGTGGCCGAGAAAGAAAAAGTTGCAAGTTCTACTTTGATTCATGAATATAAATGTGTGTTCATAATTTATAAAGAGATTATGCACGAACATTTTAATGCATGAAATTGGTAATAATCTACTCGATATCAGTTAAGGATCTTCTTGAGTTAAAAATAAGAAGTGTGCGATGCACAGAAATGAGATATGCTTTACAGCAGCACGTCTTTAGCTTAAGTATAAATGGACCATGCACCATTCCCAGATTCAGATCAAGTCAAAGGGTTTATGATCATAAGCCTTCATTTTTCTATTAATTTATTGGTAGCATGTTGTAAACTTTGTTGTAAACTTCAAAAAGGGTGTACATTAGCGACTACTGCAAAAGGTACAAAAAAGAGGATCGTAATCGTATCCCAACCGACTGGACATTACCGTCGCCCCACTTTTTTAGTTTGTTTTCAAGAAGCTGGGGCTGAGCGGATCTTGCCAGTCTATCAAGCATACGAAAAAAAAAAGTATATGTACACAAGAATAATTATTATTAAGGCAGAATAACTATTAAGGCAGTACACTTTAGATTGCCTCTCCTTCAAAAACGGAGATCTCACTATACAAGCCTAGTCGACCAAGCGCAAGCCATACTACACCATGTTCTTGGTGAAAAAAAATGTGAGTGATAGACATCACTGAATCAAATTTGGTTCATGAATCTAAGAAACAGCGAGAATTCTTAATCTCTCTCGATATCTCTCTCAATTCCAAGATACAGGATTCTGTACAAGGACTCAACAATTACCTCTGCCCATTTCATGCCTTCTGCTACAGCTTGCCAGATCACATTCTAAGAATAACCTGTTGTAGTTATCTATGTTCTACAAAATTCCGATCACAGATTCCATTCCTTCCTCTCCCTTCTTTTAGCACCTTTATGAAAGGAACCACCAAGTTTGTTCTAGACGTCATGGAATTAGCCAGACCAAGGGATGAATTGTTTCTGTCAATCCGATCTAAAGCCCCCAGATACTCCAACACTATTTCTGCTGTCATATTTGTAATTTCAACTATTTGGACAGCTGATACCAGAATGTTGTTTCTGCTCTGAGAGTGAGAGATGCAACTTAAATATTTTGATATAATACACACCATCGTCAGGTAGCACTAGAATGCACAAGGCCAAGGATAAGACATGGACAACCTTCTCTCGTATTTACAGCAACATGTGCACTTAGATGATCGCAGTGGTACATAGTGAATGAAACCATCTTAAAGTACAGCTGAAGCGATACATACAAACATCTGAGAGTAGCCCTAGATATACGTATCCAATCTGAGCAAACTCGACAGGTTTAGACAGAAGCGATATTACAACTATAACAGATTGTAACCAAGCTGAACCTTTTTTAATCTTGAAGATAGACCTGCATACGTAATTTTCTGAGATTCTATTCAGTATCAGAATCGACGGGCAAGAAATGGAGATCGCAGGCATTCAAGTTTCATGAGCTGAGAGTGATCAATGAAGAGGTTCACCTGAAAGCCAAGACAAAGAAAAAAGGGTTGTGTGATCATTTCAAATAAAGAAGAAAATATGGTCACTCAAAAGTAACCTACCAAAGCCACTAGCATGATTAGAAACCTGGCAAATAATTGCCATGTGTCCCATGCAGTAGGTTTCTTGAGGCAAAATGTGAACAAAAAAAGCACTTACCCTTGGACCATAGCGTTCAACAAACCACTCTGAGGTGCCAGGAGTAGACGCCTCAAACATGGTTCTCTCCAGTCCCAAACGTCCAACAATTTTTGAAATTATATCAGCTCTAAGAGAATTAAAGTACTCGCAAACTCCATCAGCATCAATCATGATCATATCCGCTCCAGCATTCAGACACCTCTCTGCCTTTCTTATCAGTAGATCAGTGTCCTCAACAAAAACTGCATAGTTTGAAGGTAGACTACAATCAAGACACTTGTAGACAAAAGCACAAAAAATGCACTAAGATATGGAGGACGGACACAGGGAAACACTTCCAAGTACAGTTCAAGGATCATTAATGAGGACGTCAACTCATGAGATCCCTTGAGGCTGCAGGACAATGGTGGTAAAATTGCATTTCGATTAGTGGAAGGGAAAAAAAATGTAATGAAGTTGTTGCCATCGACACACGAAGCCCCACTGATTTTACTTGTAGAGATAACAAATACCATTAATAATTTACTGTCAGATTTAAACTAATTGGTAAATTATGCAAAATGCCCCTCATTTTTCTCTAATGAACATGACAGAGAGCTGCGACTGACTCATTGGACAACCAATTTACTTGTCAGTTGTCACCTTTCTTCAACCAAAACACACAAACCTCCACCTAGGATGTAATTTGGCTGTGGAACCTTGACACATATGAGAATTTTGATAGAATTGAAAGACTGAGGAAAAAAGAAGAAACAAGTCGCACATGCCTGGAGGACCGGAGGTCAATGCTCCAAGATCTACAATAAGCACGAAGAGGAAAGAGAATGAACCAATGACATGAACAACATCCTTGCATAAAAGAAGTTAACTCTTATCTGGTCACCCAAGATCAGTGATCGCCTACCAGGCACCTGTGAAACAAATTGCATTTTCTCTATTTTGTGGATCCTTTAAAAGTTTAAAACTAATTTGTCCAACTATGGAAACAAACACTAAGTTTTATGCTAAATTACAAAATTAAAGAATCGTCAATCTAAAACATGTACATCACAATCATTTACATCAAATATCCACTCGCATCCAAAAAATGTCAAAGCATGAGATACACCTAATTGAAGATTCTGATAAGTACGTGACATTAATATAATTAAAATACAACAATTTTTCACATACATGATTCGTGAGAAAAAAAATTGTAGCCAAAAATCAGATTCAAGCATATAGTCCAAAGATTCCAAACGGATATCAAATGAGAAACTTATTTTGCATCGTCCACCAAAAATATATAATAATTTTTCAATTTTTTTCCCATAAACCTAACATACAACACACACGCATGCAACACTCATTAGGTCGAAGCGAAAGGCTTCACTATTAGTATAAAGCCCAAATAAACGAGAAAAAGAACAACTACCAAAAGTTATCCCAATTTCAAAATGGAGTTAGGTCCAAACAAGTAGAAAAATCGTAAATAAGAGATACAACCTCGACAAAGGAACTATCAGAAGTAACTCGATAATAAATGAATAGTAATAGATCTTCAAATCATTGTTGCAAATATCATTCTCAGGCTTTTATCAGCTAGCCTTTTCTAGAGTATTTTCAGTAAAGTTTTTTTTTCTTCTAGAAAACTTCAGCCTCTCAAGAAAGTTTAAGGAGGTTCAAAATCAAGAAACTATGTAAAATAATATAGAAAAAAAATGAAAAGTAAGAGTTTCCCATGCAATTTCTTACCAAACATTGACAAAGATTCAAATAAACAAAAAGGATTTTCAAAAATTACAATAATAAATAAATTATGTGATATTTTCATTTGGTGATATTTTCAACTATCATGGTATTTTTGCCTCTTAGTTTTTCCTTTTTTAGCGATATTATCACGATATTTTGAAAATGTCAGTGATATTTGTGCTAATGCTTCAACTGTGAAGAACGTTAAATGTAGCAAAGCTTCCACAATCACTTAGTGCAATTTGAAGCCAACACAGACCAGGATCAAATGCAAGATAAAAATGACGGTGAAATCATTTGAAACTAAATATGGTATATGACTGGAAACCAACATGTTCAGATACCATCATCTGGCTCTATTCAAATCGGGACTTAGTCTATTACTTACACTTAGTCATACACCATGTTTTTTACTTCACCAAACCACCACCTTATCATGACTTTGGGCCAATCACATCATAACAAGGTTCAGTGAAATGGAAAAGACCAAGATCATTTATGCAGTAGCATGCAGTTCCAAATTCCATTGCACCAATAATAAAAGTTAACTTTCAATGAAAACTTTCATTTTGTCCAATGGCCGGTGAGCAATATAAGCTTCTATATGTTCATATAAAAGAAAAGAACATGAAGTCAAAATATAACTGTAACAAACTTACCAGAGGTGCGTGGAACTGGAGCCATATAGGCCCCAA
The DNA here is from genome assembly GCA_011799765.1 of Nymphaea thermarum. Lineage (NCBI taxonomy): Eukaryota > Viridiplantae > Streptophyta > Magnoliopsida > Nymphaeales > Nymphaeaceae > Nymphaea > Nymphaea thermarum. Next base: position 542,779 of record JAANDH010000125.1, read on the forward strand.
ATGCCCTATTATCTTTAGCAGGGATTTTTGATGTCTCCACTTTTACTGAGATCTGAGGTTTTACTTTGAGACCAGCATTCTTTATCAAGTGAATGTATCTCAAAAGGGTTTCTTCAGGAATATCCAATGACCCAACGTCTAGCTCAATAGTGTCAAAGCCCAAGTCCTTGCATTCCTATTAAGTTCAGCTTTTCAGCAAATGAGAAAGGTAATGATGCATCTGAAACAATAAAATCAGTGCTTTAGCCTTTAGCATACCTCAACATATTGCTTGAATGTGGCTGGTCCTTTATGAAGTAAATGCTCCGCCCAATCTCCAGTGCTGACATAGACGTCATGTTTGTGAGCCATATCTGTGATTTCCTTGATGAAAGCTTTTGGCAACAGACTGTGCGAACCACCAGAGAACTTCAAGCCATCTACGAATTGTCCCATAGACTCCAAAATGTCCTGCAGAAAAGCATTAAAATACAGAAACTGCCTTCAGATAACAAATCCCATGAACTGTATGAAAATTTGTAAAAGCATAGCAAAAGTAATTTTTTTCTTTAACAGGTCATGAAGCATGAAAGCCATAAAATGCAGACTCCCTATGTCATACCTAGTTTTCCTTTTTGCCATTTTACACCACAGAACCACAACCAAGGTCAGTAGACATTGCCGCTCACCTAGGTACATAGAAACATGTTCCCCTTGGCCCCAAAGGAAGGACCTGCATTGGCTTGTGCAAGGGGTGAGGGCCCATGTGGTTCAAACCTTCAACTGCTTGTTTTTAGTAGTTGTCGCCTGCTCCCCACCAAGCAGCGCCACCTAGTTTCTATGTTATGCTTAGTTTAATTGTTATGTTATATGGAAAAATCGCAAAGCATAGATAGTCCGCTTACAGTCTTAAGATTCAGCTTCCTGTCACGCATCTTAACACTATTTTTGTTTGTTTGCCCTGGAATACTACAACCTTACAGCAGTTAAGTAATTGTTCTCTTCTGGCAATGAAATAAACAATTTTGGGATGTGAGATTATGTTTTTGATGATCTCAAAATGTCACTAACATAGTGACAACATTGTCTGAACCGAAAATTATACTGTAGTAACATCCCTCAGTTTTGCCAAAAAACTAATGAAAAGCCTTCAAAAAAGAACAGTTTGACTTTACTTTGTTTGTAAAGAGTTTTTCTCATTTAGTGAAGACATCATATGCCAACAGTAGAATAGGGATTCACATCATGAAGATACAAAAGATGGAACTCATAGAAGTATGAAAGAAAAAATAATAACAAGTAATGCTCTTCTTGGGATGCATTTTTGTCTGTTCCCCAGTTAGGTTCTTAAAGAGGATAGCGCAAAGTATTTGTAGAAGAACTGGTGGTTACATATGTGTTCACGAGAAAATATATTATGAATCAAATTTTAGTTAATGAAAGAACTTTAAATCTCTTGCAATCATGTTGTAAAGAATCTATATTATTTATTTACCAACCTCTTTGGAAAAACAAACAATTCCATAAAACATCAAACCGCTTTGTTCTTCTACTAATTAGCCTCCGACAAAACTAATCAATTGTTCAGGTCCAACCAAAAAAAATAAGAGTGTTCAGGTGGGTCTATCAAGGAATCTAACGAGTGAATCCAGTGGAGACTTTTTCTTGTTTTCTTTTATATATACACCAAGAGAAACACATTTAAAATTTTATATAATATAAAGGCTACAAATGTTGCTAAAGAAACACCAATTCAGGTTGATGAGAATCACCAATAAGCACTAAAAGTACTTAAGATCAACAAAAAAGCATGAATCTTCTTTACAATTTATTGCAGAAAGCTTCTCAAAGGGCAATATATCTTTGAAATCTCTTTAATTTGTATTGTCATCCTACACCAAAATCTTAAATAGACATCCATCAGATTTTATCATATTACTTTCAAGATAAATAGGCTTTGATGCACAAAGTGACTAAGTGCGAAATACAAACAGTAATGTAGGTGAGCAATTGCTACCATTTTCCATACTTGCTTGAAAGTTGAAACTTTGGAACCTGCTGAGTTCGTATCACCACTTATAGTAGCATTTCTACCCAGGAGAACGTGTTACATGACTTGATTGGCAGTTCCCAGATACCTTGATTGGCATAATTGTCACTTGAAAACATAAAAAGCAGACAGACAGACCAAAAAACAGAAACATGGGGACATGACATGGTTTCATCAATAACTAGAATGAAATACCATAAAGGAATCATTAAAGCTGCTTGGGTGGATCAATGTTATGAGTCCAGTCATTTTTTTGGAGCATAGCTGCATAGTGGACAAACCCATGACTGGACTCAGGTTGGCTGAAAGCTAGGCCACTGCGTCAGTGCATTGACACAAGAACTCGGCTGCATTAGGTCATAAGTTTTTATATTGCATTTTTTGTACAAGTAGATGAACAAGGTAAGTTGGTCAGAAGTTCATGTTTGATTTTTTTTTTTCTCATGTAAAACAGTAAATTGAATAACGTGTAATATGAATGTTTGTGTATATGTTTATTAAAGTTAGTGGTTGGATGGCTAACAAGGCAATAAGTTAGGGAGAAGATAGCATAGGTGCGTGCCTGTTCTTTGCTCTCTTTTCATTACCAAGTCGCTGAAAAGTGAACATAGACAAGTTTACAACAAGAGGAAAACCACTTTACAACCATCATAGATTGTTAATTATTTCACAATTCACAAAATAAAAACCTTCAGTTTCTAGCAAAGCAAGACAAAAAAGAACTTGCAATTAGTTGACAATCCCAGCCGACAAATGTCCTATTAGATGCTAAAGAGGCTTCGATCTGACATAAGTGGCATACAAATGGCCTATGTTATGTTCTTTTGCCATCTGAAACTTTACTCCAGATATCCTTTCAAGCACTTTAGATTGTTACATTGTAATACAAGATTCACCTAGTACGCTTATCTGCAATTGCTACTATTTCATTTAACTTTTGATATGTAAGTATTTATTCCTCTTAAGGAAGAAATTATCATCAAACTAATAACTAACATATTTCAGTCTGCGCCACGAGATGTGAATAAAGGTCATGACATCATTACCAAAGCAAACTGCCCAAGGTGGACACGTCAGAAGCTTTTATAGTGAAGAAGAAGATACGCAGAGAGCACTGGTAGCCAGAATCTGAGATCCAGGAGAGACACAAAAATTAAACGCAATGGACTTGCCCAAAGACCGATGATCTCTACCAAGTTATACACCAGGAGAAAATTTGAAATGATCTGGCTATGGAATAGATAAGGTCCCAAACCTCATGATAATTGAAATAAACATCAGAACCAAGATGTTTGCCAACGCATATAGATGCTGGTTTAGAAAATTATACCCAAGGGACAAGTAAAAGTACAAGACCTTAATGATTTGTGACGAATGTTCGTGCAAAGGATAGATTACGACATAAGGCATCAGGTTTCCACGACAAAAGAAGAGCCATTAAACACGCACACCGGATGAACCAAAGTCTAGACTCATGCAATTATCCCGTCTTAAATACACCTATACAAGCAGCATTACCCTCATTTCCAAAACAGACAATGTGGTCAATAGAACAGAAATCTCATCAAGAAACGTATTGCATACTACCACTCAACAATGAAATCCTCTATAGAGTTCCTCACCCGCATATGACCTTCCACAAGGCCTGCATTGCAATTAGTAAAACGGGAACTCGCGTCACTAGTCTCAAGAACCAAAAGCCAAAGAATCCTAAAGTACAACATCAAGGTAACACCGCCCAATCTCCTCGAAAATTATAAAAAAAAAAACAAAAGCAGAAAAGAATGCACTTAACCCAAAATACCGATTTCCACCATTTAAAGCAGAAATTTTGACAAACCAGCACGAACTTCCGCGCCAATCAAGCAAAGCCGAGCACCAGTTCTTTGAAATCAAAAGTTGATCAAGTAGAACCGACGCATCTACGAGAGAAAGAGGAGAGGTCTACCTGAACAACGTTCTGGTTCATGATCGTGTAATTGGGGCCCCTCATCTCCGTGACTCCATACCTTCGAGGCTTCTCCGGTCGATCATCCTCGTCCCCAACAAAGCTCTTCCACTGAAGCACAGACATTCTCCCTCTCTCTCGCTTTCTCGCCCTCCGTTCCTCTAAGCCGAGACGATTTCATTGGCGTATATGATACACAGGCGTCCATTGTCTGGAAGGTTTCAGGCCTGCCGAGAAGTTTCTCTTGCACCAGATGGCCAAAGCTTGTCAAACCGCAACAACAAATGAAAGTCGGCCCATGTTATCCTCAAGACTCTTACTTAGTTTGCTTCCACGTTCTTATATCAACCTCAATTCCCCTGATGGACCACCAGTTTTGTCCTCAGATTCAAATCTTCTCGAGTAAATTTATCGGCGAGCCATGCCAATGTGATTTTGGGCCTGCAGGGCACCTAGTCTGATGCACACCCTCACTCATTATGGTATCAATTCTTAGCCTTCTTTTCATCACTTTACCTTCTCATCGTATTTGATTAGTCGAATGGAGAACCCGATCCAAAATTTGTTAGTATCATACAAATTTTAATAGCATTTCAAATTTCTTATATTGACCTCTATCAACCTAGTATTTTGTGTATTATGATATTTTAACTTTTAAGTACACTTGTTCATTCGAGAGTTGGCTGAAAAAAATATTGAAATACCGTGGTGTTTATTCTTCTTGAGGGTTTTTCTTAGAAAGAGATCTTTCAAAGCATGTTTCACTTGTCATACTAGAAAAGAGTAAATTTTAAGTTTTGATAACAACAAAATGAGAAATTTATGACGCTTTGGGACACTTTTAAAATGTTGTGAAGAAAAGGAGGAGAAATATTATGAATAAAGTTTTTAAGAAAAATCTATGACAACACATCTTGCAGTGAACTTCCGATGCTGAGGGATCGCTCCTTATTGAATTGATAGAACACTGTTCCCGTTCCAGCCATTTCTGTCTCCGACCAAATGATGGTTAGTGCAACCAGTTAGATATTCACGAAGACGTTCTCCTTGATATTGAAGAGTGTTGATTTGAGTTGACGCTGTCTTTATTGATGCTAAGGTTGCGGTTGTGTTTTTTGAGGCTAAGGCTGCTGGATCCCTCTCTCTTACCATTGGATTCTGTAGCTCTTTTTGTGCAGGAGGATGTTCATTTTGTTATTCGGTTACGGCACCGTCCTCCGTCTGCAGCTGGGTGACTGTGTAGCTCCGTCTATCCACTCTCTCCCCACCTCTCTTATTTCGTTTTAATGTGCTGTCTTGTATATTTGTCTTTTATTTCTGATTTTGCGGTTCGTTCTTGTATTTAGAGGATTTCTTGTCCCCAAATTTTGCTATGAATTTTCATTTTATCGGCTCTCTCTCTCTCTCTCTCTAATATTTTTATCTGTTCAGAGACTTCCGATCTTCACTTTCATTTTAGAAATTTCCCAAGAAGTTTTTACCTTCTTGTATGCCCTGTACAGACACTACATAGGAGATTGGAGATGACAACAAAAACGAAGGGGAGAAATCTCATGTGGTAGTCTTGTGCTACGCCTTTCTCCACTTTTCAAGCAGGACACAGTTGATTACCTTAGATTTTAGCTGAAGTTTTCAGTCTCTGATTTAACACAAGGTTCACTTTTAAATTCATGGTTTTGAGAAACAGTGGATTTGAAGATAATATATATAAGATCATTATAACTTATAGGTAGTCTTTGATGGCCTCGGATCTAAATCCAAAAATTTTTGTAGCGTGGGCCTTAAATCCGTGTTACATATGAAAAATAGTAGATTTAATGTTGGATTAGGCAGGGGGGAGGAGGGTTCACCCTTAAATTCATGGACATGAAATGTTTGTAATCTCAAAACTTTAAATCCACGGTTTTTAACATGCCAACCTTTTAAGATTTGGCTATCAAACGCAACCATGGTACATAGAGTTAAAAGTTCCTGAGGTCGGATCATAGAAAAAAGGTAATCAAACGCTTCCTTTAGCGTCCATTCACGTACACATTTTATGGTAATTGTTGTACACATCTTTATGATCATGAAGGTGCATCAGTGCATGGCACACATGTCAAAGCATCTAAAAACAAATTTTCGGTATAAAAACTCATTTTTCCTTTTGCGAAGTATAAGCTTGTGAAAAAAAACAGATGCGGAAAAATAGATGATGTTAATTAAAAATTCAATTATAACATGGCAATGTCATGTCATTAACATTAAGCATGCGGCTCATATCCATATTATCTTCGTGACAAAGAATGAATCATGTACAATTATTTATTAAGTGACCATAATATGTTTCATATATGTTAATGAAGGTCTAATTAGTTAGGAATGACTCGATTTTCAATCAATATTAAACTATAAGGATTTAGTATGGTGTCTCTTAAATAACACGGTTTAGTGGGGAATCATTGGGCGGTGGAAAGATGAAAGACAGCCACAATGGAATTAGCAAGTTCCATCTTTTTCCTCTAAAGCTTCGAAAAGGAGTAAGAGGAAAAAGCCTCTGCCAATCCTTTACTTGAGGAAACTGGTTCGAATCCGAGCACGGGAAAGGAAAGCATCATTTACATGAAAAAAAAAAAAAGTAGAAGGAAGAAAAGAACTTTTAATAAATAAACTCCAATATTACAGCTGAATAGAATAAAGGCAAGGGCTTTGACGAAAGAAAACTACCATTGTGCCCCGAATTTCAGGGACAATGGCTAAAATCTCTCTATGTGCCTGACCAAGTAATTACTTGGTCCGATACCTGTTGGATTTTTGGTAATTGGCCTGTATAGGTTGGTCATGAACACAAGAGAAATTCCACTGGTTATTCTCTTTGCCAACATGATACCACAACAAGTTTCTTCCTGAAGAAGATCAAAACCTGAAAATGATCTACATATGACCAAAGAAATTGCTGCATTCTTTACCAAAATAAGGACTCAGTCTTCAAACAATTTTTTTTTTTACAGCAAACTAAGACTTTACAGCGTGTTGATCGTGATGACAATAGCAATCACTCGTGGCAAACCATAATGCACCCTAATAGCCAAGAAGAGTTACTGCTGCACGTTTGAAGGAAAGGATTCCACAGATAAGGGAAAAAAATCTCTCTCTAAACTCAAAATATATCTCTCCATAAGTCTCATCAAATTCATGCCAAAGCCTTGGGATATGCCCAAGTTATTTAATGTATCATGCTAAAATCTTGGGGTATTCCCTATTTATTTAATCTATCTCCTTGCATTTTGTAAGCAAAGGAGATTGCAGCTTGAAAAAGCCACATTTATTCATGGTATTTAAGCAAGAAGATTTATGCCTGAAGATAGACTGTAGATGATCAAAGAGAACACTGCCTTCTTCACCAAACCAAGAACTCGATCTAATTTTAAACAAAATCTCTATAGTAAGCTAGAAATTTCCTTTCTTCCGTCCTGTTATAAGAAGCAGGAGGATGTCGGCAACCGGTGCTATGTTGTTACGGAAGCTGCCAGATAAACGAGATAACTAACGGTGCAATGTGTTGATCATGACCGCAACGGCAAGTGCATCATGGCATGTCATAATGCACCATAAGAAGAAGATCAAGGGAAGTCATTGCTGCACATTTGAAAGCAAGGATTCCAAAATCTCTCTAAAATCAAAATTTATCTCTCCTTAAGTGCTGCCCAACTGATGTTAGAATCTTATGATTTTCCTTCTTTTTTTTCCATTGCATCTTATAATCAAGGTCCGGTGGTGAAAAACCACGTTAATCTTTCTTCCATGGTGATTCTCATTTCTTGGCATCGAGAACCAGACCCGGCCCGTCGAGAGTCGGCGATACGAGGTCATTTTGTGGAATGAGCGAGGTGGTTCCCGTAAACCTGGTTTCCCTGCAATATTCTTCCAGCTAAAGCAGATCGCTTTTCTGTTGGTGGAAGGAAGAAGCCTCTGGTAGCAAGAGCCATTGAACTCCTTTTAAGCTTGTTGGTATCAGAGCGAGAGACATCAGAGAGAGAGCGAGAGAGTTGTTAACTTGTTGGGGATCAGATGGCGAAAGCTGCGGCGATCTTGATATGCATCTTGGTTGTTGCACTCGATGTAACAGCAGGCATCCTTGGGATTGAGGCAGAGGTGGAGCAAAACAAGGTGAGCCCATTAAACTTGAAGCTCCTGTTTCCATGTCTCTGCTCTCCTTGTTCCTGAGCACTCAAGGAAGAGAGAACAAATAGACTGCAGCAACTGTTGAGCGTTCGTGGATGTTTTTTGTTTCTTAACTTGTGCAGCAAAGGCATATCAGGGTGTTCATATTTGAGTGCAAGGAGCCGAGCCGCGAAGCGTTGAGGATGGGGATCGCTGCAGCTACGCTTCTGCTACTGGCTCATGTAGTCGCTACCATGCACGGAGGCTGCATCTGCATCTTTTCCAGAGAGGAACTCGCTAAGTCGCCGGCGAACAGGCAACTAGCTGCCTTCCTCTCACTTTTCTCTTGGTAACGTCCTCCCCTTCCCTACCAGCTAGTAGTACTCTCTCCCTTGCTCTTCTTCCCTGTTTACCTGTTCTTGCTGGCCAGTTCAGAGGCTCGTAAAAATTGTGGCGTCTTACTGTCCTTTTCCTTTTTGTTTTCTACCATGCCATGACATAAAACAGGATTCTATCATATAGTGGGGTTTAGATGGGAGGATTCATTTTTTCAGTACCTGCGCTGCTCTAGAGAATCCGGATTATGTGGACCTTAACACCAAAACTAGTTATTGAAAACTATTAAAAAAACATTTTTCTAGAATTTTTGTTCTGATCTTATAAGTTGTCTCCAAAAAAACCACAACAAACGCTACTCAAAAAATTTATTTAGAGCATCTTGAGTGCCTTTCTTCCAGTTATGGAGCTAAGGAAAAAAACAACGGCGAGCATTGGATCTGGATGTTAATATGGATCATAATGGTGACATATCATGATATTCTTCTTGAAGATACGGCAAGTCTGGCCGTGTCAGCCCATAAAAAGGAACTGTTCTAAATCAAGGTTTTTAAATTAGTTTTTAGTTAAAAGTTTCGAAAAATAAAAATTTTGTTGTTATTATGGTGAGAAGAGGCCAATTCATGCTGAATTGGCTGCTTCAGGCCGGTTTAATTCGCTGATGTGGGCACCGGATAAGCCAAAATTGCTCCCCATATCAGCCATTTGGTGCCCATACGATAAAGGGACGGCCGATACGGTACAGATTGACTGATACGATTCGGCACTTATAATAGATTATGTGGAAAAGATGAGGTGCCCTAAAAATAATGATAATCACATTCATTTGATATTGTGTAGTTCGCGAGATGCAAAACTATCATTCTCTCGTTTTCTTTTGCTCTCAGAGTTTAACACTTCGGAACTTGGGTGGAACTTGGGTGGTCTTATGGTATACGCCTTTCAACATTCATTTGATACTTACTTGATATGACCAATAGAAAAACGGGAGCCATTGAAATCCGAGTTCTTCAAAAATTACTTGCTTATGGATGCGGGCATGTGTCGCAGGATCATACTCGCCATTGGGTTCTCGCTGCTCATTGTTGGAGCCCTTGCCAATCGCCATTCCAAGGGAACCTGTGGACTCTCCCACCATAAAATGTTGTCAACTGGAGGAATTCTATGCTTTGTACATGTAGCTTTCATCTTGGGATTTTATGTCACTGCCCTAGGAATCTCTAGGGAGGAGGAAGAAAAGGTCCACAAGAGACCTGCGGGCACCACGCAGATGACTGAAGGAAGACATGGACCAGAACATATATAGTTTCATACTTTTTCTCCTTTTCTTGTTTCCATTTGATAGACTAATTTGCCTTTCTTTTCTTTTCTTTTTCCTTCTTGTTGGGTTGTATTGCTTTCCTTTTTGCAATCCATTTTGATCTTTGTGCTTTTGTATGTGGTGATTCAAATTGTGTTTATTGGCATCAGATTTGGTCTTTGTGTCTAACTTGGTATTATTGACTTGTTTCTCTTTTTCTTACATTGCAGAATTAGTAACAAACTCCAATTTCCAAGCAATTCATTTAGATTTTTGATCAAGTTTAATTACTACATCTCATCTATGCCCCACAGTGGCGAAGCTACTTGCCCACACCAGTCTCTTAAAATTTCTTTATTTTTAAAAGGACATCTTTAAAGATTTATCCCTATATATAGAAGTGTCCCACCAGATATGAATATTTTTAAACGAGAGCCCCTCTGGGCCTCTAACCAATTTTTTTTTTTTTTTTGGCTCTGCTACTGCTGCCCGTAGTCAGCTTAAGTTCGATGCCGAAAGGTGCACAAGTCAAGGCACAACACAATAAAAAATCAAGTATATATGGCCATGATTATCCTTAAAAAACTTAATTTTAAGATGATTTTTGATCTATTATTGCGCTCAAACATTACAATCAAACCTTCTCTAAAAAGATACACATGCTCATGCATCGGACATTGAGTCAAGTTTCAAATATGAAGCTAATATATACTATTTAACCCTGCTCAAACTTCACCGCAGTGTTATGGCTGAGGGATACCAATACATAGACAAATATAGCTATAAAGTATTAGCATGTGAGTAAGCAAATTGTGTGAGTCTGTGTAGGCAATTGTCCACACAAACCCGCAGTACCTGCCCACCCTTATTAAAGGCTTGACTCAATTGTATATCAAGTTAAACCGAGCTCAAGCGGATCCCATGAAACCAACTTGTTAATGCAGATGGGTTTGACTCACTCCTAGCAAGTCGGCTCAGTTTTATGTTGATCTCTTAAACATGCAAAATCAAATACATAGCTAAATTATACTTATTTGGCAAATTTATATGCTGATTCACGAATGTATACAATTTGTTAGCTAAGGTTGTGGTCAAATAACAAATTACTACTCAAATTTTGAAAGCTAACAAATAAGCACTCAACTTTTGAGAAAAATTTTCAAAGTACATTTTACAAATTGAGCACATATTTATGAACTTTAGATGGTTGAACTGTTGTTGTTCAACCAAACGTTATACATTCATTTGTAATTTTCTTTGTAATTCATATATGTCGAATTAGAGTCGAATAGCGGATCATTCCTAAACGCCAGGCAATAGATTTCCTTACTAATGCTAAAGTTCATGAGGGAATAAAGTTCTAATTGCCCGACTTCGCTTGCATGGCTGCATGAACTTGTGCTTACAGATAGAACCAAATAAAAAACAGCCTTAATTTCCATTTGCTAAGTGCAAAATCGAAGTCAATGACATCAAAGGTCAGCAAATGACTTTACAAAATTTAAACAGCTTGAAACCAAGATAGAAATAATTCATAAAAGAATGGAGTCGATTTGGGAATTGTTTGAATCCATGAGTTTCAACCATGGGCAGAACCATTTTTTTTCCCCATGAAGCATTAAATATATAGGTAACACTTAGGTCCACCGAAATTAATGGGATAGGTGATCCGAGTCTAGTGGGACTACTGGACTCAAGTTCAATAAAAACCAACTACCAAAATTAAGCTTTGAAAGTATGCTTCATGTCCCATAAGACCCCACATATCTCCGCCCCTCGTTTCAAATAAAACAGAAGAGTTTACCACCCTAGAAGACCTAACACCATAAAATTACAAATCTTTTAGATCAACTTAGATGAGGAGAAGAGAGAACCCTACCACTTTGGTGAAAGGTTGAAACCCTTCACCTTTTTCAGATTTTTCTGTTTACAAAGTCTTTTAGTTGGAAACTTGGTGAAGCAGGTCAGACTAAGAATGTGGAAATATATTTTTGTACCATCAAACTCAGAAATATAGAATTGGAAATATATTTTTGAGTCATCACATACACACCAAAATTGGAATCGGAAAAACCGAAAGATTTTTTCCATTTCATTTTTTTATTTCCTATATTTTCAAAAATATGTTTTCAGAAATATATTTGAGGCCATCAAATGGCCCCTAAATTAGAATGGAAAATGGTCGGGAAAAAAAATATTCGGTATTCATTTCCGGCTTTGTCCGTTTGCTACCTACCACGTGGCAGTAGAACAAGACGGCGCCTTGTGTTTAACTTGTTCATGTGGCGTGCGACTAAAATTTGAAAGCGGAAGAAGAGGGGACATGTTCGTAATTACATGTTGATAACGAGACCTTTTCGGTAAGCACCGAGTACAGCGCCACATGAGACGGCAGAGAGAATAAATCACAGCCGTTGGTTGGACAGTGAAATGAACGGATCAGATGACGATCCGTGTGATTGCTTCTGATTGGTTGCCTCTCTACCGAAGAAGATTTGCTGGTATAAATAAGAAGCCGTAACCAAAGTACCGACTATTCCTTCCCTCGCTCTCCCTCGCATTTTCTCGTTCTCTCGCACTCTCTCGCGCTCGTTAACCTTCTTTGTGAAGAAGTAGAAAAGGAAGAAGATGGCCGGAAGGGGGAAGTCTCTGGGCGCCGGTGGGTCGAAGAAGGCGACTTCAAGGAGCAGTAAGGCTGGACTGCAATTTCCGGTTGGCAGGATAGCCCGGTTCTTGAAAGCCGGCAAGTATGCGGAGAGGGTCGGCGCCGGAGCTCCCGTTTATCTTGCCGCCGTTCTAGAGTACCTTGCGGCTGAGGTGAGTTTCTTCAGTTTCTCTACTGCAGGTTTTGTGGGATTTGTTTTCATTTTTGTTCGTTTTGCCGCCTCAGGGGCTTCTTTCGGTTTCCTTCTTCTTTATGTCGGTTTCCCTGGCGTTTCTGTATGTCCTTTACTTTCTAAAATATTAGGTGCTGGATTTGGTGCTCTCTCTCTCTCTCTCTCTCTCTCTCTCTCTCTCTCTCTCTCTCGCTCTAGCTCGGATTTATTTTGTTCGATTTTCTGTCTTATTTTTGTGATTTTGTTCTTAATCTAGTATTTTTCTGGTTTCATGTACTTTAATGGTTTCATTTCTAAGTTCAAGTTTTTTCATTTTTTGTTTGTTGGTATCTTTAAAAAAGTGCATGTCGATGTTATCGAGCTAAAGAGGATGGTTTTTCTTCAACTCTTTTGGGAGACGGCTTGCTTCAGTCTTCTAATTCGTTTATGGTTGTATAAGTTTTCCATGCTTTCCTTTTCAAATATTTGGGCTGACAACTATTGCTTGTGCGTGAATCTCTTTCGATCTCGATTTGATTCTCATTGTTTTTCCTTTCGACGACTTTGTCAGGTGTTGGAGCTCGCCGGCAATGCAGCTCGGGATAACAAGAAGACGAGGATTGTTCCTCGCCACATCCAATTAGCCGTGAGGAACGACGAAGAGTTGAGCAAGTTGCTCGGTGAGGTCACCATTGCTAGCGGTGGAGTGATGCCCAATATCCACAATGTTTTGCTTCCCAAAAAGATTGGGGGCTCTGGTTCTGCCAAAGTTTCTGGCGAAGACGAAAGTTAAAAAATGTTCGATACTCTCATTTCCTTCGTCCGTGTTCTGTCCGTAGTTATTAGGTCGTAATTATCTTCTTTCTCTCCTTTTTCTTACCTTTTTTCGGGCCCTCTCTTTTGTCCGTGTGGATATCTCTAACTGTTAAATGAAGTTCCGTTTCACTTTTTACTTCATGCCTCAATGAAAATCTAGGCGACGATTTTTGAATCTTTTCCTTCTCAATGGTTGACGCTGGCATTCTTCGAATCGGTTTCTCAAACTTGTGTTCCATGTAATGGATGGGCATTTGCTACCTTGTTGATGCGAAATCTTCGTTTGGCAAGTCATGAACAAAAGAAAAAGGGAAACTTCTGGGAAAGAAATCTTAGTTAGCTTTCCATTTTCCAATGTGGAGATGGTGGCATATTAAGAGGCAAATATATGTCGTTTCTCGACATGCGTGGCTAGCTTATTTGAGAATCCAAATATCTGATATTAAGGAATGTGATCTCTTTTTTGGGTCTCGTTTTATGGATTTTTTTTTTTTTCGTTTCAAAATTAAAGGGGAGGGTGCCTGTCAGTCTAGCACGATTTGGTGGGCGTTTTCGAAAGTTGCAGCACCGATATATTCGATGCTCCGATTCTTTTTTTTTCTGGGATTGTCCGACTTTGTCCCAATTCGTTTTCTGGGTTAAAAAATCTACTTGAATGGCTGCAGGTGTTAAAGAACCAATTATGTATAATATAAGATGATTGGTGAGGGATTTGACCAGGTAAATCCTCTGACAATCTCACGCTGATAGGAAGAAAGAGACAATAAGCTGATGCCTTCAATTATATAAAGTCTACCAAAGAAAATTCTACCAAGAAAACTGCTGGAGTTCGTTGGTGAGGTTGGGGGGGCATGGGCGGTTCGCTGCGCGGATCAGAAACGTCTTTGTCCTAATATCGTTTCTGCATTCGACGTATCGTTCGAAGCCTGAAAATTGGCAAAAAAAACTCCGGACAAGGCAGACTGTCCCCAAAGCCTGAAAATTGATAGCACTGTTCTAAAACTTTTAATACATGGATTAGTTATTACAAATTTGAAAAGCAAAATCTAATTGAAGTATCGACTGATTTGATCAAACACTTTTGATACCGTAAATGACAGGAATATGGTGATTTAAGCAGTGCATTTGAGTTTCTAGCTTATCCACAACAAAAATTCGGTGACGAAACAGAGCCCGTCATAGAATCAGTTCTAATTTTAGTTGGTATAATGAGGGACGTTTGATAACCCTGAAAACGATTTGTGTACCGCCAGTGAGTGCCAACGGCAAAAAAATTGGGAAGAAAAGTTCAGCTCTAAGTGGTTGACTTGTTCTCTGTGTTGCATTAAGCAGCAAGAAAATTTGCTTGAAAAGATCTCGTCATCAAACACCCCCTAAAATAGGCACATGGTAGCCAAACAGTTTGCCGAAAGCCCAGCTTGGTTACTTGGCAATTCCTGGAGCTCATATGACTATATCAATGAAAATATATTGACGACGTATAACGGAATAGCTCCCCACTAATATCACCCAAAGAGGATGGGAATAACGCTGGAAGGACCATCTGAATGGATTACCCCGGCGACCGTTTTCAATTTTGTAGCAGGCTGCAGCTGCACAATCTTGATAAATGAACAGGAAATAATTTTGGAGCAACCGCAAAGTGAAAGAGAGAAAATAAAACAATTAACGAAATGATCCAAGGCCACTGCTTAGGCAGCAAACAGCATGAAAGAAAAGTTCCCGCCCACATGCACTATAGAATTTCTACAGCTTGCCAAAACCACCAAGCTTTGGTGGGTTAGTAAGCGTAACTTGATTTTGTGACCACGACAAGAAATCTGAGATTGCTTCACCTAATTTATGTAGCATCTCCATTTTGCAAAACCATCAAGAAGTAAAGCTATCAGATGGTTTTCCTACAGCGACAGGTAGGAAAAGCTTCGTCAGAAGAACGGTGCTGCATCTAGTGATTTACCACTAATCAAGAAGTAACCTTTTTAAAGTGGGAAAAATAAATTACAGTAAAATCATTAATGGAACCTGGAGAGGAATGCTGTGGAAGATAAGAGAAGAACACTTCACTTTAAAGAATGAACAAATAAAGATGGAAAACATATTTCATGAACAAGCTCGCCATGGGACATGCATACTTGTTCGCTTTTCACCTTTAAATTGATATGATGATGGCAATGCATCTTCCGATAAGTAGCGATGGTTGCTTCGATTTGAAGTCCATGCTAGGCAAAGCTCATTGAGTCGTATCCTTCAATATTCCCCCTGTTACCGTTGAGAACTGTACAGGCTGCGCCCCACTACCAGACGAACACATCTTCTGTATGAGATGGTCATCTTGTCCTACAAAAGGATGTTGGTTCAAGCATGAAAACAGGGCAGAGCAGTGGGCTGCCTAGACAAGCCAAATACCTTTGGTTCGATGGCAGCTGGAGCTGTCAGCTTCTGGAGCATCTGATGGTATGTTCATTTTCAGGAGAATAATATGAAAATTTCTCCATAATTACCTGCTGAAAATACCAAAGAAAAAACCAGAACGATGAGGGGATTCCAAGTCTTCCAACTGATTTTTTTCATATATATATATATATATGAAGGCAAGAGAAAGCAAAATTTTTGCGAAGAGGCAAGAATGATGTTTCTAAATGAACAATATCTTAGCAAAAAATGGCCAATGAAAAATTGATGCTTGTTGGAATTGAAGAACGGATGGTTAAGATTTAACGACCAAAACTGAAAGATTTTAGACTAAGCAAAACGTAAACTTCAAGTGAAAAAATCAGGAGGCATCATAACCACTTACTAGAGAGAATTTTTATTACTGCTATGCGTTTAATGCCCCAAAGTATGGACAATTGAAGCCCAAAAAATGGAACTAAAACAGAAGCTGGCGATCTACCCATTTTGACTTGCGAGGACTGAAACAGTCTTAGATGTAAGAGATGCACATCACAGAAATGCTATTAATCTCAGGTTCAATGCATCTTTATGATTGATTAATAAACAATGCCTCCAAAGCAGGCTTCAACAACTATTAAAAGAAAAGATCATTTTCTAGTGATGTGTTCATGCACAAGTCAGAACATAGATCCTTATCCTTGCTTGTTGATGCAAAACTGATTTCTAAAGTGGAGTACATGATTAGGTACCTCTCACTTGTTGGTAATTCGAGATAGGCCACCTACTTTATCTGGTTTATCATTACTGAAAAATATATGTGTGTTCTACAATATTATATTTCCAGTAATCTATCATTCTCCAAGAGAAGCAACATTCTAACTTGAATCTGCTTCAAATGAAATATTTTCACCTTAGAAATCTGTCTTTTATAATCTCGATCAAAATATAAGTAAAATATTAAATGCAGGGTAACGCCAATCAAATGAAAAACACAAGGAAAAACAAACCTCATAGTGACATTAGCGAGATGAACTATCCTCATCATCTGAGTCATCAAGTCGACTATCCATGGCTGGGAAGAGTGCATGCTTTGGGCTTCGAACTGTCACAGATGATGGTCCTTTTGTCTGTGGTGTCTGTGGCACATGCCTTGGGTTCTCACGGACTTCTTTACATACTTTGTCCAACATGCATAAAAAGTCACGAACTATGACGAATAACCGTAACCCTTCATCTTTAGAGGAATTACCATGAAAATAATCTGTCGTGCTCTTTACCAGTGACATAATTTTCTTCTCCTCAGTCAGCAGCTGTGTAATTTCATCTTCTGCATTTTCCACGAAACACTTCAAGATTTCGACAAAGTGACCACTTTCTTCCACACTTTTCATCTCTGAATTCAAGAATGTCTTCGTCTTCAAAAGCATGTTGGCAAGAGTAGATACATTGCTTGTCAACATGTCTGCATCAAATATTGCTGCCTTTTTCACATTCTCAAGCTCAGCCCCGAGCCCGGATACTGCCTGCAAACCTAAGCTGCGGAAATGCTCTATGCTTTCATTGGGATATTCTTCCAAGCTCTCCTCAGAATTTAGACTGGAGATACTCCTACTTTCTCTGGCTGCACGAGCTGCACGCACACCTTCAGATCGTATGATCTCCTGAACAACAAAATGCAGCAAGGTTGTCTTCCCATCTGTTCCTTTAACATCAGAGAGCTTTAGCAATGTGTCAAGTTTGAAAGCCTGAGCACCTCCACGGAAGGTCCCATCATTCATGCGATTTCCTGTTTTAAGAACAGCTTCCAGAAGTTTCATGAAAAGACGACTGCTTTTCAGTTCTGCACAAGCAACCTGTAACAAACTCACAATGGATGGTAAAAAGTGCTTAGATCAATGAAAAATACGTTCCTTCTTTGAATAGAAGACTTGGTGCAAACAAATAAAATGCCACACAAGTTTGAAATAAAGTAGATTTTAATTTTAATGTTTGAAAGCTTGGATGGGGTTGTACTTCACTCTTTCTAGTGTAGCATGTCATAGCCTCACCTTAAATAATACGCATCTTGCTCAAAGAACCATCATGAAGTTCAGTTCTAAAATTTAGTAGAAGCTGCAGTGCAGGTGGCCGTAATTTTATCATCTCATAAACAATTCTGCCATCAAATGGTGGTGCCAATTTAGCGGGTGTGACCAGTTCAATTGAGACAAGCCACTTAGTCACTTGAATCAAACGAAGGTTTTGCATGGAGGTTCAAGTGAGGAACCACCATTGTGCCATTACAATGCACATATAATCTGCTCAGCTTTGGGATAATTTTGCATGCTAATTTTCCCCATTTATTAAAACCTTCAAGTGGGATGCTATTCAAATTAAAAGGTCCTGTTGAGCTCGGGACCCATCAGATCTTCCTCAAGGATGCGATAGCATTATTTATAAGTCTACCAATGGAGCTGTTTTTTTGATAATTTCATGAAAAAATTATCGTGTACCATTTTTGTGCAATGGGACAAAATGGTAGTTGCCAAGAAACAAGCAGCAGCAAGCACAACACTCGAAGATATAATTTAATCTACGCATTGATATATAATTTAATAATGATAAGGTGTGATATGCTAATTAGACTATGAAAAAAAAACTCATTAAGCAGGAGGTAGAACAGAAACTTGTTTGGAATTTTATAAATCTCACATCATGAACTTCAGCAAATGACAAATGATCAGGCTAAGAACTACAAAACACGTTGAGAGCAGATTATATAACATAAAAGTCTTTAATAGTAAAAATACTTGCCTCTAAAAAGTATTAAATATAAGGTAGAACAGACACATCTTTGAAATTTTTGTAAACATCTCATAAACTGCTGTACTTTTCTTTGCTAATTAGAAAAAATGAGGAGCGCACAAATGCAACAGACCCTAACAGCATTGTTCTATAACAAATGTACAAGTCTTGAATAGTAAAAACACTTGCCTCCAGAGTCATAAAAGATGCCTTAATGGTAGAAACTTCCTCTCCAAGAATGCCCATGAACAGCAATGCATCAAAGCGCCTAAAGGCAAATGGGATATTTACTAATGCCTTCAAAAAGCGTTCTGCAGGTCCAAGCTGTGAAAGATCACCACTGTACATTCTGAGCTTAAATTCTTCCTCAGCAGTTGGTTCCATCTTTATTAAAGTTTGAAGTAGCTCAACACTAAGCTCATTTCCTGATTATGAAAACATAATCTACTCAAATATTTGAAAGCTAGCAGAATATATATGCAACTGATAAGTTGCATTCAAAGCAACTAATATGCTGCATTCAAGAAGGGAGAACCTTAGGACTGCCAAGTCAATTAATATGGAGGAAATCAAGAAAGCTTATATTTTCACAAGACAAATAAGGTTAACATCTAAAACGTTGATGGCATGAAGCAAAACAGAATATCCCCCACCTAAGTTGGGGATGTTTCATGGCAGTACTGTAGTAGACTATAAACAACTGATACTTTTAGAGAGTGATGCAGGAAAAGTTTAGCATCATGTAGAAAAACCTTCAGCTAATATCATGAGATATTCACAGTCTCAAGAAATTTAGTTTGACCATAAATATAATCATTTTTCTTTAAAAAACAAGAAAAAACGGACAAATGAAGGAAAATGAACAAAAACATTAAACAATCAGGTGTGAAAAAGGAAATAAAAAATGAAATTAGCATGCTTTATTTTGCACTCTTTTCAGGAAAAAATATTCTTGAATATAATTTAAAATTTGTGACATTTCCTTCCAACATTTTAATAGCTGTTTTGGTCTTTTAGCAATGTTATGTTCTCTTAAGAAAAACAATATAAATCACATTTTTTCATAATTTTCATTTTTCATTTTACTTTTTAGTCATTTTTTTATTCAAATTATTTTTTCGAGAAAAAGAAACTTCCCGATTAATATTCGAGAAGAACCTCACCCATAAAGAATCAAGAAAGATATTTGCAACAGTGGCTTGATTGTCAGGAACAGGATGCTTTTCTCTTGCTACTCCAGCCAAAAATAGAACTTCACATCATAGACCATCAATGGTTTGACTTTTTGCATTGAGGAACAGACATACCACTTAAAATGTTCTCACCCAAATTCATTGGATACAAAACATGTGGAATGCCATGTTCATCCAATATTCATGGTTGGTTGTTGGATCCAGTGTTTGGTGGAACACCATTTTCCCTAATTCTAAACTGCATGTTCTGCTGAATCAAGACACTCTTTAAGAAACCAAAAACTAGCTTTGCCATGATTCACTAACATCTGTGGCAACCATGATAGGATGACATTAGGTGCTAAATTTGCAGTTGAGATCACGACTTTCTTAACACATTAAAATGGAAGTATACACAAATTGGATGCTTGCACTTATTGAAATATAAAATGAACTAACAGTAGCCAGAATGTCCACATTTTTAAATAAGAACGGTCTTTTTTGCTCCATCAGTTGCCACATATACACAGGTACCATGTGCAAAAGTTCATGGAAGACAAAGTTGAGTGCCAAGGTGCATTAAGCAAAAAATACTTTGGACATAAAGAACAGAAACTTTTGGAAGACAACCTATAAAAAGTACACATGATACAGAAAACAATCATACAGACCATTTTTCAAATTCCATAGAGCACTCAGGAAAATTTTGTGGCATATAGAATGAAATTTCAACCTGAAACATATAATTCAGAATACCAAGTAAAAGAACTTGTTTTACTCCAAAAACATTTCAGAGAAACAGTTGGATTTTTGCCTCACATAAACTATCTCAAGAAATTACTAAAACAACAACAGGAGCATGTCAAGCCAGAAACAACTTGTAGAATTTTTGGAAGAAACTCTTACCTTCCAAGAGTGCATCACAAACTTCTTCAGTAGTGACATTAAGAGCTCGTAGAAGAATGGATAGGTTCTGTGACTTCTTCGGTTCAAGAAGCTGATAATGCTGGACTTTTAAAGCATCACGCATATTTTCTTTCTTTAGATTGTTCTTTTGTTTATTTTCAGAGTTGCAACCAAAGAGTGTTTCGATCATTTCTTCATTGAATCTGCATAAACACAAGAAAACTATTTAGAGAAATCTAAAAGAACTAACTTTATAGCTTGTTTCTCAGCAGAGAATGGATTTGGTATCCTTACTGGAAAGATCCAGACTTAATTTGATGCCAGACCATCGAGTTATCAGGGTTCGCCATAACCTTGTCCCAGAAAAACGGTTTAAGCTTTGCCTTTGGAGCTTCAGATTCATCTGTTGCATCAGATTTGTTTCCACTTGTAGATGTTCCTTCTTTATTTCGTCCAAGTGGAGAAGGCCGACCAGTTTTCGGAATCATGGTCGGAGGCGGTGGACGAGGAGGAACAGCACCTTTGGGAGGTGGAGGTGGCTGTGGACCAGGCTTGCCACCATTAGGCAAGGGTGGTGGAGGAGGGGATGGTCCAGCAGGACCAGGCTTCCCACAATTAGGCAATGGTGGCGGAGGAGGGGATGGTCCAGCAGGACCAGGCTTCCCACCATTAGGCAATGGCGGCGGAGGAGGGGATGGTCCAGCAGGACCAGGCTTCCCGCCATTAGGCAATGGTGGTGGAGGAGGGGATGGTCCAGGAGGAGGAAAGGCAGAGGGTGGAGGAGGGACAGCAGAGGCAGGAGAATCAGATGGGCTAGGAGTGGGACTTGGCTGATTATTTGACAGCAGACGGCCTGGTGGAGGAGGTACTCCTGATGGAGTCTCAGCTCGTGGAAGTGAAAGATGGGATTTCTCAGGCATTCCTGATGGAGTCTCAGCTCGTGAAAATGAAAGATGGGGTTTCTCAGATTGTACGAAGGCAGCACCATTTTGAAGAGATACAGACTGCAAGCCTTGCCAAGAAAGAGCAGGGGACAATGCAAGATCACCGGCCTGTCCAAGCTTGCTTCGGTTTGATGAAAATGAATATGCTGCAAACTTCTCATTGTTCATTCCCATATGTGATCCAGCGACTAGAGAGTTATCCATAATCAGTGACTTTGGTGAAGATCCTGAAGTTTTATATGCCCATAAAGAAATAAAAGATTAAAGAGCAAGAAAAAGACGGGGCTATCAGTAAATGATCACTATTGCACTGCTTACCTACTGAAAAGTCGCTCATACTTAAGGCAAGAAGAGGCCTCTCGTCCCTTCGTGAGCTCCCTGAGCTTGTGCCGCTCCTGCAGCATTTGTAGTAACAACAGAAGAGCAATCCAGAAAAAAGAAATGTAGAAACTGCAGTTACGGCAACAGACACTGCAATAACCCTTGTGGCATCGAGATTGTTTTCTGACAGTGGTGGGTCAGGATTTGCATTTCCATGTATACCTGTCCCACTAATAGGCGGTTTACTAGAGGAGTCAAACTGATTTGATGAAGAGGAATAGAATTGCTGAGTTGGACCTGTAACTGGTGCAGGGGAACTTGCCGGTGCTTGACCAGAAAATGGGGTAGGGGCAGGAGAAGAAACAGAAGCTGGAGCAGGAGCAGGAGAATGAGAATGAGCATGCCGATGATGACGAGCTGTGGTAGCAAATGACATTTCATCAACCAAATATCTTCTCCATTTTCTATTCCATCCAAGCAAATACTCAAGTTGCTCAATATACCAGGTACTAGATCTATCATCTTTTCCTGACACACTTTCTAGAAATTTGGCCCTTGAGAGGCAATCCAAGAGTGAGTCCTTCATTTGAGGTGGCAGCAGATTTATGGCCTTCTGAACATTGGCTACTGTTGATGGACTAAACTCTAAATTAGATCCATTCATCTCCCCAAATTCTGGTCTCCTGGAAGAAGCATCAATACTCGCAGGATCCTGTTTGCAAGCAATCCACAATTGATTCACCTGAAAGTTAAAAGTTTAGTTGCCATCAATGTCAATGAAAATATAATTAGGGGCACATATACATACAACACCATCCAAGAAATGTAATAGTGATGACCTAGAATAAACAGTAGCCAAGTGTTTTCCTTCTTTTCCTTCCTTTTGGATTGAGGGTGAGCCTCAATCACCAGGTCTTACAAGGACAAAAACCATGAAAAGGCTCAGGCAATAGAATGGCAGACTTGAGACTTGATCTAGGGTCGTCAACTGGACAATCTCAACTCTTCCCGCTCTACCACCTTCTCACCATATGTGGTGGTACTAAACCCTTTAGAATTCATGTGACAATGCATGAATTTCAAAAAGAATATGAAATAGTTTGATAGACTAGACTAACCATATCTTGCCCAATCTCTCCAGATTCCTCTAAAGACCGGTCATTTATCAGCATCAATAACTCCTTAACTGTGTGCCTCCCCAATGCCCTTAGACTGGTTATCAGGAGGAAAAATACCAAAATAAGGGCTTCTTTGCCATGACCCATCTGCATGGAAAATCATTAGCACAACAAGTTCAAAAGACAGCATAAAGTAAACAAGACAGCAGTGTGTACAAGAACAGAGAAACTGGAAGTGATGAACTTATAAGACAATCAAGAAAGAAAGCTGTAATCGCTATCAGAGCTCATACCCAAAATAGGTACAGCCATGTCAAACTAGTATGCGCTGTGCACATTGCAAAAGTGAAGTGCAGATTATGAATGCAAAGTAAACCAATATTTGACATGAATTTTCAGAGACGGCCTGTTGCCCATGTGTCACTTGCAAGTGCTGAATTATAACAATCGTTGTTTTAACTTCAAAACTGTTTTAAAAGAACCTGGAAGGTTTGTGTGCAAAATTATTGACACTGCAAGCTAGTTGAGTTTTCATGAATAGATCAATGAGTGCAATCATGCAAAAATAACTGCAAATTAGTCATATGGTAAAAAACACCATCCCTGCAACTTCACCACATCTACTGGCAGATACATTCATAAAAACTTTTTAAGGAGCACAGACTCTCTAGGTGATCCAAATGCAGGTAAGGAACCAATTTCTTCACTACAATTCCAATCTATTGCAAAACTGCAAGAACAGGTAACTCAAAAGACCACAATTTAAGACCTAATAAGTGATCCTGTTCCAAGACAATAATTGAAATAGCAGAGGCAGAACCATGATTCTAGCCATAGCCACAAATATCGTTCTCGGGTATTTTTAGGCAAACTTATTTTTTTAGGAAAATCTCCAGAAAATCACGAATTTTAAAAAAAAAAATAAAAATCAAAATGTTAGGTAAAAATACAAGAAATGAAAAACTAACAAGTATTGTGTTGCATTTAGTAGGTCACTTTAATGCCTAAAAACAAGAGGAAATAAAACAATGAAACAAAAGTTGAAAAAAATAAAATCAGAAAATAAAAAAATGAAAAAATCCAAAAAATTGCATTAAAATGACGATAAATTGTTTTTAATGATTTTTCATATCACTATATTTTCCCTTTTTTTTTCTTTGTTTTTTACTAAATGTCGTGATATGTTTGAAAATATGGCGATATTTGTGGCTATGATTCTAGCAAAGCAAGAAAATCCATGTGTTTCAAGCGGCAAATAAAAAGAAGAAGAATAGTAATAGGTCTAGGAGACTGCTGACAAAAATGGAACTTCAGTTGGGTCGTTAGAACTTAGAAATGAACAAATATCATTACCATTTTACTGAGGCTCTTCATGACTATTTTTTATTTCCTACTGCTTTGGATATTTATCAGAATCTTGGGTGAATTGCTCAATCCAGTATCCATGCATATATTGGCTCCTTATTGTATTTTGGAACAAGCTGTATTTTGGAACAAGCTGACAAATGCAATTCAGTGTTTGCAGTAGCTGAGATATCAGCTTGATGGATAACAAAAACAAGCCACTGTAATTCGTCTTTCCAAATTCCAGTTCTTTCAATCATGGCGACTATTGATCCCTTATATCTATTTCAAGTCTTAGTGATTCCTCTAATGTTACACTATATGTGCACTTGAGCTTCCAAAATATTGACATAAAAAGTCCAATTGAATAACTTATTCTACATCTCATTTGCTTCCACCCTAAGTCACATGGATACGGCTCTGGTTTGGGTACGGGTACAAAGATATGGGTACGACACGACAATGTTAAAAAATGTGAGTACAGGGGTACGACAGGATATACATATATGTATATATGTAAAACAACACACACAAAATCAAAATGAAAGCAACATTTGAATCAACAATTGATATAAATAAAAACATTATGTTAATGCACAATAACTCTAAAAACAGAATGAAAACAAAGTTGGAAATAACTAAATCCAGTAAAAATTAAACATTTTGGATCAATTTCAATTCAAAAAGTACCAAGTGTTTCAAGTAGGCAAGTACTCACTATGGGTACAGGTATGGTGACACGGATACGTGGACCTTACTGAAATACTCATGTGACTTAGCTTCCACCATAGGAGGGGATAGGTTCTTAAGCATTGAACACAAATAACATTTTCCAATAATCATGAAATATTAACTGAACTTCAGTCCAAGAACACTTCCATAAACGAATCCTTGTACTGACCATTAGTTTAAAATCTCCAGCTTATTGCAACTTTTATGCACCGCTCTCATATTTCAATAGATAAGTTAGTTTCACGGTTTACCTTTATAGCGTTTACTCTCATGAATCCACATTTATCACAAACAACAATAGTGTGAAATTTATACCATCTATGCTATACATGCATCACAAATAAGATTTTCTTTCCAACCTTAACAGCATCCATGGAAATGCTGAACGGAACCAACCCAGGTAAAAGAAATGCATACAAACACGAGAAACATACTTCATCATAAGTTTATGAAACCAAACAATGCTGACAAGTTATCCTCCAGGAAGAAACGAAGAAGTGCATTTCTAATCCAAAGAACACAGGTTTCTACTTATCAGTCATCGATAACACTGCACACAGAATGCAATATTATGAAATATGAAGCAGAAAAGCGAATCTCGCCAGCTCAAACTCAAACATTCCATCCACATCATCTCAGGGCTCATTCGCCGACAGATAAAACTATTTCAGAAAAAGAAAAGTTTGCAAGCAGATCTTTACGAGGATAAAATTCCACGATCCTTTTCAGGGTCTCATCTCTTCCTGTAGAAAAAAGAAAAATGAAGCAAATTGTTTTCTTTAATTGCTTCCCTATCTTGGAAAGTGGAGGTGCTTTATCCTAATTGCTGATCTTAAAAATGGATATTATCAACTACGATTACAAATAAGCAACAGGGAACGATAATGCAGGAAATTCGAGCATGGAGACGTCAAACATTTGCGTCTGGAACTAAACATTTTTCCTGAATAAAAACAAAAATAGCATGGTAACGGCACTTGTTATCCAAAACGTTTAAGATAAACGATTCTCATTCACACTGAAGGCTTCATACTTTCCGCTAACATTGTATCCACAGATATATATATATATATATATATATACGCACCTGCTTGGGCGTAAGCGCTATCTCGTCAATGAACCGGAGAGGGGAAAACGAAGATGAGATCAAACTCGGCGAATCCCGTCATAACTCTCCGACATTCCAATCAATCCTTCAAACTCGCCTAACAAACGAGACAGCCCGAACGATACAACGCCCCTATCTCCAGCATCCGCGCTCCTGGTCATCCTCCCTCCTCAATGAGAACCAGAACCCAGAGAGAGAGAGAAAGAGAGAGAGACAGGAGGCGACGTCAAATGAAGAACGACGACGACGTCGTCAAATGAAGAACGACGACGGCGTCACCTAAGATTGCAATGCCGATGAAGAGCAGGACGTCTCGTCGGCAACGAAAGCCAGAGTTTCAGGCGATTCCACCGTCAGAATAGAGAGAGAAAGACAGAGAGAGAAACAGAAAAAAAAAATGGAGGGGAGGAGGTGGAAAAACGGGGGAGATGGGCTTCCGCCGTACGCGTGTGAAGGGCAGGGGGGAAGGAGAAGGCCTCCCGTGGGTCCCACTATCCCCCTTCCCGCGGGTCCTGCCGGTCGTTTCCCTTCTCGGCAAACGGGTGAAAGTTTACTTAAATTAAAAGTTTAAAATAAAAAACTCGCTTTATTTTCATCTCCACTTAATTACGGTACGGATCCACAACTTATCAGTTATTTGCAAAGTGCACATAATATTTTAATTATTTATTTCTCAGGCACAATGTCTTGTTTCACATACTCTACAGCCAAAACAGACCGTTACAAAAAGTAATAGTAATTTTTTTTTTAAAATGTTTATTTAAAGAAACTGCTTTATTTACTTAGATAGACCAACAATACACCATTAATCATACTACGTGATAACAGCTATAAGATTCGATCCTAGAACATAATACCTCATATTTTTCAAACCTTTTGGACAAAAAGTTTAAAAAACTTTCAACGTCAATCTTTTCAAGAACCGTATTTTGTTACTATCTATCGGTTGGTGGAATCACTGATCAGTTCACCCTTTTTCCGGTGCTCACTAGAAAGAAACTGCCTATAATTATCCAAGCATCTCCATCAGTGAATTTCCTTTTGCCAATTAGAAAAGTTCATAGTTTCCTTTTCATACTAACGGCCAACAGGTCTTCTTCAAACAATAGGATTGAACGCGTTGTGAGTCAAATCGGATTCGGCGCATTAAAAAATTGACAAATTTTTCAAATCAGATCCGACTCATGGGCAACCACCTTATCAAGCCACATTACTTTAAAACTCATGAACATATCTTCCTTTTCCAGAAATCGAATCGAGCAAGTTCTCGACATTGTACGTTCAGATCAGATCCGCTTGTACGTTCAGATCAGATCCGATTGCACTGCAGATGGATTTTTGAACTTGCTTGCTTGTTTTGTTATACGGGTTCGATTTGCCAACTATCTCGGATCCTTTTTGGATCTCCTTAGAGGTGCTGACAGATTTCGTGGCTTGTGTGATAGCTGGAAGCTGATTGGATTAGATGGTTTTTAACTGGATCCAAATCCAAATCAGGCTGGAGCATTTCTAGAAGCGAAGAACCTTTATATAGAGAATAACTTGGCTCAATAGTCACTGCGCGGTCATTCAAAGGCAGAAATGATCTGTTATGCCCAACGAATGCGGTATGTAGGGCCGGTTTAAGATATTCAAGTTCAATGAAGTCAAAGAGTTTGGTATTTAAGTGCATAGCCTGCCCAGCTCGTAATAATAATAATAGTAAATTTTTTTTTTATTTACAATTTTGAAAGTCATTTTATGACAAATAAAATCTTTTGTTTGCCGATATAACTTCAGATATGACAAATATCTCTTTTTTTCAGACCCGAACCCGAGTCCGGCTGAGTACCGGGTATGGGCCGGCGTCCCGGCCTAGTGCCCATGCTTAGTAATAAAGGACGTGAGCCTATCTCCCAACAATCTTTGATCACTTTTGTTACATAAGCTTCAAGCGGCTCATTTTGGGCTACCAACCCACTATGACTTACCAAACCCACTAATGAACAGTGGAGCACAATTGCACATGCTTGCTTGCTATTGGATCTTCCAAAAAACATCCAATCCTCTCTAATTGTGTGAACAAGTCCATTTCCCTTGTTGAGAAACAAAGTGGGCACTTGCACTTCATCAATAACTTGTATCAATAATAGCCAAAAGAAGAAGTTAAGTACAGTGGACATGAACAACTAAGCATGTGCATTGCACTCAAGATTGAGATATTCCTCTATGGTGCATTGAACTTATGTATGAAACGTATCTTATAGACTTATACTGGACGCGTTGTAGCCACTTAATATAGTGTGTTTCGGTAAAGTTAACTACGTGGACGTTCCGTCTATATCTGGAATAAAGTTTGTTCATGTGCAAGTTAAGTTTCATAAAGAAAAGTTTATACTATATATATATATATATATTCAAATAATCAAGTTGAGTTTTAGTTCAACACTTAACTAATGGAGTTTGTTGAGCCTTAATCAAATCGATATATTCAAACGAGTTTATCGAGCCTTAATCAAGTCGATATATTCAAACGAGTTTGTCGAGCCTTAATCGAATCGAGCTCAAACTCAACACGTAGAGTCGAGCTCGTGCTCAACACATAACTGCCAAGTCGAGTTCGAGTTAATTCCATCAAGCTATTCTCGAACTTGAGCCGAAGCGAGTTTAAGGTTTCATTAGTCGAGTCGACCTCGAGCTGACTTAACTCGGACTCGACTCTGCTCCTACACCCCTAAGCTGGACTTCATTTAGTTTAATTTCAGCCAAGTCCGTCCAAAATTGAGTTTCAGCCTTACGCGGTTTTCGTGCTGTCCCTCCCCAAGCACAAACGCAACTGATGCTGTTTGGACTTTCATTTAACTTTTTCGTGATCTTTGCTTTTTCTTGAAAGAATAAAAAATGTATTTCCAAAGTCACGACCTTCTCTTCCAACTGTATGAAATAAAAAAGGAAGTCTACCTTTCCTTGACTTTGACATGTGGTAAGTAAGACTAAATAGTTTTCAATTCTTGTTCTTTTGCTTTTGGAAGTTACATGAAAGAAAAAGGTTCAGTTTGAAGTTTGAACAAAAGTCTACAATCCTCCCATGGTTTGAACCAATTTCTTTCCTTTTTATATTTTCAGAAGTTAACTTTTCACGGAAGCACTGTTTAAATGTGATTCTTCGTAGCTCAAAATTTAAAATTATGTTCATGCATCAGCTTAGATGTTTGCTTTATAAGGATAAAAATTCATCTATCGACATAAGAATTGCATCTCTAGCTCCGTAAATTATGATTACTACAACCTTATAGTTAAAATTTTTGAAGAAAAAAAGTATAAAATACCAATTTTGGAATCTGCAACCAATTCTGTCTCTTTGATTCCTCAGTATAGTTTAGAAACCTGCATGCCCTTAAGATATATGCACTTAAACGTATATATTTTCTTTTAATAATAAAGTTGGCAGGATAGATAAATGTTGGTCAAAGCTCAAAATAACATATAAATATCAGATTTTGTGGGGATATGAAAAGTGGGATTACGAGATCCCTTGTTTTCTGCAGTCAGGCATCATTTTCAACACCTACTTGCTTTATGTTGGCCCATCATGGCAAAAATCAACTGTGTTTGGCGAGATATAGTGCCGTGATGTTCGCATTCCAAATCTTTTACATTGCATTATATAAGAAGGGCCGAAACTCATGTTTTTGTGTTGATGAGGCTGAAGCGTTTAATTGCTTCCATAGTTTTCTAGTTTGGAATAGTTTCATATTTTATTTTCGCATTCGGGCTGACAGAATTTTGTTGTTTGTCTCGTAAACAGTTATGAAAAGATCAGATATAGAAAAAAAACATAATATTAAATTAAAAAAACAGATTGGTTTCAGATTTAAGAAACGACAACCGATCGAATCGGATTAGGATTCGGAACAGATTTAATTTTAAACAAATAATGCTCTTGCACTTTGAAAATCAATTTCGTTCGGTTCAATATTGGATTCAAATTTGAATGTGAATGTAAAAAACAGATTTAGATCAGATTAAGATTGTGAAATCAGATTTCAGATTCGAATACTACTTTTTTTTTTCTTTCTTATTCAAATCCCAATATGTTAATATTCGAAAAAGCAGATACTGTTAAGAGTACGCCATCTAGAACATATATTGATTCTAACAGTTAGGGCATTGTAAACAAAAGATTGTTCAAACCATTTAACATGAGCTTCCTTAGGCGACAAGTCTGATATTGCCAAAGAATTTGGGTTTCTTTATCATCCTTTAGGGGTTGTTTGACAATAAAAACACAAACACAGTTTTCCATAAATATATACTAAAGATTGAAGCATATTCATAAAATACGAGACCACAATATTTTAGAAGTTTGCCTCAATCTCTAGAATAGATTCATGAAACACCATGGTAGTGTTCTCAATACCAAATGTGCGCTTAGAAACGGCCGTAGGTGATTATTCTCCCTTCTTTTCATTTTTTTATTTTTTGAGATGATAAAACCAATTTGATTCAAATCACTTAAAATTTTTAATATAAGACTAAACTTTTGGGATGTTACAAATATACAGACCCTACTTTTAAAAACCATACTTGGATCGCGAATCGTGATCCGACATGTGCATGTCAACGGGTTGGACCTTTTTGAATTTAAGTTGGAATATTGGACTTGGTTTCAGATTCAGTTAGGAAACAGCATAGTAAATGGCAAATCTGGATTTCTTTACCAAATCCAGATAAACAGGTTTGTAACTAGACATAACAGATATAATCATACGCCCACTGTACTGTTTCCCTATCTAAAGATAAAGATGAACGAGGAGGAACCGGGACCGATATTTAAACAGAAAGTTGGGATCATGATCTTTTTCCTGATACGGAAGTAGCCGCTGCAGATTTGGATAAGCTAAATACATAGAAGATCAGATTGAATGATCTTTAATAGAATCAATTAGAAGACGAGAAGCCCATGACCATATCCTAACAAACTATATCCTACTTAGGGAATTTAACCGCTAGCGGTAAATAGAAAATTATTTTAAAAAAAAATTGGCGCCATTTATGAGAAAAGTTTTCGAGTCTTTTCTCTTTTCCCTAGAAAAAGAGTGTGAGATTCGAAGAGCCTTATTGAAATTCTTGCATGATGAACTATTGCAGACCTGATCGAGGCATTCACTGGTTATGGGGAGAACTGATTCCGTGCAATCAAACCATACAAAAGATTTTGAGCAGTTGCTGTCAAGTGCTTTTCAAAATTGATGTCAATTCCTGGCTTAAATCAATTCATCTGTAAGTACAAAATTTTATAACAATTGAAAACTAGAAAGACCAATTTTACATGGAAGTGGAAGATGCTATAAACTATTCGAAGGATTGGCGGCATTCTAAAGTTTTCAAAGTCTGCGTGACGATCACATTCTGCTTTCTGTATTTTTTCAGGGTGTATATAATCCTTTTCCGCCATGAAAGCAACAAGAAGAACGTGGTGGGGATTTTTTTCTCCCATTTGGTTTCCTTTCTTCTCAAGAACAAAAAAATTTTCCAGTTGCTTGTTAAACTCGAATTGCAGCAAATGCATGAATGGAGAATCCTTCTCATTGATCCACTAAGAAAAAGTCTTAATCCAGTACACGTAACGACAGAAAGAAAACGAAATGACGAAGAAGCAGAAACAGAACAGAACAATGGAACTTCAATTTTTCATTCCATTCAAGAAAGAAGAAAGAAAAGATCAAAGCGGATGTATACCAGCGAAGCAAATCACATTTCAGAAGCACCAACAGATGAGTGCAGTTTCCCTGAATCAATTGAACATCTCTTCGTCGAACAATTCCTCTTCTTCTTCCTCCACTTCATTGGGACGCCAATTGTTGTAATGATAATCATAGTCGTAGTACTCTGCATCATCATCGAAGGGATGGTCGTAGTTGTCATCCAGCAAGTTATCGCAGCCACCGTCTTCGCAAAGTAAGTGCCTGATGCGCACCGCACAACGAATGGGAGAGAACAGCAGCGCGAGGAAGGCGAAGCAGGCCAAACATTTGGCAGCCATGGCAGAAATCAGCTCAGTTTCTTTGATCTCCCGAGTATAATAACCAAGTTATCGGATACGTTGCTGGGGGTTTTAATACGTAGGCGGAGTTGTGATGGGTGATGACATAGTACGCCTTGGAGAGTTCAAAAGTTTATCCAAATGTGGTTCATTTATCATCTTATGGTAAATAAATAAAATCTTCCTGATTTCGTGCTTTATCCAGGAATAGTTCGTTTATCCTCTTAAGGTAAATAAAAATTTTTACTGTGGTGAACAAGCCTTAAAAGACTGAACAAAGGACCGCAGCTTGGTTTTAGCTAATTAAACCCAAGTTTAGATGGGCTCGATTGGGGAAGGTTCGGTTTCAAGTATCAATAGCTGACTCATGCCCCATCCCAGTGGTGGAGCCAGAAAAAATTGAAGTTCTTAAATTGTCCAAGGTTTATATGAACAATTTAAGAGAAAAAAAAAGGGACATTTAAGTGTTTTAAATGATTATACAATCAATTTTGCGATCTTGGAGACTATTTAAAGCTGATAACCATGATGACAGGAACAAAATTATGGTATTCTTTAAAAGTGCATAATTGTGGGGTTTAACATCTCAGGTGATTATCTCATGTATTATAGTAGAGTTGGAATCTTAGTTAAAAGGATTTGGAACCTTAAATTTCTAGCAAAAATTTGAAATTTTTTGTTAGAAAGATGTAAGCATTGCACTACGAATCTTATAAATCTTCCATTCCGAAATTTATGGATATGAAGTCGGCACTTTGAAATTTGAAATCCATTTAGTTGAGATATAGTGAAGATATTAAACACATGGTTATCAAATCTGCAATTTACTAGAACCATGAATTTAAACTAGGCCTTATGTTAAATCAGACCTTCCAATCTAAAATCCAAGGTAATCAAACTCCCCTTATGAATGGCTTAGCCAAAATCGGCTATAAATTAGGATGAATTTGAGGTATACCGAAGATCTTAAATTCACGATGCTCAAAACTACAATTTACTAAAACCATCAAATCTAAAGTAGGCCTTGTATTAAATCTGACCTTCCAGTCTAAAATCCGAGGTAATCATATGCCCTGTTACGAACAGATCATTCAATCGCCTACAAGTTAGGATGAATTTGAGGTATATTTACAATCTTAAATCCATAGTTTTCAAATCTACAATTTACTAGAACCGTGAATTTAAAGCTGGCCTTGTGTTCAATCAGTAAAATCCAAGGTAATCAGAATTTATGAATGGAATAGTCAATTGCCTATAAGTTAGGAATGAATTCACAACAAACAGAAAAAAGGAATTAAATCCTGGTTTAAAAGATGAAAAATCCTTTCAACAATTCATCTACAAGTATGGTTCATACGAAAGGGGCGGTTGCCTTGTTCACCACTGTCTTCTTGGTCGCTGGCCAACTTGCCCTGTTGCCCAACAGTGCTTCTGCAGAAGACAGCTCCAATCCTTTGTCCATTAATGCCTCCAACAGCCGAATTCTCTATCATTTATCATGGCAGATCACTTACAGATGACACCATGGAGGACGAACAAGAAACGGAATTCATGGGCAGTTCTAGAGTGGAAGAAGAAAGAGGAGCGCTGAAACTAAAGGCAAGAAAACCACAGACAACTCCTGAGGAGGAAGAAAGAAGACAATCACTTGCCTTCAATGATAATTTTGGCTATTATCGTGATCGTCCTTGTTCTTGCCTGTGCCCCATTTTTCGTGGCAAAAGGGAGTGGTTATGTGAGATTATGTATGACGGACATATCTGATAGATGTTGTTGAAATGGGTCTGAAACATGGAAGAGGAGAAGGGATGGGGAGAGGCAAAATTTGTAACCAATGACGACCAACGATTTGTTTTTGTTTTTTTTATCAACAGTTCGTGTCATTTATTTAGAAGATCACATGTTTTACACAGCAATTTTTTTAAATACTTGAATGTGGTTTTCATGACAATACAAATCATAGGGCCCAAAATGCTCTATTTTGTTAAGCTTTAGATGCATGGAGGCATTTGGCCTTAATTTCATAAAGAATTAGCATATGTATACATGTTCCGTCTAAAACACTTTTTTGGTGTAAGGAAATATAAAGTTCTTATCAGCAAAATAAGTGGTCAGTATCAAAAGGGTACTGAAACTCGCCTGCTGTGGATGTTTCACCTTCATTTTTCTCATTTTCATAGTCATGATGGTACAATTTGTTTATTGCATGACTGTATGGGTACGTTTACTGGTGAAATTTGCAAGAGATCAAATTTAGGCGTTCCTTTAAAATTGATAAAGGATTGTAGGAATCCTTTTTGGTACACGAAAAAAGAGAGCAACTACAGGATGAAATATATTTCTGTTGTAGAGTGAGCGAGAGGGTCAATCCCACCGCCTGAGTGAAGCACGAAGACCCCTCCATTTCCTCTACCTTCAAGGTCCTGAGTTGCGTCGATGTCAATGATAGAATGGGACACCCTTCAACTTGGATGTTGCGCCATGCCACATTAAGACACATGAACATAACACTCAAGAGAATTGAACTAGAGACCGGCTTTGTTTCAAGCCCCTACCTTGAAGCTACCGCAATAAGCGGTAGGGAAAAGAATTTCCTCAATGTAAAACACTACTAAGATACAAGGATGTAAACGAATAGATCCAGCATTTTAACAAATTCGACTTAATCAGATTCTGGAAAATCAGATTTGGATTCAGACCCTAATTTTCAAGACCAAATTTGAACTCGACAAGCACCAGATCGACCATTTATGCGGGTAATCAGGTACCCTTATCAGATTTTAGTCGGATGTGGCACTTGATACAGATTTGGGTACGAAACTGCGAAACTGAACAGAATCCATTTAGTAGTTCGATCCAAATTTATTTATCAAGTCCCGCTATACAGACTGGTAAGCAGATATTCCCGATCCATTTGCATTGTTGGGTGTCCTCTCAGCAATTCAGTGAAAATGCATCCATTTAGATAAACTCAGAAATATCTATTTCCTTTTGTGAAGAAACACAAACAAGGAGGCAACACATAGGTTTTCGAGCACGTGGCATGCATATATAAATGACGATTCTGCAATAAAAAATTGATGAAACACTTTTCTGTTTTCGGTGTATCAAAGTTTAAAAAGGCCCGAGAGCCCAAGCCTAACTGCTTAGCATTTTAACCTAATAAATTGCAGGCATTTTTGGGCTTGAAGATTCTTTAAGATATGCCAAACAGGGCATAAAATAAATATGAATTGGATTTAACCATGAGTTCAGACATGTCCAATCATGACTAATCAACTGAAAAGAATCTAAAAGGCGCATGAGCCTAGTATAAAGTCTTTGAAGATAGTTTGAATGATTCACATATTTCCAGTCTAAAAGATCAGAATTTTGCCATGAACATGATCTTTCAATTTCAGATCAACAAATAAATCATTAATTTACCAAGCAGCCAATGTCAAGCTAAAATCTCTATATTTTCAAATTTTCTAGCAAATCATATGTAATTAATCCATATTTTCACATGGAATCCAAAATAATTGACACAATCATCCCCAATTAAACCACTTGGGAGCCGCTAGAAAAAATGGCAGCAAGTGAAAAAACTTTGAGCAACAATCTCCGAATATCCAGCCGGAGAATAACAGGTGTATAACAATTGAATGATACAAGGACTTGCACCTTATATGTTCTAAAGAAGCAAATCTTCAAGTTTCCTTTCTGGTTAATCCTGTCCATATTTAAAGACAACCAATTTAGAACATTAGCAGACCCAAAAGAAAAAAAAAAGAACACCATCGCTATACCATAAAGAAGCAGCCTAGTCCCTGATGCGTGAGTTAAAAATTTTAAAAAGAAAAAGTACAAGCATTGACCCACCTGTACATTCTAACTTCCATAGCAGCAAGTTCAAGCTTCTTTTCTGGTAATCCTGAACAGATGCAGAAAAGTTGTTCAATATAAGCAGGATTATATCCATGCATGTTTAATGTCTTTAGCAGTAACCTAAAGAACTTAAGAAATTGGTCAAGGATCCAAAGCAGAGAAATATCTGTACAAGGTATAGAGCATTAGACGTATAGCATAATCTGGTTTACTGCTCTACAAGTCAGTGTGACCAGATGATGCAGCTCTAGCATATAGCTAACATCAGAAGTTAATGGACTCGCAACTTAGGATCATCTCAGTCAAAGTCATCACTCAAAGCAATGTAGCTTGGTCCAATTTGATTTAATGATGTTGGATAATCCAATTATACATAACTAGTTACACAAAGTTCATCCTAGTAATTCATATAAGATTCTGATGGTCCAGTCAAAATTTTCACCCTCTCATACGGTAACCTGACCAAATCAATCTCAACTTAACTAAGCCTGCTTCCAGCGTAGCAGTCTAAGTTCACTGCGTCTAAGTTCAAATATCATTAAGAGCAGACATGTATAAGTTCTCACCTGAAGCAATATATTCCAAGAGCAGTTGTAATCTCGTGGACAACAGAAGTGGCAAAATGCATATAGAGGGACACTTGCACAGAGTAGAATTAAAGGTGAGGCAGCCAAAACACCAAGCAGAAATCAGAATGAAAATGATTTAAGAAAAGCAAAATCATTTACCAGTAAATGCACAGTATCCAAGAAGAATCAAATATTCATCGATAAGTGGTATCCTACAACAAAGCAAGAGATCAACTCAGAATTCTTAATAAGTGGCAAGTTTTAAAAATTTCAGCCAATAAAAGTGTTCAGAGTTCATGTACCCGCCAAGAAGACTTGCAGACAGGCAATTTGCTATTGCAAGTGGAAGATATAACAATGACTGTTACAAGAGGAAACAGTTTAGTTCCAAACCCTCAACTCATGAAGAAATTAAAAAAACCAATAGAAGTGCGAACTTGGGTATGAAAATGCCACTATCTTGTTCACAAGCTTTAATAGGAGACTACTAACTCAAGATAAAAAGCTTTTGTTATAGGGTTACATGACAAGAATGTGATGCTCTAATTGTCCATTGGGCAGGCACATAGTGGGTGTCGGATTTCATTGAGAAGACTGTTGAGACCACTTTGCAACCCAGTGAACCGATATTATAAATAAGTAACAAAAAAAATGACAAAAGAGAGAGAGAGAGAGAGAGAGACCATGCACATTCCAGTTTTCAAGCCTTTTGGTTCATCACATAAATGAGCCAAGATCATCCGCCCCTGCCAACACAAACACAGGTTTAATAAACATGGAAGTGCCTTGTTTCCAAAAGAACCACAGAATTTTTCAGTACATAAATAACTACATTAGACAATATTTCATATTCAGAACAATCTTAACAGCACAACAGCAGCTCAGAATCAACTTCTAATATTAATCTGCACTGCAGGGAAGGCCCTCAAGGCTCAACTCCCCAGGGGACGTGCCACTTACAAGTCTTTCATAAGACATGGTAGCCTGGAAAGATTGTTTTCTACCAGCACTACCTTATGATAGATATGCATAGAATCTCAGGGATTCTTTGATTTTTTTTTTTTTTTATTTCCTCAAGCAAGGACTCGGTGCAAAAAATAATAAGCACTAATAGTGTTGTACGATGTGAAACAAGGAAAGGCAATCCCTACAATGATAATAAATTACTAACAACAAGCCAGGCAGGTACTTAACCACAAGAAAACCAAATGCAAACCCAGTTCCCACTATCAGCAAATGAGGATGGTGGCGCATGATATCTGAAGGAGAGAGATAACACCTGTATAAAAATTCAATAAGTTACATGACGCCAGCTTCTGATTATTCAGCAAATTGACCTTAGAGTATCACGTAGCATTTTAGTATTCTTACCACACCAAAACTCCCCCCAAAATCATGCCAAATGGGAAAAGCTGCAATAAAACGAAAAATTATGCCAACGAAAAGGAAACCCTGGGACAAGTTTTATAATTTTATTTTACAAAAGCAAAAGTATACCATAGCTAATGCAAGAAACATGCTTCCCCTCCTTGCTCGCACAACTTTGTGTACATTGAATATACTGCATAGAAGGAAAACGCAGAGAAATTGGCACATACACACCATGTTCTTCAGTAAGGAAGATCTGAGGGTGACAGCACAGCATGCTGAAGATATATTTATTCAAGTACAGTTGAAAGAACATGACACATTACATGAACTAAGCATCTGACAGCCCAGTCAAAAGAAAAGCATCCAGAACTGTTGGAGGCAGAACCAATCGTCACAGAGCACCTTGACAAATTTTAAATTTTAAGACAAGCTAAACTCAGAATTTTTAATCCAATGTCATTTTTAACTAAAAACAAATTTTCGCAAACAACCCTCTAAAATTTGAACAAGAAAAAACACGCACACCTAAATTTTGGATGTTGTTGAAACTTGAAAGGACACCTAAAACTTGGTAAAACTAATAGAGATCAAATTCCAATGCAGGACATGGTTATATTACCTTGAGTTAAATATGCAAACAGACTAGCATAGCCTTAAAAAAATATTCTCTCTTTTTTGCCACTCTTTATTTCAGAATATACATATACGTATGATGGACCTGATTCGGCAGAAGATTACACAAAATGAAACCCATAAACTTTTTAAGTAACTATCAGAAAAGCTTTGCATCTATTGAATGGAATCCAAGTTTTAGGAGTGTGTTATTTTGTCATAATTCATATTGCTTTTCAATTTACATGTAGACACACAGTTCTTTTATTGGATTTTAGTTTCAGATGTACTTGCCAGCATAAGGCCAGATTGCTGCCGCAATGTAACCTGGAGACTAGTAGATACTACAATGTTGTAAACATCGTGTAGGAACAGTTTACATATGTAAGCAGTTGAATGTGTAACAGAGTTCAAATAGGGTATCAAACCGGTAACACTGCATAACCCCACACTGGCAAATAGGAGGAGCAGCCATGATTCATGACTGCTAAAATGTGTATATGAAAGGGTTCATGATCATGAAGGTAGTTCTGTTGGAGAGGAAACATGTTAAATCTTCTCAACCAAGGAACAAAATAACAATGATATTAGTTGTTGTACTCACGCTATAAATCTAGAATCTGAAGCTAACGAATACCACAAGCCTATACTACAATGATGCAATAATCTTCACAGGGTATCAAATTGTTAAAAACAAGGAAGAAGGCAATGTCGGTGAACCGAAAAGAGAAGCTCTTCATCGGGTACAAAATAGTGTTTGGCACAAGGACTTCATAGATTTTGATCATGCAAAAGTTACCATTTCTAAGGTTGAGAACATACAAGTATACATGATGACTTACTTGTATGAAACAGTAGGCACAACACCACCAACAATCATTAAAAACAGCACCATCCGATATGTTGGAATTTCTGAATGCAGTAAAAATGACTATGTTGTCAGTGGACTAAGAAAACAAGAGAAACTTGCGATAGGAAAAAAGGTATCTCAAGGGACAAAACAGAAATACATAGACCATCATAAAAATTGAAATAATAAGCAGTTCAATATTAAGTTTTCACAAATAACAGAGTAATGTGGTTTCAATTATGTCATCTCCATTTGCTTCAGTGATATTATTGTCAAACAAAGAAAGGATGGAGGCTTGATGATCTTTTATGACGTTGAGTATTTAACAGAAAAATAGAAGCACCCGTGGGTCGTGAGACTACAAAATGAAAATAGAAGGTCAAGAATGCAGACTGCAGAAATTAAATTAAAAAATAAACTTGCAGTCTAACATTGTGTGTGCATGAAAAAACCAACATAAACAAAACGAACCAACAAAAAAACTTAAACAAAAGTCCACAATCACTACAATGCACAATAAAACAATGAAAGGGATTGAAAAAAACAATAAAACATGCATTTGAGTAAAATGGAGTCTGAACCAGAGTGAGCAACTGCCGGATGTCGGACAAAACAGCCTGTTGCTGGAGAAAAATGAAAGGGGGCTGAGAATGCTTGTGTGGACTGCCACAAGAGAAAAAAAAAAACGGCTGCAAGTTGTTAGAGACCAGTTGAATGTCGCTGCTGGCTGTCAGAAATACACCCATGAGTCACAGTTGCTGAAAAAAATCCTTCACTGCACCGGAATGGGAAAGGGAGCAAGCACAAAGGAGAGGGAGAGAGGGCACCATCAAAAGTAAATGATTGTGCCATAATCCCTTTCTTTTTAATTTAAAAGTTAAAAATAAAATAAAGTAAATAAAAAGACAAAAAGGCCATGACGCGGCTGACCGCACTCAAATAGTCAAGTGCGCGTCCAATTTGAACGAAAAGGGTCGGGTGCGATTGACTGCACCGAACACTTGTTGACAGTGCATGGGTGTCAATCAAGGCCACACCCACATCAGCATCATGTCGATGCTGGTGCGACACTTCAACTGCAACGTCTGTGTGACATAGACAATAGTCATGGAACTGGCAAGACATGTAAGCAAACTTAACATATGACATCAATCAAAATTTTGGAAAAAGCACCTGTCTATTTCCTGAAATAACTAATTATGACTTCAAATGTGCAACCAAGCTTATAAAAAATAAGAAAAGTTGCTTTAACAATATAGCAGAGAAAACATCATTGACTGCTGGAGCTACTCTATTAAGTTTTATAGAAAGTTAAACAAAAAGGATGGTGCTTTAAAATGTATGGATTTTTTTTTAAAAAAAAGAGAAAAAAAATGCTCTAAACCTTTTAAAAAAACATCATGGTGCTCAACAATAATGCAAATGAAAAGGTACTCAATTCTTTAAAGCTTGTAATGGCTAAAAAGGTGAGTACTTACGGAGTCAAGCTGTAGAATATAAAGCAAAATTTGAATCAGGTCGAAGAGTTTGTAAATGGGATACGGTATATCACTGAAGTAGCAAAACTGTTAATGCATCTAACTATCTAAGTGCTGCAGACATTCGCAATTCGCTGTGAAGGACCACACACTCACCTACACAGAAGCACCTCAGATGTTGAATTTAAGGAAATAAAATTTTAACTTTTACAACCATCTGTAGAGACAGACGAAGAGAGGGAGAGGGAGAGAGAAGTATCTTTTTTAAGTCATAGTTACATGCCTTTCACAATGTTATTTGCATTTAGACTACTCGAAATGTCACGTTAAGATTGGATAATAAGTAACACTGAGGATATTATTAAGGTTCTTTAATCTTTACCAACATAATGCCACTTACCAAAAACTAGTCAGATTTTTTAACCACTAAACCATGAGTAAAAGGAAAATATGTTTAAATGAAATGTAGAGCCTAAAAAGTAAGAGATGTCTTATGTGCAGATATTTCATGGTGAAGTCAGCCAGAGTTTGCAGTTATTACAGATTATGCACAATCAACTAAATCAACAGCACCAACCACTGGATGCCAGTTACACCCCACGTCTTATCAGAAAGCCTTACCAGGAATCAAGGGTATCCAATTCAAAATCGGAAAAGACAATCTAAAATCCTGCACCCACCATTCAGCACCTGAAAGTTACATAAAAAATGTTTTATAGAAAACAAGCTAGTCAAAATTAATCACAATTCACTTCATCAGGCATGCTATGAAGGGAAAAAAAAAGATGACCACCATAAAGAATCATAAATTAATGTGCCCAAAACTTGAAAGAAAAAAAAACACTCAAAACAATGAAAAGATGCCCAAATTGCATCGGCAAATAATAAGAGAGTGATCAAAATCAATGAAGAAAGCCAGATAAACATTCTATCCACACAATAGATAGCATTTAAAATATGTGGAATGATTAATGTTAAAGAAATTGTGTAAAAGAAAAAAATAACAAGCACATGGCATTACCTACAGCAGCTGTGAAAAAATGAGCCATGTAAATCAGCATAAGCCCTTCGGTAGGTCCATTTATTTCTGGAAGAATAAGCGTGTTGGTGAAGAAACTGCAGAAATTTTAAGAAAACCAGGAAGAGATAAATAAGTTTAAGCTAAGATGATAGAGAGCTAATGTTTCAGACGAAAAGATATAAAGAGATGTTGCAACCTTACTTTTTAGTTTTACAAACTTATTTTAGAAGGCAGAGGCAAAGCAGAAGAATAACAAAATATACATACAGATAACTGATGAAAAATAAAAGGTTAGAAAACAAGGCGATAATATTCATGACAGTAAACACAAACATGACTTACTGTTCCCATGTAGCACAGTAGAATGGAACTGCTGCTATCACCCAGAACCAGAAAGTATCCTTTCCACACATAGCAGTGCTCCCAAATGCCAGAGCCTCAAACTAAGAAGTAATCATTCAAAGAAAGTATCAAGCAAAGCCAATCCTTCAACTCAGGAAAGCTGAAGAAAGGAACATACCGCACATGTAAGCGCATCACAACCTGCAATTGTACACTTGAAACAGTCAAACACAATTCACACAAAATTGAGAAGTTCCTTATAGCTCAAGCATGATGAAGAATCACCATGATCAAAGAGTTCACCCAGTGGACTGGATGAATTAGTACGCCTAGCCTGCTTGCCATCAACAGCATCAAAAGTCTGAATAAAACATACACCAAAAATAAGACATATGAATAATGCCATAAGAAAGACAGCTGATAGCTTCAACATATTATGCAGCAACATCAATCTTAGCATGTAGTAGCTGTAAATCAGGCCCAAAGAAACAACCTCTTCAAGTAAATCAGTCTTGAAGCTTTCACCAACAAGTCAATCTCTCAAACCCTCAAACAAGAGGTGAAGAAGAACATAAATTAATCACACAAAGAGTTACAAGAAGTAGGCTAAAAAGTCATGTCTAAACAATAGAGAAGCTGCCCTTTATATAGAGGAGAGGGCCAAAGA